>VDFB02000002.1:129684169-129717540 GCA_007258455.2 Sequoia sempervirens | reverse complement strand
TTATCAAATTCTTGTGTCTCTCTTACTTTGGTGGTGCTTGGTTTGGCTACTTCAATCTATTTGGTAATCTCTTTCCTTCAAACAATTGCTCTTTATTAGTCTTTCCATTGCTCTTTTCTATTTCCTTTCATGGTATCAGAGCTTGGTATTACTAATATTTTGTGAGCTATATTGTTGAAGGTTTACCAGATTTTTAAGCACACCATTGGAGACACTCTCAAAGAGGAGAAGAAGAGCAAAGTGTTTAATCTTGGTTGTTTTTTGTCTTCTAACCAATTTTTCTTATGTAGGATTTCATTTCTAAGTTTTTTTTTAATTTCAAATTTCAAATCTAAGTTGCTATAGTTGTTACAAATTTCAAATATTTTGTATAAAGTTTTCTAAATTTTTTGTTAAATATCAATTTAAGTATATAAACAAATCTTTATAATTTGCATGCATATTTAGATATTTAGATTTTTGCAAAAAAATTAGAAACCCTCAAATAAAGATTATATTTCATGTTTTTTAGATTTGTAATTTTTTTTACAATATAGGCTAAATCTGTAAAAAAATCTCTATATTTTACATTTTAGAGAGGGACTAATCTGCTTTTTTGCAAATCTGTAAAAAAAAATTTCCCATATTTACATGTTCAAATTTCTGTAAAAAAAAAAAATCAATTTTTTTTTTTTTTCCTACAATTTATACATATCTGTAAAAAAAATCAGCTCTATCTTTTTAATATATATATATATATATCTCAAAACCTTTATTTTTAATTTAGTTTTAAAAAAAAACAAATAAATAAAAAATAAAAAGCTTTAAACCTATTCATTTTTTAAAAATCATCTTTCTTTTCAAAGTTTAAAAAATAAATACCAAATATTAATAAATAATAAATAAATATCAAACAAAAAAATCTTAAGAACCCTTTTAAGGGTCTCGGCTGCCTTATGCCGCCCTCTTGCCACTGGTCTAGCGTATTTTTCCTGCTGTAGACTCTGGTGGCTCCTCCGTCGCAGTCTAGACACTACCTCTCTCCCTCCCATCGTGGCCGATTGCTGTTTCATCGGCTCTTGCCGGCCTGCCCTCTGCGGCTCTGTCTTAAACCCTCACCCCTCAAATTTATCTATGCCCTTTTACCAATAAAATGCGTTGCCCTTTTTCATTTTGAAATCTTCAAACTTAAAAATAGCAACCAAAAAGTCCGCCTATTTTATTTCAAAACAATCTAAAAAGTTTTTTCAAATTCTTAAGTTGCCGCCTCATTCTTTAAAATAAGTTTTACTTTATTTTTTCTTATAATATAAGGTTTTAAATAAAATATTCGAATCCCTTAAATCATTCAAAAAATACTTTATGAAAAGTTTTTTTTAAATTGAAACTTTTCTAACTTTTATTATTTTTTCATAATCACTTTTATTAGTTAGCATTTTTTTTATGAAAACTTCTAATCTTTGAATTTTTTAAATAAATATACATTTATATTTTTAAGATCATAGTTTACATTTATTTCAAAAAAAATTAGTTGTGTTACAATAATTTAGTTTATTTATTTATTTATTATTATTCAATTAATTTTTTATCAATATTTTATCAATATATGGTCTAATTATTTCTCTTTATATTGTTATTTTCAGATTGTGTATAGATTTTTTCAATAGATCAAATCAAGTCTTATAGTAAAGAGGTTTATTATTATTTTATTTTTTTTCTAAAGCTTAGGCAATTTAATTCAATCAAAAGGGGTAGTTTTTTTAAAGCATCTATTTATAATAGTGTTTCTTCTAAAGTTGTAATTTTTTTTATTTTTTATTTTTTTTGCAATCATGTCAACTTTAATTCCTAAGATTAAATTAACTAGTTCTAACTATCATTCTTGGAAAACTCACATTTCTTTCATTTTTTGATTTAAACATCTTTTGGATGTTGCAACGGATCCTAAATCTAAACCAGGTTCGTCTGCATCCAAAGATGAAATCGAAAAATGGAATCTCAAAAATGAGGAAGCCCTTGGCCTCATAGGTATCTCCATGTCACCCGAACTTTATGTTCATATTGGGACATGCACAACTGCCTATGAAGCATGGGACAAACTCAAAACAATTTATGATAGTATAAATGAATCAAGAAAAATTCAAATTCAAGATCAACTTGAAGATTTGAGGTATTCTGATTTTAAATCTATGGATGAATTTTTATTGAAATTTGATGCTTTAAATAGTCAATTGGATGGTTTAGGAGTTAAATTAGATAATCTTAGATTAATTCATCTTATTCTTAAAAAGTGTCTTCCTAGACAATTTCAGCAATTCATTACTAATATTCATGCTCAATTAGCTATTCCTTCTTTAGCTACTCAATTAACTTATGATATTTTTCGTGATTTATTAAGACAAGAAGAGGCTAAGTTAATTCAGTTTGGTACTCTTAAGTCTAATGAACATGCTTTCTTGTCTAATCATAAGCAAAATTTTAAACCTCATTCTAAACAACAACATTATAATTCCAAACCTCATTATAATAATGGCAATGATCCTAGAAAGTTTAACTCTTCTAAGAAACCACATTGCACTTATTGTAATAAGGATGGTCATTGGCAAAACACTTGTTTTAAAAAGCAAAATGAGAAAAATCCTATGAAGCAAAATAATCAACAACAAAATAAACCTAATAATAATAAGTTTCAAAATAATGCAAATCAATCTAGACGTGCTTTTACTTGTAGTTCTAATGTTTCTCAACCTCTTGAATGGGTTATTGATTCAGGTGCATCTCAACATGTTACTTCACATAAAGAAGTTTTTGAGTCTATGCAACCTGATATATCTAATGTTCCTCTTCAACTTGCTAATAATCATACTTGTAAAGTAGAAGCAATTGGAGATGTGAATGTTCCTAATGGTAAATTGCATGATGTTTTATATGTTCCTGAATTAAAGACTAACTTGCTTTCAGTTGCTAAGCTTTGTCAAGATTATAAAATAGAATTTTACAAAGATATGTGCTATGTTATTGATCCAAAACAAAACAAGGTCATTGCTAATGCTAAATTAGACAATGATAATTTGTTCAAATTTTATGAGTTTGCTCAATCTAGATGCTCTTTAATATCTACCATTGATTTCAATGTTTGGCATGAAAGACTTGGTCATATAAATGCTAACAATATTGCTTTAATGCAAAAGCTTAATATGGTAGATGGATTGCCTAGTATTGTTCCATCTAAAATTGTATGCACAGGATGCATGAGTGGTAAGATGCATAGGGAGCCCTTTCCACATGGTCAATCATGGAGGGCAACTCATAAGTTGCACCTAGTTCATAGTGACCTTTTGGGACCCATGGAGAATAACTCCATCCAAGGATCAAGGTATGCACTTACTTTTGTTGATGATTTTTCTAGAAGAACTTGGATCTATTTTCTTCATAGTAAGGATCAAGTTCTTGATATATTTTCTGAATTTCATAAATTTGTTGAAAGGCAATCTGGTTTTAAACTTAAAATTCTTAGAACTGATAATGGAAAAGAATATGTGAACAATGCTTTTAATAGTTATTTGAAATCATTTGGTATTAAGCATGAGCTAACTATTCCCTATACACCTCAACAAAATGGTGTAGCGGAAAGGAAGCATAGAACTATTGTTGAAATGGCTAGATGTATGTTACATGCTAAAAATATGTCTTATAAATTTTGGGCAGAAGCTATGTTTTGTGCTACTTACATTATTAATAGGACTCCTACTAAAGCTTTAAAGGATATAACTCCTGAAGAAGCTTGGTCTGGTAGGAAGCCCAATCTTAAGCATTTAAGGATTTTTAGTTCCATTGCTTATGTTCACAAACCTAAACAAAAGAGGCAAAAATTAGATGCTAAATCTTCTTATCATATTTTTGTTGGTTATGATGAACATTCTAAAGCTTATAGAGTTTATAATCCTCTTACTAACAAAGTTAAAGTTGCTAGAGATGTATGCATTGCTGAAAATGGTGTCCATGATTGTTCTAAAGTGCATAATATTGATTCTTTTCAAAATAAAGTTATTGTTGTGGAGGATACTCCTCAAGTTAACACTCCTCTTAACCTTCCTAATGCATCTCTTCCTCATAGTGATAGTGATGATGAAAATGTTGAAATTTCTCCTCATGATTCTTCTTCTAGTGATGATACTCCTACATCTAAAAGAATCCCAAAATGGTTTAAAAATTTGTTGCAAGAAAGTGAGGATTATTTAGCTAAAAATCCACCTAAAACAAGAAAGGCAAATTATTGTAATTATGCTTTGATGTCTAACATTATGAATTCAAATGATCCTCAAACTTATGAACAAGCTAAAGATCAACCTCATTGGCAAAAGGCTATGCAAGAAGAATATGATACTTTAATTGCTAATAATACTTGGGATTTAGTTCCATTACCTCAAGGTAAGAATCTTGTTTCATGCAAATGGTTGTATAAAACTAAGGTTAATGCAAATAATGAAGTTAGCAAGTTTAAAGCTAGATTAGTTGCTAGGGGCTTTTCTCAAATTGAAGGTTTAGATTATAATGAAACTTTTGCTCCAGTAGCTAAGATGCCCACTATTAAATTAGTTCTTGCTTTAGCTTCTCATATGCATTGGCCTATTCATCAAATGGATGTTAAAAGTGCATTTTTAAATGGTGATTTACATGAAGAAATTTATATGTCTCAACCTTTGGGTTTCATTAAGGAAGGAAATGAACATCTTGTTTGCAAATTGAAGAAATCAATTTATGGTTTAAAGCAATCTCCTAGAGAATGGTATTCAAAGATCAATGCCTTCTTTTTATCTCAAGGTTTCATTAGAAGTAAAAATGATCCAAATTTATATATTAAGCATAGTGAAGATGATATTGTGATTATTATTTTATATGTTGATGATTTAATTATCACTTCTAGTTCTAACAATTTGATTAGTGATGTTAAGTCTCAACTCAATCAACAATTTCAAATGACTGATTTAGGCCTATTACATTATTTTTTGGGTATGCAAATTTGGCAAACACCTAAAGGTATTTTTATTTCTCAACATAAATATGCTCAAGATCTCTTAGATAGATTTAAAATGAATGATGCAAAGTGTGTTTCTACTCCTTGTGAATTAGGAACTAAATTAATGGTTGATATGGAAACTCCTTTTGTTGATCCTACTTTATATAGGCAATTAGTAGGAAGTTTAAATTATCTAACTCTTACTAGACCTGATATTTCTTATAGTGTTGGATTGGTTTCTAGATTTATGTCTAAACCACAACAAACTCATTTTAAAGTTGCAAAAAGAATTTTAAGATATGTTAAAGGTACTCTTAATCTTGGTCTTTTTTATGATGCAAATTGTGATTTTTCTTTAAAGGGTTATACTGATTCAGATTTAGGAGGTGATCCCAATGATGGGAGATCCACTTGTGGTTATTGTTTCTTTGTTGGATCAAGTGCAATCTCATGGAATAGTAAGAAACAACAATCTACTTCTCTTTGTTCTACAGAAGCTGAATATAAAGGTTGTACAAATGCATCTAAAGAAGCATTATGGTTAAGAAGATTACTTGAAGACTTGGGTCTACCTCCAAAGGATCCTACTCCTTTATATTGTGATAATCAAAGTGCTATTTCTTTGGCAAAGAATCCAATTTTTCATGCAAGGACCAAGCACATTGCTCTTCAACATCATTTCATTAGAGAGAAAATTGAAGACAAGCAAATTTCTCTTTTGTATTGTAAAGGTGAAGATCAAGTTGCAGATATTCTCACCAAAGCTCTTTGTAAAGATAAATTTCTCTTCCATTGTAAAAATCTTGGATTACAACCCATTGAAGGGTTTGATGTAACTTCCCCAAGTAAAGCTTAAGGGGGGATGTTAGAAGATTAATCTTTACTTGGTAAAGGTTATTCTTTAATTGTAATTTTTTATTAACTTGTAGGAATATTCCAAAGGAATCCCTACAAGTCTTTTGTCTTTTTGTCATCTCACACATGTGTGAGAATGACTTATTTTTTAATTCCTTTATTAAGGAATATTTGTAACCACCTCCTTAAGAGGTGACACTTTGCACACACATAGATGAATGGTGGCATTCATTGAGTTGGGAGTTACATTCTAACCCTTCTTCTCACCTCTACTTATTGAGGTGCCTCTCCTCTCATTCTTCAAGATTCAAGCAAGCAAGCTAAGGCTGAAGCTCTCTCTCTTTGTATTATTCTTTAGGCATTTTGCCTCCATTCATAATATTGGGGTTTTTTCTTGTTTTTTCCCCTTAACAAATTCTTGTGTCTCTCTTACTTTGGTGGTGCTTGGTTTGGCTACTTAAATCTATTTGGTAATCTCTTTCCTTCAAACAATTGCTCTTTATTAGTACTTTCCATTGCTCTTTTCTATTTCCCTTTCGAGGGTCTTCCCATCTTTTTGAAGATTTTTTTAATTTCTTTCTATTACACAAAAAAGAAAAAACCCTCTTTTCTTTTCAATTCTCTCAAGATGTCATCACCTTTCCATTTAAAGTAGAAATAGATATAGAAACGAAAAGTAGAAAAAAAATTTACGTATCCTTTTTTAGAGAAAGAGGAGGTTACAAAATTTTAAGGTGGTAAGGTGGATGGGATTCCTATAGAAATTCCTACAAAATTTTGAACAATATAATGATGATATATTTGAGGATTTCATCTAATATTTGATGTCCATCTCACTCCATTCTCAATAGAAAAAAAATAAAATCTTTCCACCTTGACTTTTATTTCTAGTTTATTTTGAGAATGATGTGATTTATTTCACTATAAGGGGATTTCATATGATAAATTAACTAAAACCTTCCATAGGGAAGGTGAAATAATACCTAATATAGTCTTTGGGAATATAAGTAGGAGAAATTTAATTAATTAGTTAAGGAAATCTTCTAGAGCCTTGGAAGACTACTATAATTTATTCATGATTAAATATTTCATGTGTACAAGTCCCAATATGGAACCATTGTAGAGCATAGTATGTGAATGTTGAATCATTATGATATAGTATATAGAGAAGGAGGAATTGAAGGTTAATTTATTAGAACATGTCTTTGCCTCATTTTAGTTAATGTTTGATAAATATAATAGGGGAGAGTCAGCATTAATGTGTCATGACCTCATCCATCTAATATGAAAATATATATTTTTGAAGAAACTGGATATTGAAAATAAATGGAAAAATACCTAGAGGGGAAGTAAGCAAATAAATTAAAGTATAGAATCATTTATAGAAAACATTAGTGTAGCCCAAGGATACCCATCATTTAATCCACAAAATTTAGAAGAGCCAATTGAGAGTGGATTAAAACCTTCAACACCAAAGAGCCTACCTCCAAAGGAAAAATGGTATAAAAGCTAGCTAAAAGGAAGAGGAAATAGTCTTCCTCTAGTGCTAGGGCATCATGTGTATAAAATATAATATGTTTATAATATGAATAGTCATTCAACCATCTTATGAAAGTACCATGATGTTAACATGAATACAATACATGTAATATAATATTTCCATATTATTTTCCACCACTCTCACCACTAATCAAGGGTTATTGATTACATTAGATGAACCATGCACATGTCATATTGCACTACAATCAAATAGTATTTATGGCTTATAGTAGTGTAGAAAAATACTTGATTGATCCTAGCTAGTTATATCATATATGTGCATCCCATTGAACACCACCATTCCTCTAAGAATCATTGCAAGTACTCTAAAAGACTACAAATGCTCCTCCACTATCATACACACTGCAAGTGGCATGCCTATAATTATGTGGTTGTGAGTTCTCCTTCAAATAAATTTCAACTAGAAATATATCAACACTAGAATAACTAACCCTCCATGATAACCTATTAAAATTAAAACCTTTCACAAACTTCTACAACTTATTACAACTATTTACCAATCTATAAACATATAAATGTCAACAAGAACATATAGGAAATTTCATCTCCTTCCGCCATTATGAAACACATCAAGAACTATCTATGGTTGAATAGAACACTAAATTTCTAAGATTGTCTCTCTTTCTATCCATTGTAGGAGAAATTATAACATCCCTAGAAGTTAATCTTATGTGTAAAATAGGGATAATCCCATCTCATCCTTGTACCATTAAAAATGTGTAGTATTTATAATACATATATTGATCAATTATAATAGAATTATTTTAGAGATACCTAATGATTTTTCTATAGGTAGGGTTGTGGCATTTCTAAATGTGTCGAATAATTAATTTTGGTAAAATTGGGTAGGATATATCTCAATCATGTTAAATGGGGATTCTTGAAGAACTATACCAAATTACTATCACCATGTTCTAGTTGAATTATCTTTGTATCAATTTTTGTACATGTAGTACCCATGTATGTGCAGGATCATGATGGGCCAAAAAGTGGCAATATGATGGGTATTTGTAGGGTATGTGGCTAACGACTTTTTTTTACCCCAAATTAATGAAATGAAAAGGGTTTTTAAAGGAGATTCTCATATTTCCACCAATATAAATTATGCTTTACTTTGAATTTAATAAATAATTATATTCATTTTCTATTTGAATTACGACTAAAGTCCTAATTGATAAGCTGATTGAAATACATCTATAGCTTTCAAATAATATCACATTTTTTGAATCCAAAACATGTGTCACATTCTGTGCTTCCTATACTATAGGATTAAAAAAATAAAAAATTGAATTTCCTGAAGTTTTGACCAAGTTAAGGTGGTTAGACGTACGATTTTTTATATTTTTTAAAATTTGTAATAAAAAAATAATAATTAATTATTTACTTGGAAATAAATTTAAAAAAAATATGCATCACATTAGAACATGAGTCCTCTACTTATATCTAAAATCTTATAAAAAAATATTATCATTTTATTGTGGTTAGGGTGGTTAGACAAACACGTACTTATTTTTTCCCTAAAATTTAAGTACTACTGCATTGAAATTTCAAATTTTCACCAAATAGATTTTGTTTTTAAAAAAATAAACCTAGTATTTTAGAAAGTAAATTCAATTTGCTACAAATTCCATTCTTACATATTTTTGAAATAATATAGATAACTTATTCAAATTTTTATGTCAAGTTGCCTAACTCTATTTTTTCTAAATTTTTTGCCACTTAAGGTCCTATTTTTTCCATGATGATCCTGCACATACCTTTCTGTGTATCTCACTTCTCTTTTTCCTAATTTCATAAAACTTCATAGTGAACTTAAAATTTGAACATATATTTCACTTGTAGGACACAAGATACTCATTAATTTTATTCTCTATTTGTAGATTCCTATGGAACACTCAAACTAATGAGGGTATCATGCAAATAATTAGAGATGGGTTTGTTACTTTACATGGACCCCATATCCATTCTATATCTTAATATTTACTTTTCATACATGATTGAGAGAATTTATATACTTTTAAATGCATGCTCACTTTATATTTCACATGCAACTAAAATGGGGGGGAGATGTAATGGTAAATTTGCATGCCAATGCATATCCCCATTTAGTTTTAGGCCTATTTTGATGTAGTTATTTGAAAAAATTACACAATAATAATTTACACAAGCTATTATACTACATTTGACTCCTTCCCTAGTTATATGTCCATTGTCATTCACACATATCTCTATAAATTCACATTTATCATGTATGGGCTATTTGTACCTATCTCCACACATTTTCCATTATTGTCCATTTATTTCCCTTAACTTTTTATTCATTTCCATACTTATGTTCCCTAGCTTTATATCCCTATTTCACTATTCTTCATAAATCTCATAGCATGTGGAATTCACCATAAATTAAAAATGCTAACTCCCTCCTTGATGCAAGAAGGGATCTTTTACAATAAATCTTGATTCAGTACAAACACAGTTTCAATCTAGGGCCATGCCTAGTTCTTCTTAGTGAACTTTCTCAATGAATTTGATGAGAATTCTTCAAACAGAAGCATGGATTCTTGGACTTTCCAAACCCCTTTTACAATGCATTTGATGATGTGCAAACAATCTCCCATTCTTTCATATCAATAAAATTCATATTTTATTAGAACCTTATACAATGGCAGGAATCAAAAGTGTTCTACAACACCTTAGGAATCTATTAAAACAAATATTTGTACTTGAACACATAAAAACAAGGAATTCATTAATCAAACCCATAGGCTTCCTCACTCTAAAATGAAAGGAACAGTCATTAATAACTTTCAAAAAACAAATAATGAAGCAAATCTTTCCTCTAATTTTCATCAAGATCCAACAATGGAAAAGAAAGTTATGGCGTTTTCCCCAAAACTGGGAACCCTAGTTAGGGTTCAGACCTTTCCTCACAAAAATGGTAATAACTTATTCAAATCTCCAAGAAAATTATCCAAATAAAAATCATTGAGATCTAGAAACATATATTCTTCCATTACAATTGTTTTAATCCCAATATCATACCATACATTGTTGTACTAGCATGTTTTCAAACTGCAAATTTTGGAAAACATTGCTAGAATAGGGTAGCCTTCACCAAAATGGCTATATCTCAAAAAAAACTCAATGAAATTTAATGAAAAAATAATAATTGTAAACTAGAAACAAGCATATTTCCATCCATATATTATATTCTTTGATATGAGGTTCCATCAGGCCATACAATGCACAACTTCAGCCTAAAAACAATGTAAGACTCAGAAAATACACACAAAATTGAGGTTTTCATTCATCAAACTTCAAAAACAATGTCTCCAATCCCCAATTATAGTTTTGGATGGTGTCTTTATACATTCCCAACCAATCCCAACTATTTTGTAATGGTTTCTTGATTTGCATGTAACTGTTTATTGATTTTTTGATAGCTTTCCAAAGTTGCATGACAACTTTTACAATTTTAAACCAAAGATCCTATAACACTCTAAAATGAACCAATATGATTCCAAATGTGCATAAGTGACCTTATTTTCATCAATAATATCAAAACAAGACAAAACCCAAAATTGATTAACATGTGCATGAGGGTGCCCTTGCACCACTCCCTTTTCTAGTGGTCAATGGGAGTGACTAGAATACACATTTACATGACTCTTCATTATATGTCTTGGTATTTGAAGAGCTTCATTTTTGTATTTAAAATACACCTTGATATCAAGGAATAAGAAGAAATTTATGTATGATAGGGAGCATTCATTATAGGAACATTTCAATTTTGAGCACTAAAATTAATGCATTTACACAATAATTTGCATCTAATCCACGTTATAGAAACATAATATCTTTATGCAACATGAATTTCTTTTAATTTTTCATTGATTTTATTTCAATAGTTTACTAAAGTTCCTTTTACCATTTTGGCAAATTATTTGAAAGGATGAATGAAATATTTTCTTTCTCAAAGTCTATTGACATTTATTTTAAGATGCATTGGTGTTCAAGGATTAAAAATACTGTCATTTATTCCCACATTAGTAAAACTATTTTTTAAATTAAAATAAGTAAATCAAATAAACATTCTTTGAAAAAATACTAATGCATTATAATAGTAGGCATGTAGCATTTAATGGTTAGAATATGTTACCAAAATATATTTCCATTAGTTGTGACTTATGTTTACTAATCCTTTTGTTGTATGCCCTCTAAGGCATCAAATTAAAGGATAGGGAAACTTTCAAGGGACTTCCTCTAGGCCAATTCTAACCAAAATAAAGAGGGTGGAATAGGGTTGTTTATCTAGAGATTTAGGTGGGTCGGGTCTTATGAATGTGCACAAACAAGGTGTTTCTATTATGCTAAATGATTAGTGAAAGCTTGTGATGGTAATGATAATAATAAAAAAATTAAGAATTTCCATAGCTTTTGGCTCACCATATCAGCAATTTATCCAAAAGGTGTTTAGAATTTATTCTCTAGCCATTATTTTAGTGCCCATCAAAACCAATGACACCTTTTTGACCAAAGTATATGCATAACTTGGTAATGTATCAAATCATAGCCACTATAGAATGGAGATAGATTTTATAATGGTTTTTCCATAAACTAGAATTCTATATGGTGGCCCACCACCATTCTATTTTAAGAGTAACTACTCACAAATACTCCCTAAATTTATTCCCTCGAGTTATTTAGAAGAAGAATTTAAAAAAATATAGGATATTTATTCTAATGCTTATTCTTCATGACTTTTTTGGCCTAAATCTAATCTGAAATTTAATTTTATATAGGTTAACTCCTTGACTTATTAGGCTATAATTGAATTTCTTCCTTCTAAAAAATTGAAGTAAAAGCTTTGTGAGATCCCTTGGACCTTGGTAGAAAATTTGAAATCTAGTATGTTAATACTTCCTTCCATAATGACATTCTCTAGAAAGGTTGCAAGTGGCCCTCACCTCATCTTCCAATTATTCACAAGTTGACTAAAAAACTGTTTCTAAAAGTTTCCTAGTTTCATTTGTGTCAAAATATATCATATGATCTCAAGTGATATTATTGAGCCCAAAGTGGCCTAGTTTGATTTATTTTGTCTCATCAAGGTTTACTTATTGTGATCCACTTCATGCATCTTAGTGTTTCCTATCTAAGATGACTTTTTTTTAAGAAATCTAAAACCATTAGATAAACCTATCCCAGTTTTGTGTTCATTTCCAACATGTTTAGCACTTAATACATTACTTCTCACTGTATAAGACTTAAATTATTCACTTGACATAATTTCATTTTGATATGAGACCAACAAAATATTTATTTTTGCACTTTAAAATATATTTATTTTCATATATAATAATCTTTTATAAATAAAATAAAATTGCATGCTCACACAATCTTCTTTTAGCAATAGAAAATTATATAGCTATGAAATGTAGTAGAGGTCTACCACAAGTTCCTCATAGGTGGTTTGTCTCTAATGTGATGCCTTTACACAAACCCACTTACAAACAAAACAATATCATCATGGATTGATACATTCTATAAGTGACATAGATTTTAGGACCCTAATGCTTCTCTTGCACTTATAGGTTTTTTCACCCAAAAGGAGAGAGATTAGAACCAAAAATGTTTATGTACATTCAAATTAAGATGTATGCAATGAGGTATGATGTATATGAAATAAAATAAATGTAATGTATTAATCTAAATGGCTGAGAATGAATGCAAAACTAAGATTTATGCTTTTTTTGAAAACATAGTGTGATATGCAAATAGATAGATATGATGAACAAAAATGCAATATTTGACTAAACAAAGGGTTGTTATGAGAATGTGTGCACCTGGAAAGCTATAGAGGACTGAATAATAGACTGAAAAACTATAAAATATGGACTTTAGATGACAAGGAATTATTCGCGAAGGGTGGAAAATCAATCCCAAGTCAGGTCTGTTCTAAACATAACTTGATTTCTTACTGTCAAGAACTTGAAACAACTTCAAACTCAATTCTACATATCAAGTGGGACTCATTCACCAAGCATGGTGAATCAATCCTCCTTCAGATTCCTACAAATTCCAAGTTCATATTTGCACCTTGACACCTATACAGCAAATTCTGACAAAGTCTTGATTCCAGATCTCAAAAAATCCCTGCAAAATAGCTTAAAATTGTTGGTCTAATGGGGATTTTTCCTTGGTTAAATCCCTAGATTGGTAATCAAACCTTGAATAGAGAAATATATGCATAGAGCCTAGCCTTAGATGTGTTAAAGACTAGGAAAGGTTGAATCATGACAAAAACCCTATCCTATTGTTCTGGAATAAGTTATACAAGAATGATTGAAAGGATGGAAGATCTCTATCCTAGAAACATTACAACACATGAAACATGGATAAGAAATGACATAAAAATGCTAAATAAATATAATGAAAACCTTGATTTGAAGATAGAGTAATAATGGAATATGGAATCAATATGATACCAAGTCCTTAGGCATGATTTGGTGGCTAGTTGCACCTCTTCACCCTAGATTTCTTCATGATTCACCATAGGCATCCATCATCAACCCTTTGAAATGTTGGATCTTGACAATGTATGTGAGCTCCAAGACCTACAAAAACCCTAATTTGTTGTCCTAAAACTTCAACTTTTAATGATGCAACTTTTGTTCTATGCTTTTCACTTCTAGATAATGAGAATGTGGAAATAAAATATGATCAAAAAGTTGTGTAAAATGACTTAAAATGTGTATTTATAGGCAACAACACCTTATTTTCCCATTAATTAGACCTAAGAGGCCAACATCCACCTAAAATAAGAAAAAAATTGATTAAATTATTTCTTTATTTTTAACTTTCCCTCAAAGGGGACTCATTTTCCACCCTTGCTGAATGAGTCCCACCAGAGGGGACTCATTCTCCAAGGTTTGCGAATGAGTCCTACTACTATTGTTTGAAGGTGGGTTGTCAAGGTATGATGTCATTAAGTGTTGTTTGTTGAGTTTTATGTGATTTCTCATGTGAACAGGCCTCTAGATCAAAATTAATAGGTCTAAGGGGCCTATAAATACCATTTTAAAGGGGAAATTATATGAAGGGACTCAAAAGTGGGTCTAAGTATGCATGAAATTGTCTCTTTTCTCAAGAGGGTCCAATTTTCGATGGCACATTTAGCCCCCACTTTAGCGCCCATATGACTCTACATGCATATGTAAGCTAAAGGACTCTAAACAATGCACTCTAAGGATATATATTTAGAAGATGGGAGAACATAGCCCCTAGTGTAGTTACCTGCAAAGGGTATGTGCAGGATCATGATGGGCCAAAATGTGGCAATATGATGGGTATGTGGCTTACAAATTATTTTTACCCAAATTTGATGAAATGAAAAGGGTTTTTAAAGGAGATTCTCATCTTTCCACCAATATAAATTATGCTTTACTTTGAATTTAATAAGTAATTATTATTAATTTTCTATTCAAATTACGACTAAAGTCTTGATTGATAGGCTGATTGAAAAACATCTATAGTTTTCAAACATTATCACATTTTTTGAATCAAAAATGCATCATCTATGCTTCGCATACTATAGGATTAAAAAAGAAAATTGAATTTCATGAAGTTTTGACCAAGTTAGGGTGGTCAAACATATGAGTTTTTATTTATTTAAAGTTGCAATAAAATATTCATAATTAATTATTTACTTGGGAAAAAAATACAAAAAATATGTATCACATCAGGACATGAGTCCTCTACTTATATCTAAAATTGTATAAAAAAATATTATCATTTTATTTTGGTTAGGGTGGTCAGATAGACACCTACTTCTTATTTTTTCCTTGAAATTTAAGTACTACTACATTGAAATTTCAAATTTTCACCAAATAGATTTTTTTTTTTTTTAAAGAACCCTAGTAGTTTAGAAACTACATTCAATTTGCTACAAATTCTATTTTTACATATTTTTGAAATAATATAGATAAATTATTCAAATTTTTACGTCAAGTTGCCTAACTATAATTTTTCTCAATTTTTTGCCACTTAAGGGCTTGTTTTTTCCATGATGATCCTGCACATACCCCAAACCACAACATTAGGAACCGCATCTTGCAAGACACATTCATTAGTTGTTCACAAATCCTTTTATCTAACTTCCTAGGAATCCCAGTTAAGGGTAGATGTATGCCTCCCCTTGATTCCACTTGCTTTACAGAGGTGGAATCAAGGTAGCAATCTAGCCACATCGAAGAAGAAAGACCATATCGTAGGAAATTTCTAAGTACCATGCTACACGAAGATAGGTAAATGAGAATTTCGGGTGCGGAATCATGATTCCAACACATCAAACAGCAAAAAGGATTACCCTAGCTCCTATTATGTAAATGTGAAGAATGATTATATTATAAACTATGTAAAAGGAAGAGTATTAGGTTAAGAAGTAAAAGTAAATAGAGATAAAAAGTAGGAGATGAAAGTAATTTGTCACTTACTATTCATTTCAAATTTTTTGTAGCTTGATAGTGACAAGTAGAAGGAGAAGATGCTGAGTAGATGAGATTACACACTTTTGCAGTTGGACAATCTTCATGAGTAGGTGTCACACAATGAGTGATATCATGAGGTGAGTCAATTCTGTAACTTTTTCCATGTGTTTTGATGAAATTATAATGATTATTAGGCATGGATAGGTTAATTTAGGATTCTTTGGAAAATAAAGTTTGCAAAGTGTCCCCTTTTTTTGCAAAATGTCCCATACATTGTTTGCAAAGTGTCCCTTTTGTTCACAAAGTGTCCTATTTCTTCATGAAGTGTGCCATTTCTTCGTGAAGTCTCCCTGTTTCTTTGCAAAATGGTCAAAAATGGTTTTAAAGTGTCTAGAGCCATTATAATAGCACAATAGATTGACTTTAGCACACTTGCATGATGAAAAATATGAAAATTGAAGATTTTAGATAGATTTTTAAAGTATTTTGTGATGATTGTGATAGGTTCCTACCTAGTTGCGGCAACGGCTAGGAGGAAGACATATATATCATTTTTGAGAGAGTTATCACCAGCGCTATCAGCGGCAAAGATAGAGCACCTATAGTCATGGGTATCTATTGGGAATTCACATTGCCACCCATGAGATATCATGACGCCATGTAGCTAATGGATTTATGCAAGCATTGGGATAAAGATACTTGTACCTTTCATCTTCCCACTAGGAAAATGACGATCACACTTGAGGACGTCCATCACATTCTTCAAGTGCCTATCCCAGGAGACATCTAAATTATGCAACAGCTTACAATCATGAAGACATAAAATGCAATTTAGAAATGGAAATTAGAATGTTATTGTGCTCAAATGTTAGGTTCACCAAATTGTGACATAGATTTTAGGACCCAATGGACTCTCTAACTCTTATAGGGTTTTTCACCCAAAAGGAGAGAGATTAGATCCAAAAATTCTTATGTACATTCAAATTAAGACGTATGCAATGAGGTATGATGTAGATGAACTAAACTAAATGTAATGTATTAATCTAAATGGCTGAAAATGAATGCAAAACTAACATTTATGCTTTGTTTGAAAACATGGTGTGATATGCAAATAGATAGAAATGATGAACAAAAATGCAATATTTAACTAAACGGAGAGTTGTTTCTAAGAATGTGTGCACCTGGAAAGTTGTAGAGGACTAAATAAAAAACTGAAAATCTAATAAAATCTAGACTTTATCGGACTAGGACTCATTCACCAAGGGTGGCGAATTAGTCCCAATTCAGGTTTTTTCTGAACAGAACTTGATTTCTAACTATTGGGAACTTGAAACAGCCTCAAACTCAATTTTGCATCTCAGGTGGGACTCATTCGCCAAGCATGGCAAATCAATCCTCCTTAGATTCCTACAAATTATGACTTCAAATCTACACCTTGATACCTATATAACAAATTCTAATGGAGTCCCAATTCCAAATGTCAAATAATCCCTACAAAACAGCTTAAAATTGTTGGTCTAATGGGGAGTTTTCCTTGGTCAAACCCCTAGATTGGTAATCAAACCTTGAATAGAGAAAAATATGCATAAACCCTAGCCTTAGATGTGCTAAAGACTAGGAAAGGTTGAATCATGACAAAAACCCTATTCTATTGCTCTAGAATAAGTTATGCAAGATCTCTAGCCTAGAAACCTTACAACACATGAAACATGGATAAGAAATGACATGCAAATTCTAAATAAATACAATGAAAACCTTGATTTGAAGAGAGCAATGATGGAAGATAGAATCAATAGGAAACCAAGTCCTTAGGCATGATTTGGTGGCTAGTTGCACCTCTTCACCCTAGATTTCTTCATGATTCACCATAGGCATACATCATCAAACCTTTGCAATGTTGGATCTTGACAATGTAACTTGTGGGCTCCAAAACCTGCAAAAACCCTAATTTTCTATCTTAAAACTTTGACTTTTAATGATGCAACTTGTTGTATGTTTTTCACTTTTAAATAATGAGAATGTGGAGACAAAATATGATCAAAAATTTGTGTAAAATGACTTAAAATGTGTATAAATATAGGCAACAACACCTTATTTTCCGATTAATTAGACCTAAGAGGCTGACATTCACCTGAAATAAGAATAAAATTGATTAAATTCTTGCTTGATTTTGAACTTTCCCTCAAAGGGTCCCCTTTGGGGGGACTCATTTGCCAAGGGTGGCAAATGGGTTCCACTGCTATTGTTTGAAGGTGGGTTGTCACGGTATGATGTCATTAAGTATTGTTTGTTGGGTTTTATGTGATTTCTCATGTGAAATGGGCCTCTAGATCAAAATTAATAGGTCTAAGGGGCCTATAAATGCCATTTTAAAGGGGAAATGATATGAAGGGACTCAAAAGTGGGTTTAATTATGCATGAAATTGTCTCTTTTCTCAAGAGGGTGCAATTTTCGATGGCACATTTAGCCCCACTTTAGTGCACCCATATGACTCTATGTGCATATGTAAGCCAAAGGGCTCTAAAAGATGCACTATAAGGATATATATTTAGAAGACGAGAGAACGTAGCCCCTAGTGTAGTTGCCTACAAACCACAACATTAGGAACCACATCTTGCAACACACATTTGTTAGTTGTTCACAAATCCTTTTATCTAACTTCCTAGGAATCCCACTTGAGGGTAGATGTATGACCCCCCTTGATTCTGCTTGCTTTACAGAGGTGGAATCAAGGTAGCAATCTAGCCACATTGAAGAGGAAACACCATATCATAGGGAATTTCCAAGTACCATGCCACACAATGATATGTAAATTAGGATGTCGGGTGTAGAATCACAATTCCAACACATCAAATAGTGTGAAAAATGGATTACCCTAGCTCCTATTATATAAATGTGAAGAATGACTATATTATAAACTGGGTAAAAAGAAAAGAGTATTAGGTTAAGAAGTAAAAGTAAATAGAGATAAAAAGTAGGTGATGAAAGTAATTTGTCACTTACTATTCATTTCAACTTTGTTGTAGCTTGATAGTGACAAGTAGAAGGAGAAGATGTCGAGCAGACGAGATTACACACCTTTGCAGCTAGACGATCTTCATGAGCAGGTGGCATACGGCAAGCAATATCATGAGGTGAGTTGATTCTGTAACTTTCGCCATGAGTTTTGATGATATTATAATGATTATTAGGCATGGATAGGTTAATTTAGGGTTCTTTGGAAAAAAAGTTCACAAAGTGTCCCCTTTTTTCGTACAATGCCCCATTTGTTCACAAAGTGTCCCTTTTGTTAGCAAAGTGTCTCATTTCTTTGTGAAGTGTCCCATTTCTTCGCGAAGTGTCCCTGTTTCTTTGCAAAATGGTCAAAAAGGGTTCTAAAGTGACTAGGGCCATTAGAATAGCATGCTAGATTGACTTTAGCACACTTGCATGGTGAAAAATATGAAAATTAAATATTTTAGATAGATTTTTAAAGTATTTTGTGATGATTGTGATAGGTTCTCGCCTGATCACAGCAGCGGCTAGGGGGAAGACAGATATCATTTTTGAGAGATTTATCACTAGCTCTATCAATGGCAGAGATAGAGCACCTACAGTCAATGGGTATCTATTGGGAATTTATGATGTCACGGTCATTGAGATACCATGACACCATGCTAAGGGCTTTGTGTGAGCGTTGGGATGCAAATACCTATACCTTTCATCTTCCCACCAAGGAAATGACGATCACACTCGAGGACGTCCATCACATTCTTCGAGTGCTTATCCAAGGAGACATCTAAATTATGCAAGAGCTTACAATCATGAAGACCTAAAATGCAATTTAGAAATTGAAATCAAAATGTTATTATGCTCAAATGTCAGGTTCACCAAAATGTGACATAGATTTTAGGACCCAATAGACTCTTTGACTCTTATAGGGTTTTTCACCCAAAAGGAGAGAGATTAAATCCAAAAATGTGTTGGACTTGTCGTTGCACCAAAAGATCAACTTGTCAATCCCTGATACAAGCTTCAATTAAGAACCACAGGAGGTGGTTAGACCATGTCACAAACCCAAGTGTTAGTGCTACAAGGAAGACCAAGGGTCACACATCTAACAATCCCACCCGAGCACAAGCGGGGAGTTTGAACCTGTGACCAACTCTGATACCAATTGTTGGACTTGTCATTGCACCAAAAGATCGACCTGTCAATGCCCAATACAAGTTTCGGTTAAGAACCATAGGAGGAAGTTAGACCATGTCACAAACCCAAGCGTTAGTGTTGCAAGGAAGACCAAAGGTCACACCTTGCAACAAAATGCTTATGTATATTCAAATTAAGATGTATGCAATGAGGTATGATGTAGATGAACTAAACTAAATGTAATGTATTAATCTAAATGACTAAAAATGAATGCAAAACTAAGATTTATGCTTTGTTTGAAAACACATTGTGATATGAAAATAGATAAAAATGATGAACAAAAATGCAATCTTTGACTAAACAGAGGGTTGTTTCTGAGAATGTGTGCACCTATAAAGCTGTAGAGGACTAAATAAAAGATTGAAAACCTGATAAAATATGGACTTTAGCTAACTAGGACTCATTCGCCAAGGGTGGCGAATCATTCCCAAGTCAGGTCTTTTTTTAATAGAACTTGATTTTTGACTGTGGGGAACTTGAAACAGCTTCAAACTCAATTTTTCATCTCAGGTGGGACTCATTCACCAAGCATGGCGAATCATTCCTCCTTCAAATTCCTACAAATTCCAAGTTTAGATCTGCACCTTGACACCTGTACAGCAAATTCTAACAAATTCTTGATTCCAGATCTTGAAAATCCTTGTAAAATAGCTTAAAATTGTTGGTCTAATGGGGGGTTTTCCTTGGTCAAACCCCTAGATTGATAATCAAACCTTGAATAGAGAAAAATATACATAAACCTTCGCCTTAGATGTGTTAAAGACTAGAAAAGGTTGAATCATGACAAAAACCCTATTCTATTGCTCTAGAATAAGTTATGCAAGAATGATTAGAGGGATGCAAGATCTCTATCCTAGAAACCTTACAACACATGAAACATGGATAAGAAATGACATAAAAATGCTAAATAAATATAATGAAAACCTTGATCTAAAGATAGAGTAACAATAGAAAATGGAATCAATAGGAAACCAAGTCCTTAGGCATGATTTGGTGGCTAGTTGCACCTCTTTACCCTAGATTTCTTCATGATTCACCATAGGCATCCATCATTAACCCTTTGCAATGTTGGATGTTGATAGTGTAAGTGAGCTCCAAGACCTGCGAAAACTCTAATTTGATGTCCTAAAACTTCAACTTTTAATGATGCAACTTGTTGTTGTAAGCTTTTCACTTTTAGATAATGAGAATTTGGAAACAAAATATGATCAAAAAGTTGTGTAAAATGACTTAAAATGTGTATTTATAGGAAACAACACCTCATTTTCCCATTAATTAGACCTAAGAGGTCGACATTCACCGGAAATAATAACAAAATTGATTCAATTCCCACTTGATTTTGAACTTTCCCTCAAAGGAGACTCATTTGCCAAGGGTGGCGAATGGGTCCCACTACTGCTGTTTGAAGGTGGGTTGTTGGGGTATGATGTCATTAAGTGTTGTTTGTCAGGTTTTATGTGATTTCTCATGTGAAACGGGCCTCTAGATCAAAATTAATAGGTTTAAAGGGCCTATAAATGCCATTTTAAAGGGGAAATGATATGAAGGAACTCAAAAGTGGGTCTAAGTATGTATGAAATTGTCTCTTTTCTCAAGAGGGTCCAATTTTTGATGGCACACTATAGATAACAATACAATGATGAATGATGACAATAAAAAATGAGGTTTGGAAGAATGTGAATGTGCCACAGATTTTTGTATGCTGCTTGGGGGAGAAGGTAATAAACTTTGCTCTCAGAAACTGATGGCCACTTGTTTCTAGTTCATATTGTCCACCATTTTACAAAACTCCTGCTTTCAAAATTCCTGCTATTTTTCAAAATCCCACCACAAACTGAAATGTGTGTCCATCTACTTCTTCCATCATCGAATGGGGATGGGGCACCATGTCTTTTCATATGCTATGGTCTCTTATAGACATGCGTTTTTGTCGGGAGATTAGCTTCTATCAGCTGATCGTCAATTGTGGTTATACAACCCCGAGAATGCACCCGCCAATGCATGGCTTGCATCATCCACCATACATCATGCCATAACCTCCAAGACAGTAGTGTCGGAAGGCCCCAGAAGCGAAAAGTTACTGACTCTTCCATCATCTATGCAAGTTTACTATCGCTAGTTAACTGCCAAATACACGTCATTTAACTATTGAATTCATGCCAGTTCAAGCTAGATAACTGTTGGTGAAAACTTTGCATGCATTCAATAGGAGTTTTAATAATCGCCTTAAGAATACGCACCTATTTTTAAAAGCTATAGATAATGTCCCTTTCTCTTTTTCATTTTCAAGAATCCGGATGCATTCTGTGACGAGATTATCAAATTATTTTTCATGAGGGAAGTGAAATCGGTCAACAAGTAAGATATCTCTCTGTTTCCTTTTGGAATGGCATTAAAAACCATAGGAATTTATGATTGTTCTTCACAGAGATCTAGAATACAAATATACACATAGAAATTGTTTGTAATATAGCATAGTAGTGGAAGAATAAAATACATTCGAATAGAACCAAATTCCTTTCTATATTGATGGAAGCGTTACATATGCATTAATTCATTTGTTTTCAATTCCCTTGGACCTCTGAAGGTTAAAGTTGCATCAGAAATCATTTCTATTAAAAACCAAAAAAAATATCAATTAATTGCAAAGAAATTTCTCTTCTGAACAAATCTATTGCCAATCTACTTTAGGAGGGGGAAGATTAAGATCCAAGAGCGGCAATCTCCTCGCCAAAGGAGCCTCAGCATCTACTGTCAAAAAAACCGAGATCCACTTTCCCACCGTCACTTTGAACGTTCTGCATCTACTGTCAAAAAAACCGAGATCCAAGAGCGGCAATCTCCTCGCCAAAGGAGCCGACAAGGAATCACAATCACTTTGAACGTTCTGCATCGAAACTTCCTCCAAATTTCTCTTACAACGATTTTGTCTACTGTCAAAAAAACCGAGATCCACTTTCCCACCGTCAGACCAAAAATATTTCTTATTATCAGGAGCCTTGAAAGCCTAAAATGAAGCATAAGCCTTTGTAACTCACGTTATTGCTAAACAGGCATCAAATTGTTGGGTGCCATTATGGCTAGTGCCGGAGTCATATTCATAATCATAATTTTTCATATGTTAACATGTAATATCTATCACTAAATCAAATATGAAGTCATTGATATATAATTTGGATTCATAATTTAGATTCCTTTTGCATTATCAGAATAAGCATAATTCTGATTGTTGTAGTAAGTATTGGGAGTAGCTTCAATTTGTGATGATTATTGAAATCTTGTCAACAACATTATTTGCCAATTGACTTGATAGACACCCAGAGATTCAAATGGGTTTTCCACTTGATGAATGGTGGTACATTTTAGCTTTGATATATTAATCCTTCACTTAAAATAAAAAAAGTTTTGGCCATCATGGCACCATTGACATGCTGTAAAGTTGTACACGTTGGACAAATGTTATACCTTCCAAAAATGTCTAAAAAATAAAGCAACATTATAGGACTATGAATTAAACCAAAAGAGCTTAGAAATAGTAGATTGATTTCTTAATTCAAAAGAGGATATGTAGTCTACCTTACTATTTGAGCCTACCTTACTATTAGGATTGAAGAGCTTAGAAATAGTAGACTGATTTCTTAATTCAAAAGAGGATATGTAGTCTACCTTACTATTTGAGCCTACCTTACTATTAGGATTATTTGATTGATTGGAAATTTGAGAGTTATGGGTTCAATATAGGCATCATATATTCTTGTATTCTGACACTCTAATGGGTGTGCTCAATGGTACACATCCTAATATCTTTTTAAAAGATATGGGATTTGTTTTAAAAAATAATTATAAAATTTAACAAATCTCTTAAGATTGCTCTTGTTGCACTTTATTATTTTCCATTGAAACTTCAACCATGTATATAATTATGAAATAGTTTCCTACAATGTTAAACTTTACATAATCAAGTTCATTGTCACAATTTGTGCAAACACAATGAAAACATCTTAGCTAGCACCTGCATTGTTCATCGAAAGGTACAATAGTTATGTCCATAGGAAATTTGATATGTAGCAATATAGCAATTTGTAAATTTTATCTATCCTTTTATGTTCTCTATATGTGCTTGCTACAACCTAATTAAACATATCTTTAACAAGCTCAACTACAATTACAAATTGTGAGTCATTTACGAGTACAAATGAAAGCGAAAAGGACATGAAATGCAAAACAAAGCAAAAGTTCCTTCATTTGACATTTTTTACTATTGCTTACATAAAATACATGATTGCAATAAATTTAACTTTTCCTTGCTCTTGAGAACATCAATATTTCACAAACCGATATGTATACGTGACACTGGTGAGGATAGATATTGGAGGAGAGACACTAAGCCTTGCAATGTGTCCTATTCCATCTCTTGCATGGTTTGTATTCCTCCTTTCGTTCTATTTCTTGTAATTTTATTTCATTCTTTGCTTTAGCTTAGTAGAAAATGAAATTGTAATGAAGTCTCTCAAAACAAACTTGAATGTTAGAATTGAGGTGGAATTTGTGCTTCAACAATTCATTCATGCAATTTTTTACATATATAAATGAGATTGAGGGGTTGTTTCAGGACAATCATAGATTTCAATTAACAAAAATAAAGCTACAAAAAGAATCATAATAAACAATTTCATAACTCCTTTGGAAAGTAGCTTAGATTATTTTATGTGTTTAGTGATTCAGTTATCTATTGTGTAAGATTTTGCACCATCATTTCAGTGTAAAACATTTGGACCTCATGTTTAGTTTTAAGCCAAGTTCATAGTCAAAAAGATCACAATATTTGGAGAATTTCTTGTTTCACATATACTTTCATCTACACATCAAATTGAAAACAATTGAAGTTAATATTTCGATATCATGCATTTACCTCACTATAATTAGATTACACTGTTCCATATTCATGAAATTCGAACTAGATTAAATTCTAACATCGATAAAAATTATAGAAATTGATATTCATGAAATTCAGATCAGATTTTCTAACATCCACATTTACCTTTTTATATTAGTTCCAATTACCCCTAGATACAATCAGTTTGATTTTATTTTGGAAGATGACAACTAACTTTCCCATCATACAAGAGCATCTCCTGTCAGTTTAAGACATGCAAAATACACTGAAATAAACTTCAATTTGTTTGATCCAAGTATGTAAAAACTCAGCGTTCACTTGCCCATTAAAATATTTTGTATACTATTCATTCAAAATTAGTTGGCTTGTGTGTAGATTTTATTTTATTTTATTTTTCTTTATCATCCTCCATGAATGTTTCTTGATTCTCTAGGCACTTACCGACATCTCCAATATGAGTGTTCTTACCATGAGATCAATAGAAGATTGATCTTGGCCTATGTAGTCCTAGTGTTGGCTCATGTCTTCTTGTTGCTACCTCATTAAATTCTGACTTTTTTTTTTACAACATCCATGTTGCTTTATATAACAAATATCAAAAGTTTCTTCATATTTTTAAGGTTATTCATTCTCACCTCTTTATTCCACCTTTGGATAGAGATACCAAGTTTGCAAGATAGAAATTTTTATTTTCTATGGAACTAATCAATGTCATGCAATATCACTATTTTACACAAATATTTAGGACTAGTGACTTCTCTTATATCAAATTGATCAGTTAATTAGGGTTGATTAGTAATTGATATCTTCATTTTTCAAAGTGCGTCTTTTGATTCTAAACTAATATTAATAAAATATTGTTTTATAAATTTTATAAATATAGACCCATCTATATGTCTTAATTATATATTAAAATATATTATACTATAAATATAGACTCAAAAGTATTATGCATTTAGTTCATAGAGTGAATTGATATATCAATATAATTGTTCATACCCTTTTTTACACAAAATAAGGGACTACTAATAATCTTAAATTTATTCAAAATGACCTTAGAAAGAATAAATGGGAACCCCACATTGAACTACATGTGCAAGACATTCCAAACCAAGGGAATCATTTCTCAAGTGACGACTTGGAATGGACACCTATTGGAGATGATAATGGTCAAATGGACTTATATGCTACAATGCCTTTTGAAATACTCCCTCACTTTATCCAAGGAGAAGGATATTTGGATAGTACAAAGACAACATTTATACATAAAATGCATATAGAGTACAACATAACAAACCCTACCAACCATGCGACCAAGATATACTCAAGGTTTTCCTAGATTTAATATAATTTGTACTTGCATGTCATCTTTTACGTTTGATTCTTTTTATATCAATAATTGTTTTTTGTGTGTGTATAAATAGATATTATGAGTTTTTTAATAAATTTTGACTTTATCGTTATTATTTCTATTATAGATGGGTGGAAATCCTCAAATGCTTCCAATGATAACCTTCATAATTCCATTGATTATTTAAATTGACTACTCCAAAATTTTCCAAGCGAAGTAGATGAAAAACTTTTTTTTTAGTCAGTGTGTTGGGAGATATAGAAGAGATCTCCATGCATCTCTTGCTTCCTCTTCCAAATTAAAATTGATCCCTAACTCAAAGAACATTCCTGTAAAACAAATATCACCATGGTTTAGTCCAATAAAAATGCGTAAACACCATTCCATTCATCAAAGAGCCAATTTCATTCATAAAGACTTGAATGAAAGAGTTGAGAAGCATGAAGAATTTCAAATTCCACGTGTAAGGTAGGGGACCGACCACGTGCAAGGCCCCAAGTCATGGAGGGAAAAGAGTGGAGGGATTCCCTATATTACCTCAGCTAAAAGGGGTGTTAGGAAATGTAGGACAAGAATGACAAGGACTTTAAGGTCCTTTGATCACTCTGCAAACCTGAAACATAGAATGGGGCTAGGCAAGCCAATTTTCGGGTTCAACACTACACCTCAGGAAGCTCTCTACTCGAGGATGAAAGCGTCATCCTGGGGAGATAACGTGGTGTGTTGGAATCTCTCAAGTGTGTTGGCATCCGTATGACTAGAGGACTAAAGAGACAAGGTTGAACTTTAGAAAACTGACTAACAACACAACTAACTACTTCCAAAGGGCCAAAAGAATGTTATGAAATAAACAAAGTATGCTCAAATATGATAAAGTAGATAAACAAGAGTTAGGGTGGCAAGAATAATCTCACAAAGGAATTTGTTCACCAACTAGCTCTCAGTAGTACATACACCTACACACAAGCAAGAGGGAAATTTGGTTGGGGTTGTTAAGGGGTATGCCTCAGTCAAACCCCCACTTTAGTGTTCCCACCTCCACATACAGCCAAGTTTGCAACGATGGAGAAATAGTATGAACGAAGTAAAGAACACTAAAACACTACAAAATGGTAAATGTGCTACTCAACCAAGTGATAGAGGAGAGGAGTGGAAAGCTTACCACCTCCAGCAAAATCACTCAAGGATAATGGGGGAGAAAATGAGAGTACTCGAGCCTTTGTTGCAATGGTGTTGTCCTACACTTGCTCTACCGAAGTGATGGAGTGTTGAAGTTGCTAGTATGGAGTGCAAAATTGTTGCTAGAAGTGCTTGAAGTGAATGCAAGAGAATGTGTAGAAGATTGCTTGAAATATGAAGAGCTTGTACATAGAAGATGAAATGCATGTAGAAGGAGTGAATTTGAAGGAAAGATGAAGAAATCGGTCTTATTTGGGTCAGTCGGCCGAAGAGGATATTACTAATCAACTACCAATGAGAAGTCTAACGTCTCTGCAGCTCCAACTGTAGGAATCTACCAAGGACGTAAGTGTGTTGTGTGGACATTTGTGCACAATGCGGGTGTCCCCAATAGAAATTCCTTTACTGAAGCTCAAAACAGGCACCAAGTGGGATGAAAGCAGTGGTCTTAGGTGTAATTTAGCCTCCAAACTTGGTTTTCTAAAGTGGAGAAGGGGAAAGGGGGAATTTACACATGGGGTTCAAATTTACTCCTATACATTTTTCCCTAACTTTAGCAAGCATGAATACTGATGAGTGCTTAGTAAAGTAGATTGAGAAAGTAGTAGAGTTAGAAATGTATACCTGAACTATCGAGGAAGTAGACAACGATCTGATGAACCTAAAGGTGCATGGCAAGCAAAGGACTTCATAGCTTCTCAAAACTATGAAGCTAAAGAATGAAATCATCTTACAAGCCCGAAAACTTGGAAGGAGGCATCCCCCAAGATCTCTCACGTGGAAGAAGCCCTGAGAAGCAAGTGCCTCACAAGATTTAAGGCCTACAAGGAAGGTATCCTCCAAGATCTCTCACATGAAGGAAACCCAAAAAAGCACCTTACAGACTTGTAGACCTATAAGGAGGTGTCCCCCAAGATCTCTCACATGAAGGAAGCCAAGGAAGTGCCTTACAAACCAGCAGATCTGCAAGGAAGGTATCCTCAAAGAACTCTCACATGAAGGAAATTGAGACAAAGCACCTTATAGACCCGCAGATCTACAAAGAGGCATCCCCCAAGATCTCTCACATGAAGGAAGCCAAGGAAGCACCTTACAGACCTATAGATCTACAAGGAAGGTATCCTCCAAAAACTCTCACATGAAGGAAACCCCAAGAAATCACCCTACAAAACCACAAACCTATAGGGTAGTGACCCCCAAGATCTCTCACATAGAGGAAGCATACAGGAGGAAGTCTCCTAGGAAAGCAAACTCTGCAGAGTCAAAAGTAGCTACATATTTATCCTCATATAGAACATGTCAGGAAGCGGCCATGCAAGAAAGTAAGAAAATAGTCATGCGGACCATCAACAAGTTGGAAAACTTTCAAAGGGGTCCCTTGGGAATCCTGCATAAATAATTGGTCCATTCAAGGGACACACTATTTGAAAGAGATGTGTCTTTCTCAAATCGAATTGTCATCAAGGAATCACTTTATCAAGGAATTTGAAAGGAAGAATATGCCCCCACATGAGGGAAAGATCAAAGTGATTCCCACTTTGAAGGAGGATTTTCAAATTCTTTCAAAAGGATCCCTTGTTCTTAATGTTTTCTTTGAAAAAGAAATGTTTGTAGGGATCTTAAAGAAAAGATTCATTATCAACGAATGGATTTTTTGAAAATCAAAGTGCTAAAGAAGTGGCATTGTCACACATGAAAGGGAAAAATCAAGCAAAGAAGAGAGAAAGAGAAAGATAAAGAAAAAAAGAAAAAGAAAAACAAAGGGCACAAGGGTAGCCTAATATTTTGGGGTCAAAACTACTCATATATATAGTATAATAGTAGTATATAAATGAATTTTCATCAATCCCCTACTATATTAGCCCATGTGAAGAATGCACAAGAAGACAAAATAAAAATAAAGAATTGGGTCAACATGGAAGGGAAGCCTAAATTCCCTCAACATTTTGCATCATCCCTAATTTATCAAAAACCAAGCACAAACATGGAAGAATGATATACAAATAGAAGAAGGTTTATGACACAAAAACCATGCATGTATCCAAGCACCAACAGGGGTGACAAGGGTCATCTAGGCACACATAGCACAACCATAGTGAAAACACATCACAACACACACACACACACATCTAATTTAAATATCAAGAAGAGGGTCTCCCTTTACATTGATCGACCAACAGGTCGGTCCCTTCCCACTCAAATCATCATAGGGGGAAGGAGGAAGATCCTACAGTGGTGGGATGTTCAAGAGAGGAGCTTTTGACCCTCCCGCAACAAGGGCTAAGGAAGAGGGGCCCACAAGGTCCTCTCCATCAAGCTCTTGTGGAGCTAAGGTCAGTGATTTTGCGAGGATCGTTGACAAGGTTGGAACTTCATCCACAAAATTAAACATGCACCCTACAAGAGCGTCATGTTTAACTTCAATGGATGGGGCAAGCTACGCCTAAGATTCGCTGCTAGGCTCGCCAAATGACTCAGGAGTAGTGACAAACTCAAGGGAAGTTGGGACTGGTTCTATCACTAGGATAAAACAAGTCAGCACATGACCATTTTTGGAGAAGGTGGGCTCCTCTTTCATTCCCCATTGTAGGAGGAACTACTCTCCACTTTTTTCTTCATTGGGGGATGCGAGCTCCCCACAAATGAGGTAAGAGACACAGAGGAAGATGAGGAAGAGAATATTGTAGCAAAAACCAATGAGGTGATCATCATATCCATGTGTCTCAGGAAAGGAAAGATATCTGGAATGGACATCAACAAAGGCAACTCCATGGAAGGAGCGATGGACACTTGCACCCCCTTGGGGTCAAGCACATTCATACTCACAACAGAAGCCATAAGTGATGTAGAACTAGACTAAAGAGAAACATAGGGAAGGAGAGAAGAGGACACTATAAGAGGCCCCAAAGCAAGGGTGGTTGTTTCTTCTTCCTTCCTCTATGAGGTGGCTTACTCAACAATTAGAGCCTTTCACTAGTGCTTGCGCTCACACACAAGGAAATTTATATGACTCTTTGAACTAGAGGCCAAAGGCTGCAAAGGAATAGAAGGCTCCTGCTCAACCATGGTAATGTCCACTACAGCCATCTCTAGCAGAGGAACAAACTCTTGAATGGGACTAGGAGGAGCAGGTTAAGAGGTAGCAGGAAGAGTCGGCTCAAGAGCCTCGATAGTGGGCCTCTTCCCACTTGCTACTTTAGGACCAAGAGTAGTAGGAGGCCACAAATTGAATTCCCTTTAGGAACCTTTCTTTCTACTGTATAAGTAGTACCACAGTCTGGGGTATTCATTAGGGAGATCCGAAATCCTGAGCTTGGGCCTGCTCCAAGGAGGAATGATCAGACTCAATGGATAACCACCAAGTTGACTCATCCAATACTCCTCCCAAGAAAGGGGAGAGGATGAGGTAGTCCAAGAAAAGGAAACCTTCTCTTTTCCTTTATGGGAAGGAGAGGGAGTCAATGTGGACTTCTCCTTTCCCTTCTGGGAAGGGAGAATAGTCAGTGTAGGGTTTTCCTTCTCTTCTTGGGAAGAGGAGGTGATTGACTACTATATCATAGGAAGGGTTAGTTTTGGTTGTCCCTTGCCCCGAGTCATATACTTTACATCATTCTTGTAAAGTAGCTCTGTTTGCAGAGGAAGTGGACTGACCAGGGTGGGCCAAAAGTGATTGAATAGATATCCACCATGAGACACCGAGGGCTAGTATCTAATGTCATGCACTACATGCACGACACCATGGGAGAATTTTAAACATTTGTGAAAACAAAAGGTGATTTCATTCATGGAAGCTAGCCATGGTATGCCTAGCTTCAGCCTAAATAAATCTTACTCTGAAATAACATTGAAAACCATGTCAACAGCCCTAGGTCCAACTAGGACAGACAAAGTTATCAATCCATAGGGTTTGAGACACATACCATCGTGTGTACGGATTGTAGATTTTTTTCTTCATACTCTTGCCTCTGGACTGAATTTAATACTAATTTTATTTTGTAATGACATTCACATGACTCATAGGGTCTACCAAGACCCCTGTCACAATGTTTCCATTGAGGTGAGCAAGAATATAGAGGGGAGAGGGCTTGTTATTTAAGGGTACATCTTGCGATGTGAATGTTATGTATAGAAAACTAAGTGCAGGTAGAGTGGTAGAAGTTATTGTGACCATGTTAACATTGGCCTCAAGTTGAGTAATAAAATCAGTGGGATCAATAATCATGTTAGCAGAATGTGACAAAAATAGGTCTGTGTATATCTGCAATTCACTATTAGCTTTCACAATTGATTTTTTAACATTTTGTTTACTCTCATTGAGGCAAATGGTACCATCCTCGATGCGGTCTTGTATCGCATGACACAACCGCATGCAATGTTCGGTATCATGTCCATTAACTCAATGGTACTAACAATAAGTGCTTCCATCATACCAATTAGGGTAAGGCTCCTTAAGAGGCTTAGGACTTGGCAAGTTTATGATCTTATCCTTCAACAACTTTTGTAAGATGGAAGAATAAGATTCTAATAATTTTGTGAACTTTCAGTTACGTTTGAGGTCATTGTCATCATTAACAATTACTACATTCATAAAATTCTTACCTTTCCTATAGATTGATACAATGGACTTTCCCTTAGAACAAGAGCACAAGGAGGATTCCCCAAACTAAACAACCGTCTGTTGGTATTCTCGTAGGGATGCACACAAATGCACGAAAGAAGGTTACTTCATAAGGGAAAAATTCTCTTTCCAAGGCCTTTGTAAGTTCCCTATGAATACTTTTTATACGGGTAAGTGCACCAAGATGGTTCCCAAAAAGGGGGCTTAAGTGGCCACTTTTTTTCTGAAATCAAAAAATGTTGACCTTGGACGTGAAATTGAGGATAGTTACACTCAAAATTTTGAGATGGAACAAAAACAAGGATCAAAATGCTCTAAGTCTACTTTCTAAATACTAATTTATTTTGAAAATGGTTCAGATTAAGGGGTTCAATAGAGGGATGTACACAAATTGGTGTTTTTTTTGTCAGAAAAACATAACATAGCAACTCTTGTAGGACCTGAGCAAGGTGAACTTTTTTTTAGTATTTTTAAAATCACTACGGTCAGAAGTTAGCTAATAGCATCTAGATGATGCACAATTTTTCTAATAATTTTTTAATGAATATTTGATTTTTTACTAATTTTCTTAGGCACTTCCTAAAAAGTAGAATTTTGGTTGTGCTCCCCCTACAAATTTTGGAAAGTAATAGATTTTTTTTAATTTTTATTTTATAAAATTTGTAGAATGGATTCTAGTTTCTAAAAATGTAATTTATTTGAAATTTTGATGAATGGTTAATTTATAACGAAAAAAAAACCAAACACTACTTTTTGACAAAAAATAAACATACAAACAAAAGAAATTATGGATGAAAGGCCTAACATTGTAAGAAAGTGAAAAAAATCATATCATTGGAAAGCTAAGAGAAAACGTAGCATTATCCATGTGTTTGATTTTGTCGATATTGAACCAAATGCAATCCTGATGGTGAGCACGAACCCGATTATGTGAAAAATTGTAGAATTTGCAAAAAACACGTCTCTAGTCATTGGGAATGCCCTCCAAGCCTTTGGGTTGGTATTCCAAGGAAAATACCAAAGCTAAGGCTCGGGGATTCCCAAAGAAAAATATAATGCGAGCGTGTTATAACGTGCTCACGTTATTTATTAGTTTTCACTTTTTCCTTCTTTGTGGAACATTTCTAGCAACACATAACATGCTCGCATTATTTATTCCTTTAGTTAAATGCCAATTTTTTGAATGTTTGTTCATATGTTTGTATGTATATGTATGTTGGTGTGTCATGTATGT
>VDFB02000002.1:129653373-129677082 GCA_007258455.2 Sequoia sempervirens | reverse complement strand
TTTGATGGAATTAGAACTAACACAGATGGAATCATCGGTCGACTTTGACCATGTATCAGATCTAGTTCAACCAAGTAATATATCTACTTGCTTAGTATTTTAAATTCGATATTGTTATCTTACTTTGTACTGTACTCATAATGTTAACTAATTTCAAGATATATAATGCACATATAAATGCAGGGCATGTTTATGCAGTTATTGCAGATGAAGACAACGAAGAGGGAATAGACTATTACTTGTGTCGTGTTGAGGCAAAAAATAAATTGGAAGCCCCAATTATAGATGGAGAAAACATCGAATACCCTACAGACTTAATTGTTGTTACTGGAACATGGCTGAGAAGGTACCCACATAAGAGTGTTAAACATTGGTTTTTTGAGGAAGATCCATGAGTTTGACCATGAGGCAATACTTGACACAATAAAGAGTAGAGCAGACCCAGATGATTCATTAGATTAATTTGTAAGTATATGCACAATGGTTCTTATTAATTTATACTTGTATCCACGTCAATTTGGTTGATGCCAATGCTATCATCTTATTTTACTTTGTGTATCCTTATGTAACTAGGAAAACATTGATTGGTGTCCCCTTGCATAAAATGTAGATTTATGAGCCATCCAAAAGAATCTCAAGCACATCCTTATTTTGATGATCTTGACAAATCTCAATTATGATTTTAAGCCATTTCAAAAGTGCATGAAAAGCTTGGTGAGGCAATTTCAAGTTATTCATTTTAATTTAACCTTATCATGACCACCTATGATGTAGACATTATAAGAGCATCTCAAATTTCAAGAAATTCTATTCATGAGAGGTGTTGTGTGCAATAGGTATCTTGGAACTCCCAGTGAAGATGTATGACCAAGACTGACTAAGTTGAGAGACTTCCATGCCTATCTGTAAGTTCCTTCCATCTATTTTGGATGATCTATTTCTTTTTATTCTTTTCCTTTGCGTATCTGTAACTAAACTAGTAAAAATTGATTGGTCCCTCCTTGCAGAAAATGCTGATTTTTGAGCCATCAAAGAGAATCTCAGCCAAAAAAGCAATGCAACATCCTTATTTTGATGATCTTGACAAATATCAATTCTGATTTGAAGCAATTATAAAAGAACGTGTGAATCTTTGCGAGGGAATCTCAAGTTACTCATTTGAAGTTAACCTCTAAATAAGAACCTATGATGTAGACATTAGAAGAGAATCTTGAATGTACATGAGTGACATTGTAAAATATTTGTGAGAACAACTCATACCTAAGGAATTGTAATGAGACTTACATGTATAATAACCTTCAATTCCTTGAAGAAGAGGTTTTTGGTTGATTTGTAACCCATTTTTTTATCAATAAGAATGTTATTTTCTAGAAATTTACTAGTTTTTTTCTCACTTTTCTTGTTGTTGTATGGTCTGTATGGATTCTAAGATGATCTGAAACCTATTTCTTACTCTTAACTTTACTCTTAACTATAGGACATTCAATGGTCCCTACAACAATACTTTCATGCAAATTCCTTGTCAAAGCACTTTTCACCCCTGTGTTTATAGTCACACCTGCTGCCCCTACATTATCAGTCCTAGGATAGGTAACAACATAAAAAAAAAAATTCTCCTTCATTACATTTATAGGTTCCTTCATACCACACATCATTACCTATTCTTTACCTTTGATATCTTCTACAAGAGGAGTTAAAACAAAAGAATAACCATCTTTGACTATGGTGTAGGTATTTTCCCTACCATCATACAATGCCCTCTTGTCATATTGCCAAGGTCTTCCTAATAGGAGATGGTAACAATCCATTGGAAGCACATCAAAAACAACACTATCATGATAAACACCAATTTGAAAGTCTACAACGACCTTTCATTTACCAATAAATATTGGTCATCATTTAACCATGAAATTTTATAAGGACATTCATGAGGAATTCTTTTCAAGCCTAACTTGTTTACCATTTCACATTGACACCATATTTTCAGTTGAGCCAGAATCAATGACCACTCTACATACCTTGTCCTTGCACTTACAATTAGTGTTGAAGAGACTTTTCCTTTGCAAAGGTGCTTCCTCTTTTGCTACTTTCAAGATTGTCTTTCTCACCATCAACATTTCCCCTACTTTAGGATCTACCTTCTTACTTGTAGAATAATGGCTTTCACACTCCTCCTCTTGAACCAATTGTGCTCTCCTATCAATCTTCTTGTCTCCACTTGATGAACTACCAACCCTCTCAGGACATTTCCATGAAGGATGGCCGAAATCATTGCATGTGTAGCACCTTCCTACAAAATCATTAGTACCTCTACCAGCACTATACCTTCCTCTACCTCTAAAACCAAAACCACCTCTAGAATCAACATTGTGATCTTTACCTTTGTTTGCTCCTTCTTGATCTTCATTTGGCTGCTTTGATGTAGAAATCATTCCTCTTCCTCTTGTATTAGGACCATGATGCAATATCAGATTGCAAAACCAGCTCTTATACCAATTTGATGCAATATCAATTGCTAAACAACACAAACATAGGGAGCTTCTGTCCCAAACTCATTTTGGAGAAGATCAGTTGACAAATTCTTCAAAATTCACTATTCATTTCACCAATTTCACTTATCAACTCAACTAAATCCATCAAATTCACTTTGGACTACAAGGCTACCAATCATCAATTTTTCAAATCAGTAATGCACACTTTTATCAAATTCATCATAACACTATTAGAAATTATGAATCACTACAACTTTCACTATTACCATCCATTTAACTTGATTCAATCAAGGAAAAAAGACCATAACTCATTCACTTCTCCCTTCAAACATGTTATCAGACTTCCATGACACTATAATCATCATCATTCTAATTGAAACAATACCAAGATCATATTCACAAACATCTTTTTACCAGATTCCTTACTTTTAGCAGTCTAAACACCATTTTGCTTACTCAAAACACCATGATTCCACATTGTTCAAGACATTAAAATGAAAAACCTTGCTTCAGGACTTCTTCTAGACCTTGAGTCACATTTTTTCGTCATCATTTAGATAGTTACAATCCCAAACCAAACACTCAAATCACTTTCTACACAGAATCTCAGTTTCTTGCATTCAAAAGGCCAAAATTTGCCAAAACACCAAATCGGGTGTAACTTGCAAACCAAAATTAATATCTACAACATAAATACATTTTTGAGTACCCATTTTGATCATTAAAAACATATCTCATTTTTAGGTACACTTTTTTTGGAACACACGCTTGCTGTCCTAACTTCTTTGTTACGAAAGAGCCCCAAATATGCCAATTTAACAAAGGAGATACCTTTAAAATAACTCCAAATCACTTACCAACCATAAAAATTCTTTATACAGGTGGAAAAACTCACAAATAATCAATCTTCAAGGTAAGAAATTCCTAGCAATATAATTAAATAGTAAACCCTTGCTTATAGGCTTTTAAAGCACAAGCAAGTGAGGGTTTTTAAGAAATATCATCTACAAACCTCCAAATCACCTACCACTATTGAAAACACCTGTAAATAAGTCTTCCTAAACATAATAACCATTATCCATATCAAAACAAATTCTATTCCAACTGTTCCAACTTGTAGGCACCATCTTTCATATGGAAAACTCAAATTTTCCTCTTGGAGCAGCAACTATCTTCATATCCACGCCTTCCCTGTTACTTTTTGACACAATTTCCACTCATAAACATGTTAAATAAACATAAAAAACCATCCATCATCATTTAAACTTCTACCATATTTAGGAACATCAATTTTTACCTTAGGCTTGTCATCTCTAACTGCCCTTACCAACTTTGCAATCCTTTGGTCTTTTGGATCAAGTTCTTCTTCCATGTCTTCAAACTCATCATCTTCTTCTTCATCTGATTCACTCTCTTCCACATCCCTTATTTTTTTTGTCTCCGAGGCTATGATTCTTTCCTCCAACTCTTTGATTTATCTAGCATGTTTGTCCTTTATCTCCTTCATCTCTTTAGCCATATCTTTGTTCTTTGGAGGAATCTTTGAATACCAAACTCTTCACTTCTTCCTTGCTCTTCACAACCTGAAAAATGAAAAAAAATATACTCCTTGAAGCTTTGATACCACTATGATGCAGAGTGGCAAGGGAAGCAACTTCCTTTTCAAAAGCTTCTCTCAAATACTCTATATGCACACACCAACTTCACTATTCCTCTCAACAATGCAACTTGACTACTCAACTTGACTCATACAACCAAAAATCTCAATAGGACTTGGGGATGATGTAAACACTCTTCACACAACACAACATGACCAAACAAATAGACCTTGCACCCAAAAACATCCACTCTTCCATGGCTTCTACACAAGCCCATGCAACTTTGCAACATTCACCGACTAGGACAGTCAAAATAAAAATGATTAAAGCCATTAACTAGCCAATGAAACATGGTTTTATACTCCTAATACCATCCTCCACAAGTTCCCAAAAGCACAAGATCAAACACCCAAAATAAACATATCAAAAGATTGATTTACAAGCCATAAACAAGGCTCAACTAGGCCTACATAAGGAAGCTTTCAACTTTTCAAGGCACACCCCAACACCCCTATGATGCAATATCAAGGTGTAGGAACACATAATCAAGCTCAAGGAATCAAGTTCCAACTTAGATTCAAGTTTCCAACACACCTTTCATCAAAGCAACACTATGGCTTCCCAATTCACCAGTAACAACAAATAGCCCTATCTTTTAGAGAAGGTTGTAAGAGTACCAACTCAGCATCCAAATAGCATCCATACATCATCAGAAAAACTAAACCAAGCTTACACATGAGATTCTTATGCAACAACATAAAGAAACTTCAAGTCACCCTGCTCAAAGGCTACTAGAATTAGCCCAATTTTACACACAAAGTACTCTTTAAACTTCTTGACACCACAAGATCTCTTAGATAGTCTCAAATTGTGTTACAAAACCATAGATTCTCTGATCAATTATTCTATATAGATCTTCTAAGGTGCTGCTCCAGCAAACCCTCCTATTTCACCCTAAAACCTAGGGTTTCTCTGTAACTCCACTCTACTGGCCACAAAAACTCAAACCAAAGTTCAAAACATCTTTGCCCAAGTCTGCACAGACCCTCCAAACCTTTCTACACTCAGTCCCTTCACAAATTCACCAATACACAACCTATAGACTTCATTTTCTCTAGGAAAACTCACATACTTGACCTAGGGCATCACTAGAACTCAATTTTCTTGACTCCCATCACTGTAGTAACTTTTTAGAAAATTATGCAAAGCGCATTCTAAAGACCACTTTCATACATTTACAAGGGAAAAACTGACCTAGGGCATCAAATAACTTTTGAAAACCTCCATCTTTCACTCTAAAACAAATTGCAACATGAAGAGGACCCCTAAATCCACCATTCCATCAGGTTTCAAAATTTTTCCACACATACGGAATCACTCTGAGCTACGTTCAATTGGATAGATCCCTTAAGGGTCCAAAGGGAAAAATGGCTGCAAACTTCAGCATGAGGTTACTCATACACCGTGATTCTTAGAAACTTCTCGTTTGATCCTATGGGATCATGTTGGGACCCTCTACAATAACCTCTCTCAGTTTTTGTTATCTCGGAGTGGTTTTCCCATGGTGTCCAGTTTTCAATTGATGGAAAAAGTGACAAATGCAAGCAGTGGAAAGTTGCAAAGTCATGCAACTTTCATTCTCCAACTCGTGTGACCAAACGGACTATTCCAACACATCTGAATAGGCATTTTTACACTAGGCATAGTCATCTTTCATACCCAAACACACAGAATCGCTCTGAGCTACGTTCAACCGAATCGATCTCGTAAGGGTCCAAAGGGCAAAATAGCTTCAAAATTCAACATGAGGTTACTCATACACCATGATGCTTAGAAACTTTTCATCTAATCCTATGGGATCATGTTGGGCCCCTCTACAATAACCTCTCTCGGTTTTTGTTATCTTTGAGTTGTTTTCCCATGGTGTCTAGTTTTTAGTTGATGGAAAAAGTGTTAAATGCAAGCAGTGGAAAGTTGCAAGGTGGTGCAATTTTTGTTCTGCAACTCACGAGACCAAACGGACTATTTCAACACATCCAAATAGGAATTTTTATACTATGCATGGTCCTCTTTTGCACCCAAACATGCGGAATCGCTCCGAGCTACGTTCAACTGGATTGATTCCTTAAGGGTCTAAAGGGCAAAATGGCTGCAAACTTCAGCATGAGGGTACTTGGACACCCTGATGCTTAGAAACTTCTCATCTAATCCTATGAGATCATGTTGAGCCCCTCTACAATAACCTCTCTTAGTTTTTGTTATCTCGGAGTATTTTTCCTGTAGTGTCTAATTTTTAGTTGATAGAAAAAGTGTCAAATAGAAGCAATGAAAAGTTGCAAAGTGGTACAACTTTCGTTCTGCAACTTGTGTGACCAAATGGACTATTACAATGCATCTGAATAGGCATTTTCACTCTATTCATGGTCCTCTTTCACATCCAAACATGCGGAATCGCTCTGAGCTACGTTCAACCGGATCGATTTCTTAAGGGTCCAAAGGGCAAAATGGCTGCAAACTTCAGCATGATGTTACTCAGACACTGTGATTCTTAGAAACTTCTCGTCTGATCCTATGGTATCATGTTGCGCCCCTCTACAATAACCTCTCTCAGTTTTCGTTATCTCAGAGCGGTTTTTCCATGGTGTCCAGTTTTCAGTTGATGAAAAAAGTGTCAAATGCAAGCAGTGGAAAGTTGCAAGGTCATGCAATTTTCATTATGCAACTCGTGTGACCAAATGGACTATTCCAACATGTCCAAGTAGGAATTTTTACGCTAGACATGGTCCTCTTTCACACCCAAACATGCAGAATCGCTTTGAGCTACGTTCAACCAGATCGATCTCTTAAGGGTTTGAGTGTAGTATGTTGAAATAGGCCATTCCTCCTATTGTTTAGGTTGTGTCTCAGTGATATGGGTTTGATGTAACTTGAATTGTGGTATCTTGATATATAGAGTCTATTGATGCTAAGGTTCAATTTGTATGATTTTGAAAAAAGAAGCCAACTGAGTAGAGTTATCAACATTATTCATAAATCATAAGAATTTGTTTAGTACACAAGCCATTTTGATGCCTTCTTGTAGTCTCAAACATTATTTTGTATCATTGTTACATTGGTCTTGAGTGGTAGCAACATATCCATAATACAAAATCGGTTCATGTTGATTTTCTGCGTGAAACAAAATCGTTGATTTTATAGAAAAAAAACCATGAACCATAAGCTTGTTTCTTACTATTATCTTTTGATAGATTTTTTTCCAAGCATCCACAGCTTGTTACTAAAACACTGTTTTAGGCTTTAGCCATAGCTAGCAAGGCAATGAGCATTTGATAAATGCTTTGATAGACATGTATGAAAAATGTGTTAGCATAGACAAGGCATTGAACTCTTTGAAAAATAATACATGGTTTCATGGTGATGGAATGGCAGTGAATGCCATGACAAGAAGAAACTGCTATGGATTGTCGGCATTTCCATCACCACATTGAGACCACATTTCTTTGAGCTTTTTTTTCAACATTTCACCACTTTCTATCTTGTGCTTAATGCTTTGATAGATTTTTTTCAAGCATCCATAGCTTGTTTAGACGCACCTATTTTGGGATTTTAGCCATAGCAACAGAGTAGGCTTGTTTGATAAATGCTTTGGTAAACATGTATGATAGAAATGTATATAAATTAAAGTGAGCTATTTGAAAAAATAATCTCAAAAGTATTGAGTGCGATGGTGATGGAATGCCATGACAATCCACAACAATTTGCTTGTCATGGCGTTCCTACCGCGGGGCCGCATTTCTTCGAACATTTTCAAAATAGTTATTCCAGTATGTATGCTACTAATAATACTTATGATAGATTTTTCTAAGCATCCATAGGTTGTTTGAAAGCACCTATTTTAGGCTTTTAGCCATAGGATCAAGGCAATGAACTATTTGATAAAATGCTTTGATAGACATTTATGAAAAATGTGTTATGAATAGGAACGGTGAACTCTTTGAAAAATGCCTCAAAATAAGGTCTCTATGGTGATGGAATGCCATGACAATCAAATGCTTTGATTGTCCTTGGCATTCTCGAATCATCGAGAACCTCATTTCTTTGAGCATTTCTGAGAGATCCTTATATATCTATAAATAATACTTATATTATGCTTTGATGTTATTTTTTAAGCATGCAACTTGTTTGAAAGCACTTCTTTTTAGGCTTTCAGCCCCACCTTGCTCAGGTAACCTTGAACTATTTGACCGAAAATGCTTTGGTAGACATGTATCAAAAAATGTGTGGTGAAAATGGGGCAATGGAATTGGTACATTTGAAAAAATGCCTTAAAAAATGTGGTTACTCATAAAATTCCGCGACAAACAAATACAGTGGTGGTACTCCCTGGTGTAGTTATACAATGTGAAGTAATTGGATAACTACTTGGAATTTGACTTTGTAAAACTATATTACCAATTGAAAATTTGTCATCTATCAACATCTAGTTATTAGTTATACAATGTGAAGCAATGCTTTGAGTTTGAAGATGTGCAATGCAATGTAATCAATGTTATGAATATAAACTAAAATCTACTTTTACTAAGTTACCAGTTCAGTTTTGGGTTCGGGATCGGGTTTGAGAACCCGGTTCGCCGGTTTGGGAAATTTTTTTTGGGGTTGGGTTCGTTTTGGGTTTGGTAATACAAAAACATATAAAAATCAGAAATATATACATATTTGCAGCAGTAATTAAGTTCAAAATACACCACCATATTAATAGTCAAATAACATAACAAAAGCCACCAACTTATATTAATAGTCAAATAACATAGCAAAAATAAACCACCACTTTCATAGTGAAATATTAAAATATTAGTGATCTACTCGAATGTCATGATACAAAATTATAAATTAAAGTTCAAACATAAAAATGTCAAGTGTTTACAATCAGCCATTATTGATCATTGATCAATCTGAAAAGTGTGAACATTTTTTTGCATGGAAGGAAAACAAGAAAACAGTGTTACATAATTATTTACATTGTGAAAGAGCCAAAACCTTTTTCTTGCAAATCATAGAAGAATCTCAGTGATTTTTTGGGTGTCCTTGCCTTGGAACGGAACTATCCTGAGCCATGAATGATTGACCAGGAACTGTGAGAAAGAAATAAGATAAATCACATGCAACTTGTTGCAATTTCTTTCCTTGGGAAAAAGGGTAAAGTTTTCTATGCTCTTTCAGGGGAGGAATCTCCGCTTTAGGGTTTGAACCATTGATAATTTCAAGATAAGGCACAATAAATATGTCATCTAGGTTTGGGGAAAGCTTTTCATTAGATATTTTGTTTCTTAAATTTTTGTTCAGAATTCAAGATCAGTCCCTTAGGAAGAGGCCTATCAAACTAACACTCTTATGCAACACTTCTTAAGTTCTTGTTGGTTTAGTATTAGATGCAAGAAGGTTTCAAAATAAGGCATGGTTATATAAATTCTCATCTCAGACTATCACATTGCAGCAAATTAAGAATTTTCAATTCTTATGAATTCTAGGCAAGAGAGGTATGGAGTGTTCCAATGCTAGGTCTTGTGAATCTCTTTGCTATGAGTGGTTTAAAAATGAGGAATCTATCTTCTACAACAAATGAGAAATATTCACAATATGTGCTTGGAAGGAATAAGTCCATAAGATCGAGTATGCAAGAACTAAGAATTGCAAAATTGGCTTACATTTGACTTCCAAACACAGAAATTTTCACACTTTTCAATGTTCACACGTAAGTCAAAAAATATATGTGTGTAAGTTGTAAATTATACACTTGAATAAGCATTAACTCATATCTATTAATTCATTATTTATAAATGCCAAATATGGACACCATCAATAAAAAGATTTATTAAAGAAAATAATAATGCTCATACATCGATAGCAACCAATGAATGTGAAATTGTAAAATATAGTTACAAAACCTTATAGGCACCCGCAATGTCAAATATATCAATACAAATATGTACCAAAATTTCTATGTAGGCATACAGCAAAGGCTCTACATTCAAAATTCATTTCTCATGCTGCGGTTCAAATACAATTTTCTTTCCTTTGCTTGGTGATCAGATAATTTGATAAATGTAATGTCTATTTACGCTGTGCTTTCAGTGCTCCTATTCCTCCTAGGTTTTAGCTCTTGGGTGAAGTTTTTTAGCATTGCAATAAAGAAATTAAAGACATTAATATATAGAAATTACATTATAAATATATTTAACAAAATAATCACTTACGGCCATCTCACGATCACTCTCCTTGATGGAAATATTTGCATGCCGATGTTGAGGCATGCTCAATCCCTGTATAAACCATCCAAATAGGAATTAAACTATGAATCAATAATGGTTTGATTTTTCACTAGAACTAGTTCATCTATAACAATGAATGTAAATTCAAATTTAGTAATTTACCTCATACCTCCCCTATTAGAGCCATCGAGGATTGTATAGCGGAGGAAACACCAATATCCATTGCCCTCGTAACGTTTGGCGGTGTTTTTTTCACCAACATCTAAAAATAAAACAACAAATTATTCAATCACAAAAAAGTTACAATAGCGATCCACATGATGACTTATAATGTATGAGATCTAATGAACAAATTTTTGAGTACAAGTATTAAACTATATATTTTATTATTATTAGTTATCGAATTTGAAGTAATTCTTTGAGTTTGAATGATGTGTAATGCAACGTAACCAACAATATGAATATAAACTACACAAATCTACTAAACTTAGAATTCATTAGTTAAGTTCTCTTTATTCTATATTACCTCCGTGAACGTTTGATCAAATCTAATGGCACTAGGAGGTGTTTCCTTGAAACCTCCAACATTACCCCATTCAACATCCAAAATCACATATTAAAATACCATTCGTAAAACAATGCTATTAACATGTAATAAATTTATAATTTTTTACTAGTTACATACCCCACTGATAGGTGTACTACAAAAATAAGTAGGGGGAGCACTGGAGTATCTAGTCTCAACACTGTGACCTTGCAATTTTATTAAAATAATAAAACTAAATTAGTTAATCTTGCATTTCACAATCAAAATTTAATAAATTAAATTCAATGAACATGTTGAATTTTACCTGAATGCTAATGCCATATGCATCATGCAAAATGTTAGCCATCCTCTCCATCCTCGTAGATGCATACGGATCAGGCTATGTAGTAGCATATGGATTCTATGTAGCACCCTCCTGAGTGTCGATAGGGTCATATGAACAAGTCGCCCTGCAAGATTGACACACATGGGTTCGAAGGCCACCACCTGAAGACTCCCCTGGATGGCATTGTACAATAGGGCTAGTGTGATGGATGACACTTCAGGTCAAAATTGGGATTGCTTGCAATGTCTCTACATTGATACTCTCCTTCGCAACGACATGCATCATGATGTGCTCACGAGGCAGCCTAGTGAGAGGTCGTCTCCCTTGCCACGCAGGATCCAGCTGTGCATCGGGCCTTTCTTGAGCTGACCCCCCACCTCTCCTTTGGAACTCCCTCATATCAAAATAATTTGGGATTTGGTTCAATACAAACTCACTATATAGTTTCCTAAGAAATATTGGGGGACTTCACAATTATTGCACAATGGGTAATCAAAGACCAAATACCATCTATCATAAAAATGGTTTCTAATCTCTTGGTGGTGGCACCAATGAATAGGAAACCTCTTTGCATTGAGGGTAATATTTTGATTTATTTTAGGGTCAGTGAATAGAGAGCACAAATCACCTTTAGTAATTTTTAAATCTTTTACTTGTTTATATAATAATTTGTCTACATAATATGCCCTAGCTGCCTACCTCCTATCTTTCCATCCAGATATTTGTTGGGTAATTGCATCTACATTTTTTAACATCTCTTTCAATGAATTTTGCTAGAAGCATTCTTTTTGTGGTTGAAGCATTTGGATCACTCAACCTATTGATAAGATCCTAAAGTTGTTTTCTATTGTTCTTAATTTCACTCCTTAAATTTTCTTGAGTGCCAGGAGGGTATTGAGTGATTGGTGGGGGAGGTTGATTTTGTTGAGGATTTGCCTCCTCTTCTTGTTAAGGATTTGCAAGATTTCCTACAAATTTAAAAAAAAAAATCAAATCTAACCTAAAACAGACAAAATTAATTTCAAACTAAGAAATTCAAAAAAAATAGCAAACAATACTTACCTCACGCACCTCTTCATCGTCATGGCACCATATTTGCAAAGAAAGTCCAATTGTTGTTGATGAAATTTGTATAAATCCTTCCTCCTAGAACGCGAGCACGAAAGTGAGGGTTTTTGGCGGTAGGCAGAGTTGAGAAACAGTGAATAGAAAATGATATGTACACTTTCCACTTTTTTTTTGCTTTTAAAACCACATAACGTGAATGCATTATAATGCGCTCACGTTATCTATTTTCAAAAAAAAAATTCCATTTGGCCACAAAAGTGCAACCAACTTTATGCACCTGCTCATACATCAGAATTGGGTAGCTAATACAAGATTTGTGAAAGGAGCACTTGATAGCACGCTATGAAATCAGTGATCTTTTTATTGTCACCTTGTTTACATCGAAAAAGATCTGAAATGGTCATCTTTGGTCCAATGTTTGCTTGAAATTGTCTAAGGAATTGATTCACAAGTTGGTCAAATGAGAAAATGGAATTGTCAGGCAAGGAACAGTACCATTCAAGTATTGTGTCCTTGAGAGATCGGGGAAACAATATCTCCATTAATGCGTCATGATGAAAGAAATCTGTGCATAAAGCGTTAAAGGAGGACACTTCAAATTTAGGTATCTCCATTCCTTGAGGGAAGGGAGTGTTCAAAATTGCAACTGATAATGGGCTATGCCAGAAGAAGGGCTAAAAGATAGGCTAGATAGAGGCTTGGGAAAGACTCACCAACTGGATCTACATCTTATCGGCATATTCTGAAGAAGAGTATTCAGAATAGGGTCATTAGAAGATAGAGGGCCAGAGGGACCTCCTCCAGAATAGCCACTGGTGTGACCCCCACCAAAACCACTACCAAAACCACTACCACTAGTAGGTCCTCCACTGGAGCCACCTCCGCTTCCAAATCCACCACCATGACCTCCATCTGAATCACCTCCACCAGCACCACCTCCACTACCAAATCGACCACCACTATCGAAGCCTCCAACACTCATCTCGCCAAAGCCTAAGCCACCACTAGAGGTGGTAGGAGGGGTGAAGCTAAAGCCCAAGGGGACTTTTTTTACTTTGATAGTTTCAGGTTTTTCAAAGATAGAATGGATGCTTATAGAAGGGACCACATCGGCCATGTAGACAGATGTGGGAGGCATCAATACTCCTAACTTTCTTTCATGCTCTTTGAAAGTGACTCCTCATACAAAGCTAAGATTGTTCGAAGGAGCACATACTTCAGTGACACCAATGAGGCTAGTCAGAAGTTCTATGCCTGTTTGATCCTTACCCATCATATGTCTTAACTCGCTAATGACCTAAGTAGCTCTAGCCATCTTTGGGTTTCTTTCCAATTGATTTTCTAAGTCGCCCAACCCTCTGGTAAAGGCGAAGACATATTCTGAAGGAATCTAAATGGCCTCATGCTCATCTACTGAAGATGGTGTAGGAGATGTAGGAGGAGTGGTGACGTGATCGGTCTTGTTGAAGAATCCCATCTCATCCCTCGACAATTTCTCCTATGCAACTAGACCAACGACGGGACCAAAGAAAATTCCTTTAAAGAAACCAGTAGAGACCTTCTTCCTTTCCATTAGAAGGTGTCGTATACTTCTCCTAACAATATTCCTAGAAGTTGTGGACTAGGTTGTTATGCTCATAAACCTTCACAACACTCAGGAATATAGCAGTTGTGAAGCACACAAGAGAAGCCTCAACACCAATAGATGAACAAACATTGGTTCACTTCGGTTTCACCAAAATGTAAGGTAGGGGGACTAACTGTGTGCAAAGCCCCAGGTCATGGAGGGCCAAGAGCAGAGGGCTTCCCTATCTTACCTCAGCGAAAAGGGGTGCTAGGAAATGCAGGACAAGAATGTCGAGGACTTTAAGGTTGTTCCATCACTCTATAGACTTGAAACACAAAATGGGACTAAGCGAGCCAGTTTTCAAGTTCAACACTATGCCTTAGGAAGCTCTCTACCTGAGGATGAAAGTGTGGTCTTGGGATGACAACGCAGTGCACTAGTTTCTCTCAAGTGTGTTGGTGTCCATACAACCAGAGGACTGAAGAGACAAGGTTGAACTATAGAAAACTAAGTAATGGCCCAACTAACTGCTTCCAAAGGGCTAAAAAAATGTTATGAAATAAACAAAGTACACTCTAATATGATAAAGTAGATAAAAAAGAGCTAGGGTGGCAAGAATAATCTCATAAAGGAATTCGTTCACCAGCTAGCTCTCAATAGCATGTACACCTACACACAAGCAAGAGGGAAATTTGGTTGGGGTTGTTAAGGGGTATGCCTCAGTCAGACCCCCGCTTTGGTGTTCCCACCTCCATAAACAACCAAGTTTGCAATGATGGAGAAATAGTATGATAAAGAAAGGAACAAAGTAAAGAACACTAAAACACTACAAAATAGTAAATGTGCTACTCAACCAAGTAATACAGGAGAGGAGTGGAAAGCTTGCCACCTCCACCAAAAGCACTCAAGGCTAATGGGGGAGAAAATGAAAGTACTTGATCCTTTGTTGCAATGGTGTTGTCCCATGCTTTCTCTTTCAAAATGATGGAGTGTTGAAGTTGCTGCTATGGAGTGCAAAAGTGTTGCTAGAAGTGCTTAAAGCAATGCAAGAGAGTGTGTAGAATATTTCTTGAACTATGAAGAGCTTGTAGAAGATGCAATGCATGTAGAAGGAGTGAATTTGAAGGAAAGATGAAGAAAATGACCATATTCAGGTTGGTTGGCTGAAGAGGGCATTACCAATTGACTGCCAATGAGAAGTGTAATGCCTTTTCAGCTCCAACCACAAGAATTCGTCAGGGACGTAAGTGAGCTACACAGACATCTATGTGTTGCATGAGTGTCCCTAACAAAAATTCATCTACCAATGCTCAAAATAGGTACCAAGTGGGATGAAATCAGTGGTCTTAGGTGTAATTTATCCTTCGAGCTTGGTTTTCTAAAGTGGAGAAGAGCAAAAGGGTAATTTACACATGGGGTGAAAATTTACTCCTATACACCAAGTACAAGTGGTAGAAAGAAAAAGAAAAAAAAAGCTCTTTGAGTATTTAGGCATAGCAATAAAAGAAGAAAGGGTTATAATTAGACAACATAGTGAGTACATTTATTCAAAATTATTTATATATTTTACATAGCAATAACTCTTCTTCTTATTTCACATGTTAATAATATGTCATTACAGTTGTAGGTGATGATGAGAATACTCAACAATGTCAATTTCCTTTCTCTATTGACTTAAACCAAACAAAAAATGACATACTATAAGTTATAGATGGTAATTTTCTAACTATTAAATGTGTTCGTTCATTAAATAGAATATTGCATAATTGTTCCTACTTTTAACCACTTTTGTAGACAATAAAAATAATTACTAGATTCAACTTGTTGAAGTCAACCATCAAATCTCAATGTTATCCCCACCCAGACATTTCAACAAACCATTTTAGGTAATTAAGAATGTTAATATTATTTAGATTAACTACATATTCTATTTTTATACTTACCTCTTTATCTATGTTGATTTATTTCATGCACATGTGCTATTGCAGCTTCAAATGATCATAAAAACACTGAAACAACATATAGTTGTAGGTGATGAAGAAAATACTTGACAACATCGATTTCCCTTCTCTATTGACCTAAACCAAACAACATCAAATGAAATACAAATTATAGATGGAAATTTTTTAATTATTAAATGTGTTCATTCATTAAATAGAATATTGCTTTGTTCTGACTAAAAACCACTTTTGTATACAATAAAATAAATATCGGTTTCAACTTGTGGAAGTCAACCAGCAAATTTCAATGTTATCCTTGCCTAAACATTTCAACAAGCCATTTCAAGTAATTAAGAATGTTAATATTATTTAGATTAACTACATATTCTATTTTTACACTTACCTCTCTATCTATGTTGATTTATTTAATGCACATGCCATTGGAACTTCAGATGAAAAACAAAACACTAAACAACATATAGTTATAGGTGATGAAGAGAATACTTGACAACATTGATTGCCCTTCTCTATTGACCTAAACCAAATAAAAATAGATGAAATACAAATTATAGATGGCAATTTTCTAATTATTAAATGTGTTCATTCATTAAATATAATTTTTTTTTTTGTTCCTACTTTTAACCACTTTTGTATACAATAAAATAAATACCAGATTCAACTTGTGGAAGTGAACCATCAAATCTTAGTGTTATCCTTGCCTGGGCAGACATTTCAACAAACCATTTTAGGCAATTAAGAATGTTAATATTATTTATATTAACTACATATTGTATTTTTACACTTACCTTTTTATCTATGTTGATTTATTTAATGCACATGACATTGCAGCTTCACATGATCAACAAAACACTAAACAACATATGTGACCATTTTCTATTGATCTTAACCAAATACCAACAGTAATTGATGCAATGAAAACTACATATGGTAAATAAATTATGAAATTATTTTCTAACAATTTTGAATGGTTAAATTTTATACTAGTTTAATAAATAAATTATGTAATTTATAGGTTTTGATGACACTATAAGGGACTAGCTTGCAGATTCAAGATAGAGACATCATTTGTATACTGTACTTTTTATTTACATAGTATAAGTACACAATTGGCTTAATAACCTAATTATACTGAATATAATTATAAATGAGGTTCATAACCCAATTGTATAATTGATAATTAGTTTAGATTGCTTTATCTACCACTTAGATCATTTGATTAGTAGAATTGACTTAATATTTTCTTGTGTACTTTCTTACATTCATAATTAAGAGATTTTTTATACCTATAGCATTGGGTACACTACAAAAATTGGTTTCACACTTTATTCTTTGATTTACAATACAAAGGAAATAATTCTTCTTCATATTAAAATTGCATTGAATCATGTATTTACTTTCTGACTTATTGGCAATTACATACATATTGAAACTACCACTTACAAGATCTCAAAAAAAATTAAAGAGGGGATTCAACATATTAGAAAATATAATAAACTAAATGTAAATTCAATATATATTTAGTAGATAGGCTACATATAGTGTGAGATTTGATCCCTATACAAGTCTCACATCTACAAACCATTGTTGAGTCATCGGAAAACAATTTTTAGTTGTTGTTTTATGGTAAACCAACTGTCGTTTAATGGTAAAACCCTCCATAATCTCACTTATCACATAAAAGATAGATAAATAATGTTTTGACAACTAGACGGGAACATTCTATTTCCATTTGTAGTGTTTTTATCAATTTGATAATAACTTTATTTTTTTATGTTTATTGCTTTATGTTTTAAATCTGTATGCAAATATTTTATAATAAAATAATACTTTATTTCTTTAAGGGAAAAATCTAGATTTGTCTAAGTTTATTTCATTTCATTATTTAGACACTTATTATTAATTGTTTAATTCAACCACATGCAACTAGAATTTGCAGTGCATTCATGCATAAACACATACTCTCTTAAATATTAACATACATATAGTTTTCTATTGACGTAATCCTTGAACCTCCTTTAGGTGCAAGTTCTACTTAGAAGTAGATAGTAATGAAAATGATAATTAAAAAAATATTATGTTAATAAAAAAGTATTACAATTGAAATATTAATTTAATTTTGACCGAAAAATATAATTATATTATTACAAACAATATTAATATTAATTTTCTATACACATTTTTATTATACTAGCACTTCGGTGACTCCTCAATAAGGTGCAATACTTTTACTTACTGGAGTAGGCCGAGCCCACATTACTTATGGCCATGAAAGTGCTGATGACATGAAGAAAGCAAGCATTCCATCTCACCTATCCTCTCTACCTCCTCTCGCCCTCCTCCCCCTCGCTTCTCTCTCAGTTTATCCTTCCCCATTTCTCTATATCACATATCCCCCACTGGCCCCTCCCTCCATCCCACCTATTTCTATCACTCTCTCCTTCCCTCTCTACTTCTCTCCCTCTCACTTATTCCTCCCTCTCTCTCTCTTCGGCTCTCCTTTTCCTTTTCTACTTCTTACTATCCCGCGTCTCTCTCCCTCCCTATCTCTATCTCACATATCCCTCTCTACCTCCCTCCATCCCTTTATCCTCCTCTCTCTCTTTCTCTATCCTTCCCTCTCTACTTCTTTTCCCTCCTCTCTCTCTCTTTCTCTATCCTTCCCTCTCTACTTCTTTACCCTCCTCTCCAATTAATTCCAAAAACAACACTTCCTATACAACTTTAATTTTTCATTTTTCTATTTATTTATTATTTGAATTTTATAACACAAAACAAAATTTATTTTTAGTAAAAATTTATTATATTATTTTATTTAAAAAATCATTTTTATTTTATTTATTATACAAATTATTTTATTGATTATATAAGTTATTATTTATTATATAAATTATTTATTTATATTTATTTGTTTTTATTTATTTATTTTTATAGTATATATAAGTTATTTTGTAGTTAAATAGTTATTTTATTTATTATATTATTTTATTTAAAGAATCATTTTTTATTTTATTTATTATATAAATTATTTTATTTTATTCCTTCTCAGACAAGGGAAAAGGATTACACAGAACTAGGGCTTGCACCTCTGTTTGAGCCAGTAGAGTTTAAGTCATGGTCTTTCTAAGAGTAGGGATTGCAAAGGTCATGGCAACTTTCCTCTTCCTCTACATCACCATCCTCACTATCATGGGCGTGAAAAGATCAAACAATATGTGCTCAACTGTGGGTATCCAAGGCATCACTTAGGCATTTGAAGGAATGATCTTCGCTCTTGTCTACTGCACAACTAGACTTTTAGGTACACTCAAGGGCTCTTTTGGGTTTAGATCTAATAGTTTTGTGGGTATTATGGAATGATTTAATGGCTTTGTGGGCAAGTGGGCACCTCAATTCGGCTGTGACTTTTGCGTTGTTTCTAGCGAGGAAGTTGTTCCTGCCGCAAGCTATTTTCTACATGATATGTCAGTGCTTGAGCACCATCTATGGAGCAAGAGTGGTGAAGGGCTTTGAGGGCCACCACAACTATGAAATGCTTGGGGGCAGCACCAATTTGGTGTCTCATGGCTACACCAAGGGTGATGGTTTGGGGCCTGAGATTGTGGGCACCTTTGTTCTAGTTTACACTGTTTTCTCTGCCACTGATGCCAAAATGGGGGCACTGGTAAAAATTAGTCAATTCTTCCAACCTTTGGGGAGTGGAGGCCACTCCAAGCTTAATGTCTTCCTCCTCTCCTTCCATTTTTACTCTCTTTTCTATTGAATTGAAATGACTGCAACTACAAATGAAATTAAATTAAATGCCTAAATTGAATAGCTAGGGTAGTACCAGTACTTAAAATAGATGGCTATGGATGTTGGATGTTGATTGCACAATGCAATGATGATAACTAATAATGGCCAGCAGGGCATGGTCAACTAGTCTAGAATTCATGGCCCACACTCTACCAATTTTTCTCACACCATGACTTCAACTTCTCTTCTTACCGTACATGTGACTCCCTCCGACAATTACCGATTGTTTGAACGATTTTATCCCTGCTTTAAAGTTTGTGGGGTTTTTGTGGGCCTCAGCCTAAGGGAGATGTCGATGGGGTTCCCCAATGTAAAATAGCCTATTGGCTAAAAATAGTTGTCATTAATAAGGGCATAAGTATTCACTAAGACCCAAACTACAAGTATATTAAAATAAAATATTTTTTAAATTAAAGTAAAATAAATGCAAATTAAGTTAATTAATAAAATAATTAATTATTAATATATTATTATATTTTTTAATGTAATTAAATTTTTATTATTATTTTATAATTTTTGTTGAATTAGATTATATTATAATATTAAATATATTAATCATTTAGATTATTATAATAATAAAATAGTTATATGTTATTATATATTTATTATTATATTGAATAGATAAAGATGACAGTTACATTTTATTTTCCAAAATAATGACATTGATTGATAGATAAAGAAAAAAATAAATATTTAAAGAAACCTCTTGATACTCACTATTTTGATTTGATTCCATTTTAAAACTAATATATTTATCCCCTTTTTAGCCTTTAATTTCATTTCTTTTCTTACATTTTAAATTAATAAAATTTAAGTTAATATTTTACCCCTCCAAAGGGGGAAAATCAAGAATCATTCTATTCTTAAAAAATGTTAAAAAAAAAGAACATTGGATAAGGTGATTATATTCAAATTTAGACTTTCTTAAGGGAACGTATGAACTACAAAGACCTACTCCATTATTAATAGTTTAATTTAGAATAACTTCCTAAAATTTATTCATTAGGTACATCCCCTCCTATTTATATCACAATTTACAATTTAACGGGTAGCTTTGAGGTGAGGCAGATGTTACTTAACGCCTTTATCTCATCTCCCACAAGGATTTTCCTGCATGACGTGTAAAGCAGGCGAATTAAAAGCAGATGAATCGTATTATATGCTTATCAGATACCTTTACATAAATATTTAGCTGAATTGAATTTATAAGCCACGTCCATTTTGAATCCAACTTAGTGCCCAGAGAAAACTAAATAAAAGAAAGGAGAGCTCACGGGTACGTAAATAAATCTGGCTAATAATAAAAACCTAACTGCTATATTCAAAAGCCTTCCTCCTGCAGTTGGAACCCAGACTAGCCAAAAGCTAGGTAATTGCATAGAATATATCTTATGATCAGGCGCAAGGAGGAGATGCTAGATTGGGTTGCACCACATGCATTAGGGCATTTGCAAGGCTACCCTAACAACAGATTCACTGAAAACGTATCAAGTGAATCACCTCAGCGAAATCGCCACAAATGCTTCCGCCTACTTCTTCGCCACAGAGACTTTAAACACGCAGCAAAATCTCGTCCAGCTGAGAGCCATTTAAGGTTGCTTCACATTTATTGCATGGAGTGAGTTTTGGTGGCCTATTAAATTGCATGGCAAGCACGGAGACAACAAGAAATGGTGTGAAACGGCGCGGGTGCACTCGGAGCCATACCTGGTGGGGGCAGGGATGAGATGCATCTATGCATTGGTGGACCGGCCTCTTTCACCGTGCATTGTACAGGCTGAAGAAACTTACTGTATAAAAATTGAGAATCGATCCTACACCGATTGATCTGATTGGTACATTTAATCTTGCGATTCCAGAGAAGCTTCGTTAGATATTTTTTTCTTTACCAGATCAATAGTGGTCCGTAGTTGCTATTATTTAAAATTTGAAAATTCACCCCTTTTCGCCTGTTTAAATTAGGCCTCCAGATCTGCCACTATTCAGCATTGTTTTCCGCCATTTCAGGCCCCAAATAATGTATTTACAAGCTAAATTTGGATCGCGCCGAGAATGTTTAGCTCTGTATAATTGTTTTTTGAAAGACAAAATACAGGCTGTTGATCTAGCCGTAATTGGAAATGGATACCCGAAATACTATCTTAGTTTTATGCTCATTATAGTGGAGGTTGTTTGTACAGTGTGTCTACTACAAGCTACTATCAAGCCACGTAAGGTACAACATGAAGAAGGCTTACAATAGGCAACTATTAGCAACTTTCAATGTTCCTTTTCTCTTTCAATGTTTCACGTCCGTCAGTGAGAAGTCGTACAAATAATTCACGAAGCTGATATTCGTGGGGTTCCCACCGGCATCAAGAATAGCCTATCGGCTGAATTATATTTATTTGTGTGTTTGCATTGTACTTTAAAATAATTGGTTTAAATATTTCTACAATTTATTAATGTAATTAGATAATGTAAATAATTTGATATTTGATCATTTACAATTAAAAAGATGTAATAAATGACTAGATATTATTAAATGAATTTTTAAATTAAATCCATATTACAATAAAAACATATACAATATTAAATCATATTATATATAATTCTATTAAATTTATAAATATATAGTTTTGCCAATAGTTTATTTTCTTTTCTTTTTTTTATATAGTTAAATAGCTACTATATAGGGCAACACCCTGTATTAATCAAAAATAGTTTTTACAATTTTTAGATAGTATCAGACCCTTGATCTAGATGCCAAGGATGCATCCCATCAAAATTCAGCAAGAAGCCCCTATCTACAAAAAATTTAGACCCAAACATAGAACAAACTAACCTTTGACACCAATGCAGACTACTCACAAACCCACCACAAAACAAGTTGGTGATTCATTTGAACATTGAGAACACACAGACCCACCACACCCATTGCATACAACTAGGAATTTCTACATCTAACCTTGTTGGTCTGCTTGGCTTTGGTTGCATTTTGGATAACCGACCAATCACCACCACAGGCATTGTGAGAAGGATGGTTCACTCGCTCCTCCCAACTCTTGGTATCATTCACAACCCATTCTTCTACAACACCCATATCCCAATCCTCCTTTTCTAAGGGCCACCTCTCCCCATCAAGAGCCTCCATAACCACAAATTCCTTCACCCATACCTTTGCCCAATCTTTGAGAATACCCATTGCACGCAGGAGGAAGTTAATGCACCTATTGATCTCACCCCAGCAATTTTTGAGCCTTGTGTGGTTCAACAAGCATACCAAAGGGAATTTCGGTACTGACCATTCATTCCCATGAGCCTTGTAGTAGTGTAGTGACAAAGGGGTCATGAAGTTGTCATCAATATTGTCCAATGTTGCATCAATATTTTCTAGAAGTGAATGTTGAAATATCATTTGGCATAACTTCTTCCCCCAAGATTTTGACACACCCATGTACACAAGCATCGCCAAAAACGTACTAGTGATTTCTAAATTTTCCTTGAGCTTGCAGGTTTCCTATAAAAATTCTGGACCCAGGATCCCCTTCACCGCCTAGAGCACTAGTGGGTGCTTGGACACCATTATCCCCTTCAACTACTTCTCAGTGACTTCGCAATGGAATATGTTTTGTTGCTTCATGGAATTTAGAAAGAGTGGAGTCTCCATCACCCCTTATGAGTGTGTCAAGAGAAATAAAACAATTGGGAAAAATGATCTTTGCCACCCCTATTTCAAGAAAAACCTTGTGCAGCCATATGGAGACTGTACCAAGAATTAAAAGCCTTTATGTCTCACAACTTCAATGCTCATATCTTTTTGAGATCTTACCTCAATCTTCCCTGATCAAGCAAGCCTATAATTTAATGTGAAATGTAGCAACCATAATTTCACCAATCTCCACCTTAAGTGCATTCTCAATTTTGATTCCCATCAGCTCAGCTATGTACGGATCTAACCTGTGCATCATCAATCACCTAGGTACTCTCTCCCACTACTTTTTCTAGCCTTTCTGCCACCTCATTCCCTTCGCTATAGATATGGCTTACATGGAATACATCTAGCCCAGCCAAGACATTGTGTATGGGTTGAAGCCAATGATTAATTTTC
>VDFB02000002.1:129632037-129653273 GCA_007258455.2 Sequoia sempervirens | reverse complement strand
CCTATAAATGTACCATATAAAGCTTAAAAAAACCAAATTTATCATAACGCGAGGTCGTTATTTACTAGTAGAGATATGTCTATTAAGGATTAAATAACGTGTTCACGTTATAACGCACTCTCGTTATAATGCGAGCGCATTTTTTATAGCACTAAAATGGTAAAAACACAATATACCCATGCTGTCGGCCCACATTCCGCAGATATTCCTCGGTTCATTGTGCTTCACGTGCAGCTGGTGATTGAGTGAAGGTGCATGCCCGATGGATTCCACCACCTTTGAATGTGTTCTTTCCATCACCTTTGCATGAAATAGCAGATTTTCATGTTGAAAGGCATATAATATCAATTCAAGTTTGAATTACAAGGATAATTTACATACAATTTAAATTTGAGGGGAAAAATCTTTGAAGAAGTCATATTTTTGAGGAGTTTGAGGAAGGAAGAAGCAAAGGCTGCATAATTAGGTATAACTCCTCCATTTTAAACTTTTCTTTTTTAGGTATGTGAAATCTTTGTACATTTTATTTCATTCTATTATGGCTTGCTTTCATTTTTGTTGTTTTGCTTATTCCATGTTGATCAAATTGTTTGTTTTTCATGTTACAACCTTAGGTTGTCAATGGACATTTTGAATCACACAATTCGATACACTTTCCTATTACATTTTTAAACCACATCTCTTTGAGGAATTTTCTTAAATTTAACAATTGACTTTCTTTGTCTATTCTTCCAAAGCTTTCATTGAGTTATTTTGTCAAACAGTTATACAAACCAGTTGATTGCCTTGTCTATGCTACTAAATTTTCCATACATATCTCTAGAAAATTGGAATATACTCCTAATGTAGTAGGGGAAGGCCTGCAACACACAAATAGACTCAAGAATCAAGTTCTGACTCAGATTTAACTTTCTAAAATTACTTTCATCAAATCAACACCATGGCTTCCCAACTCACCAAATCAACAAAAAGACCTATCTTTTAGAGAATACTATAAGAGAACCATCCCAACATCCAAATAGCATCTACACAACATCAAAAATAGAGACCCAAGCTTACATATGAGATTCTCATGCAGCAACATAGAGAAACTTCAAGTCACCCTGCTCAATAGGCTACTAGAATTAGCCCCATTTTACAAACAAAGTACCCTTTAGATTTATTTCCACCACAAAATATCTTGGCCAATATCAAATTGTGATACAAAACCACAAATTCTTAGGTCATTTCTTCTGTACAAGTCTTCTAGGGTGTTGTTCCAGCAAACCCTCTAATTTCACCCTAAAACCTAGGGTTTCTCTGTATTTACACTCTAACAGTCACAAAACCTCAAACCAAAGTTTAAAACACCTTTTCCTAGGTCTGCATAGACCCTCCAAACCTTTCTACACTCTTCACAATTCACCAATACACAACCTTTAGCCTTCATTTTCACTTAGCAAAACCTACATACCCAGCCTAGGGCATCACTATAACTTGACCTTGTGGACTCCCAATGCCTTTTAACTTTATTAAACATCTAGTATACATGTATACATGTCATCCCACCGAAGCACAAGTCTACACAGTAGGTGGGATGACCAAAAAATCTATATTGCTCATAAAACAGGGGTATTTCTTACTTTAGTAGGCAGTCCCAAAAAAATCAAGATTTCTCCCACAAAATTGAATGTTAGAAGCTCATAATTGATGCAAATAAGAGCTACTCCAAAACACTACATGAAATAAATGGTGTTAGAGCCTTTACTAAATGTGCGGGTCAATACAACTATGATGAAATTTTGTTAACATAGGAAAAATATAGAAAACAGTGAAATAAAAGAATGGAACATTGAATTCTTCAAAATGATTCACCAACCAATCTTCATTCTATTTCCAATGAGCCTTTGAATTTCGTTAACAAGATTTTACAATGATATTTTTTCCTTCCTAGTAGACATAAATATTTGTTCAAATTTCGACCCTTCAAATTCCTATATTTTCACAATTTTGCTCTTCACAACTTTTGTTGCAATTTTGCAATTTTTCCAATATCATGTGCAACTTTTGAAAAATCAATCCTAAGACATATAAATACATGAAAGATGGTCTCCAAAGACCTTATTTGACCTGAATAACATCAAAACACCTAAATTTCTAGACTCATCACATGAACCATCTCATTGAGCAACTTTTACATTTTGGACTCCATTGACCTCCAAATCCCTAAATGCATTCAAAATGGTGTTTCTAAACATTATTCAATGAAAATAGTGACTTCAAAATACCTATGACACACCTACCAATCAAATGATCTAATGATCAACATTCAATGATTCAAGTTTTGAAAATATGGTTTTGGTGCTCCTGCACCAGAAACCCTATGTTTTATTGAAAGTAGCACTTGCCAAACACTCCAAAACTTGACAACTATTGAAACAAGCCTAAAATAACCTACTTATGCTCAATATAACATAAAATTACATTGCCCAACTCAGAAACTCAATTAGTTAATTTGACAACTTAGCACTTTTTGCACAGGTAAAATTATTTGTCATGCCGAAGAAACAAACTGTTAAAAGGAAAAAACTAACAGATGATCAGCTCCAAGCCTTCAGAGATAAAGATAAAAAAAGGATGAGGGAATATCGTGAAAAGTAGAAATTGGGAATGATTGATGAAAACAATCCATTTGTAGAGGAACCTCAACCGTCAAAAAGAGAAAAGAAATTGGTAGCACAAAGGGCACGAATGTGAAAGAGTCATGCTAGGGGAGATGTAGATACCGTAGTTGGAGACACACCCTCTACTGCAAGTGAATATGAAGGAACACCATTAAGCATAAGAAAATATGGAGGGACACCATCTACCACAAGTGAGTATGGTTGGACACCATTCACCATATCTTAAGTTGAGAGTACATCATCACTCAGAGTTGATGAACAAGGTATGCCATCATCCCCATGTGAACCTCAAGGTATGTCTTCTATTCCACCCTCGATTGAAGGTATGCAATCTATCCCACCTCAACTCAATATTGATGAAATTTCTAATGTTGAGATGTATGTACTTGAGAGAACACCACCTATAATTTTGCGTATAAAGCCAAAGTTTTTGATTAATATTGATGAGGATATTTTTCAGCACATGGAAGGTAAGATTCCAGAATGCACTTGTAGAAGATATCCTAATAAGATTTGGAAAATTTTCTTTGAAAGGATAAATGAGACCAAAAGATGTCAACTATTTGTTCAAATGATGTGGGGTTTAAAGTATAGAAACATCATGAAGACTCTTGGGTTGAGAACATCAAATGCATCAAGTGAAAACACTATTGTGAAGAATCTAATGGATGCTTATAACAATGTGGGCAAGACCTCACACTCAAAGGATAGTAATGTCACCCGACGTGTCATTACATTGAATTTTGTAAGCTATCAAACAAAGAGATCTCGCCTCATTAAAAATACAAGTGAACAAATGGGAATTAGTAGAAAAACTTTATCAAAAGCCATTCAAAGGCGGCAAAGAATTGAGGGCACCGATTCAAATGAATTATGGGCATTCTCAGAGAGACTGCCACACAAAGATAAAAAAGTTGTTGAATCATTGATAATAGTAATTGAGGATTATTGGAAGAATAATACAAGGCCATCTCTGAATCAAAAGGATGTCGTAAGAAGGAGAATTGGTAGTCGAAACCGGAGCCACATCCAAAGCATTTTTGGATACGACTCAAACCCAATTTTTTTGTAAATTTCAAAATGCTTATCCTCAAATTAGTATTTCTCAAAGATTTTTTGAAATGATTAAACCTTTTTATGTTAAGATAAATCACACATGCACTACTTGTTGTAGACTACATATTGAATTTGCTAACCATTATGATGTTTATCATTCTATATGTTTAGATTTGCATACTAATGATGTTTTGCAAGATTGTGGCATAAAAGCCCCACCAAAATCTTCAAGAGAGTTCTTATCAAAAAATTTATGTGAAATAGAGGGTGGCCAAATATTCTATAGGACAACATGCTTGGATGGTTCATGTGAGCGTTGTGGTGGCTTGCAATGAATGCCAGTATGTCAACATATGGAAAGCACATATGAGGTGGGACAAAAACTAGTACAGTTCAAGAAGTATAAAAGAGTGGCATACGCTACAAAATATGGGTCTAAAGCAAAAAGGTGTGAGTTGGTTATTCAAAAGATTCTAATGTATCAGTTCATGTCCATGTTTCATGAGAATCTAGTGTATGAGTATGCAAGGCATACCCATAGAGCCTAATGGCTAGACACACAATTCAAGCTATGCAAGGACACCTTTCCACTTGGCAACATAGTATCAGTGGTTGAATTTGTAGAGAACTACACTCTATAGCCACAGCATGCAGTCATAGTATTACAACTCCACACAAGTTTCGATATTTGTGCACATAGCATTCATTCATATAGCTGATAGTACAAAGGACCAAAGGAAGGTATTGAGGGAGTATCACTTTTATATTAGTGATGATCGCACGCATTCTCTAGAGTTCGTGCAAGGTTGCTTCCAAATGTTCTACATTCATTTGGATTAGAGGGGCATATCATACGGTTAGCATATAATATGGTCAAATAACTATGCAGCACAATTCAAGAACATGTGCACGTTCTACTAGTTATACATGATGCATCTCACTACATGTGTTCAACATATGTGTAACTTTTGTGAGGCCGGACATGGAAAGGGGGAGCATGACAGTGCAAGATCATGTGTGAAAAGAGTATTAGCACAAGAAGAGTTAAAGTATAAAGAAAGTGCATGGTTGAAAGATGCAAGATCAATTGTCGAGTGGTGTAATGCTTCGATGGGTCTAGGTAATGAAGGTACGTCTTCAGTTCATAGATTTTTTTGGTTAATGGATGATACTAACATTACACCATATGAGGATATTTGTACACTAATAGGATTGAGTGAGTTGCACTCTTTCCTTAGCTCAAATGCAAGTTCATGGAGTATCGATACATGTAAGATGGCATGCTTTTGTTCTTCATGTACAATGCAAGCTTGGAATGATTGTGAATCAGGGGAGTGGGTTGACAAATGGTTGACAAGTTATCTTAGCCCACTTCACATGTATTTCCCTTTGATGGAATTAGAACTAACACAGATGGAATCATCGGTCGACTTTGACCATGTATCAGATCTAGTTCAACCAAGTAATATATCTACTTGCTTAGTATTTTAAATTCGATATTGTTATCTTACTTTGTACTGTACTCATAATGTTAACTAATTTCAAGATATATAATGCACATATAAATGCAGGGCATGTTTATGCAGTTATTGCAGATGAAGACAACGAAGAGGGAATAGACTATTACTTGTGTCGTGTTGAGGCAAAAAATAAATTGGAAGCCCCAATTATAGATGGAGAAAACATCGAATACCCTACAGACTTAATTGTTGTTACTGGAACATGGCTGAGAAGGTACCCACATAAGAGTGTTAAACATTGGTTTTTTGAGGAAGATCCATGAGTTTGACCATGAGGCAATACTTGACACAATAAAGAGTAGAGCAGACCCAGATGATTCATTAGATTAATTTGTAAGTATATGCACAATGGTTCTTATTAATTTATACTTGTATCCACGTCAATTTGGTTGATGCCAATGCTATCATCTTATTTTACTTTGTGTATCCTTATGTAACTAGGAAAACATTGATTGGTGTCCCCTTGCATAAAATGTAGATTTATGAGCCATCCAAAAGAATCTCAAGCACATCCTTATTTTGATGATCTTGACAAATCTCAATTATGATTTTAAGCCATTTCAAAAGTGCATGAAAAGCTTGGTGAGGCAATTTCAAGTTATTCATTTTAATTTAACCTTATCATGACCACCTATGATGTAGACATTATAAGAGCATCTCAAATTTCAAGAAATTCTATTCATGAGAGGTGTTGTGTGCAATAGGTATCTTGGAACTCCCAGTGAAGATGTATGACCAAGACTGACTAAGTTGAGAGACTTCCATGCCTATCTGTAAGTTCCTTCCATCTATTTTGGATGATCTATTTCTTTTTATTCTTTTCCTTTGCGTATCTGTAACTAAACTAGTAAAAATTGATTGGTCCCTCCTTGCAGAAAATGCTGATTTTTGAGCCATCAAAGAGAATCTCAGCCAAAAAAGCAATGCAACATCCTTATTTTGATGATCTTGACAAATATCAATTCTGATTTGAAGCAATTATAAAAGAACGTGTGAATCTTTGCGAGGGAATCTCAAGTTACTCATTTGAAGTTAACCTCTAAATAAGAACCTATGATGTAGACATTAGAAGAGAATCTTGAATGTACATGAGTGACATTGTAAAATATTTGTGAGAACAACTCATACCTAAGGAATTGTAATGAGACTTACATGTATAATAACCTTCAATTCCTTGAAGAAGAGGTTTTTGGTTGATTTGTAACCCATTTTTTTATCAATAAGAATGTTATTTTCTAGAAATTTACTAGTTTTTTTCTCACTTTTCTTGTTGTTGTATGGTCTGTATGGATTCTAAGATGATCTGAAACCTATTTCTTACTCTTAACTTTACTCTTAACTATAGGACATTCAATGGTCCCTACAACAATACTTTCATGCAAATTCCTTGTCAAAGCACTTTTCACCCCTGTGTTTATAGTCACACCTGCTGCCCCTACATTATCAGTCCTAGGATAGGTAACAACATAAAAAAAAAAATTCTCCTTCATTACATTTATAGGTTCCTTCATACCACACATCATTACCTATTCTTTACCTTTGATATCTTCTACAAGAGGAGTTAAAACAAAAGAATAACCATCTTTGACTATGGTGTAGGTATTTTCCCTACCATCATACAATGCCCTCTTGTCATATTGCCAAGGTCTTCCTAATAGGAGATGGTAACAATCCATTGGAAGCACATCAAAAACAACACTATCATGATAAACACCAATTTGAAAGTCTACAACGACCTTTCATTTACCAATAAATATTGGTCATCATTTAACCATGAAATTTTATAAGGACATTCATGAGGAATTCTTTTCAAGCCTAACTTGTTTACCATTTCACATTGACACCATATTTTCAGTTGAGCCAGAATCAATGACCACTCTATATACCTTGTCCTTGCACTTACAATTAGTGTTGAAGAGACTTTTCCTTTGCAAAGGTGCTTCCTCTTTTGCTACTTTCAAGATTGTCTTTCTCACCATCAACATTTCCCCTACTTTAGGATCTACCTTATTACTTGTAGAATAATGGTTTTCACACTCCTCCTCTTGAACCAATTGTGCTCTCCTATCAATCTTCTTGTCTCCACTTGATGAACTACCAACCCTCTCACGACATTTGCATGAAGGATAGCCGGAATCATTGCATGTGTAGCACCTTCCTACAAAATCATTAGTACCTCTACCAGCACTATACCTTCCTCTACCTCTAAAACCAAAACCACCTCTAGAATCAACATTGTGATCTTTACCTTTGTTTGCTCCTTCTTGATCTTCATTTGGCTGCTTTGATGTAGAAATCATTCCTCTTCCTCTTGTATTAGGACCATGATGCAATATCAGATTGCAAAACCAGCTCTTATACCAATTTGATGCAATATCAATTGCTAAACAACACAAACATAGGGAGCTTCTGTCCCAAACTCATTTTGGAGAAGATCAGTTGACAAATTCTTCAAAATTCACTATTCATTTCACCAATTTCACTTATCAACTCAACTAAATCCATCAAATTCACTTTGGACTACAAGGCTACCAATCATCAATTTTTCAAATCAGTAATGCACACTTTTATCAAATTCATCATAACACTATTAGAAATTATGAATCACTACAACTTTCACTATTACCATCCATTTAACTTGATTCAATCAAGGAAAAAAGACCATAACTCATTCACTTCTCCCTTCAAACATGTTATCAGACTTCCATGACACTATAATCATCATCATTCTAATTGAAACAATACCAAGATCATATTCACAAACATCTTTTTACCAGATTCCTTACTTTTAGCAGTCTAAACACCATTTTGCTTACTCAAAACACCATGATTCCACATTGTTCAAGACATTAAAATGAAAAACCTTGCTTCAGGACTTCTTCTAGACCTTGAGTCACATTTTTTCGTCATCATTTAGATAGTTACAATCCCAAACCAAACACTCAAATCACTTTCTACACAGAATCTCAGTTTCTTGCATTCAAAAGGCCAAAATTTGCCAAAACACCAAATCGGGTGTAACTTGCAAACCAAAATTAATATCTACAACATAAATACATTTTTGAGTACCCATTTTGATCATTAAAAACATATCTCATTTTTAGGTACACTTTTTTTGGAACACACGCTTGCTGTCCTAACTTCTTTGTTACGAAAGAGCCCCAAATATGCCAATTTAACAAAGGAGATACCTTTAAAATAACTCCAAATCACTTACCAACCATAAAAATTCTTTATACAGGTGGAAAAACTCACAAATAATCAATCTTCAAGGTAAGAAATTCCTAGCAATATAATTAAATAGTAAACCCTTGCTTATAGGCTTTTAAAGCACAAGCAAGTGAGGGTTTTTAAGAAATATCATCTACAAACCTCCAAATCACCTACCACTATTGAAAACACCTGTAAATAAGTCTTCCTAAACATAATAACCATTATCCATATCAAAACAAATTCTATTCCAACTGTTCCAACTTGTAGGCACCATCTTTCATATGGAAAACTCAAATTTTCCTCTTGGAGCAGCAACTATCTTCATATCCACGCCTTCCCTGTTACTTTTTGACACAATTTCCACTCATAAACATGTTAAATAAACATAAAAAACCATCCATCATCATTTAAACTTCTACCATATTTAGGAACATCAATTTTTACCTTAGGCTTGTCATCTCTAACTGCCCTTACCAACTTTGCAATCCTTTGGTCTTTTGGATCAAGTTCTTCTTCCATGTCTTCAAACTCATCATCTTCTTCTTCATCTGATTCACTCTCTTCCACATCCCTTATTTTTTTTGTCTCCGAGGCTATGATTCTTTCCTCCAACTCTTTGATTTATCTAGCATGTTTGTCCTTTATCTCCTTCATCTCTTTAGCCATATCTTTGTTCTTTGGAGGAATCTTTGAATACCAAACTCTTCACTTCTTCCTTGCTCTTCACAACCTGAAAAATGAAAAAAAATATACTCCTTGAAGCTTTGATACCACTATGATGCAGAGTGGCAAGGGAAGCAACTTCCTTTTCAAAAGCTTCTCTCAAATACTCTATATGCACACACCAACTTCACTATTCCTCTCAACAATGCAACTTGACTACTCAACTTGACTCATACAACCAAAAATCTCAATAGGACTTGGGGATGATGTAAACACTCTTCACACAACACAACATGACCAAACAAATAGACCTTGCACCCAAAAACATCCACTCTTCCATGGCTTCTACACAAGCCCATGCAACTTTGCAACATTCACCGACTAGGACAGTCAAAATAAAAATGATTAAAGCCATTAACTAGCCAATGAAACATGGTTTTATACTCCTAATACCATCCTCCACAAGTTCCCAAAAGCACAAGATCAAACACCCAAAATAAACATATCAAAAGATTGATTTACAAGCCATAAACAAGGCTCAACTAGGCCTACATAAGGAAGCTTTCAACTTTTCAAGGCACACCCCAACACCCCTATGATGCAATATCAAGGTGTAGGAACACATAATCAAGCTCAAGGAATCAAGTTCCAACTTAGATTCAAGTTTCCAACACACCTTTCATCAAAGCAACACTATGGCTTCCCAATTCACCAGTAACAACAAATAGCCCTATCTTTTAGAGAAGGTTGTAAGAGTACCAACTCAGCATCCAAATAGCATCCATACATCATCAGAAAAACTAAACCAAGCTTACACATGAGATTCTTATGCAACAACATAAAGAAACTTCAAGTCACCCTGCTCAAAGGCTACTAGAATTAGCCCAATTTTACACACAAAGTACTCTTTAAACTTCTTGACACCACAAGATCTCTTAGATAGTCTCAAATTGTGTTACAAAACCATAGATTCTCTGATCAATTATTCTATATAGATCTTCTAAGGTGCTGCTCCAGCAAACCCTCCTATTTCACCCTAAAACCTAGGGTTTCTCTGTAACTCCACTCTACTGGCCACAAAAACTCAAACCAAAGTTCAAAACATCTTTGCCCAAGTCTGCACAGACCCTCCAAACCTTTCTACACTCAGTCCCTTCACAAATTCACCAATACACAACCTATAGACTTCATTTTCTCTAGGAAAACTCACATACTTGACCTAGGGCATCACTAGAACTCAATTTTCTTGACTCCCATCACTGTAGTAACTTTTTAGAAAATTATGCAAAGCGCATTCTAAAGACCACTTTCATACATTTACAAGGGAAAAACTGACCTAGGGCATCAAATAACTTTTGAAAACCTCCATCTTTCACTCTAAAACAAATTGCAACATGAAGAGGACCCCTAAATCCACCATTCCATCAGGTTTCAAAATTTTTCCACACATACGGAATCACTCTGAGCTACGTTCAATTGGATAGATCCCTTAAGGGTCCAAAGGGAAAAATGGCTGCAAACTTCAGCATGAGGTTACTCATACACCGTGATTCTTAGAAACTTCTCGTTTGATCCTATGGGATCATGTTGGGACCCTCTACAATAACCTCTCTCAATTTTTGTTATCTGAGTGGTTTCCCATGGTGTCCAGTTTCAATTGATGGAAAAAGTGTCAAATGCAAGCAGTGGAAAGTTGCAAAGTCATGCAACTTTCATTCTCCAACTCGTGTGACCAAACGGACTATTCCAACACATCTAGGCAGGCATTTTTACACTATGGTCATCTTTCTTTCCAAACAAACACACAGCTATGAGCTCACTACGTTCAACCGATCTTCTCGTAAGGGTCCAAAGGGCAAAATAGCTTCAAATTCAACATGAGGTTACTCATACACCATGATGCTTAGAAACTTTTCATCTAATCCTATGGGATCATGTTGGGCCCCTCTACAATAACCTCTCTCGGTTTTTGTTATCTTTGAGTTGTTTTCCCATGGTGTCTAGTTTTTAGTTGATGGAAAAAGTGTTAAATGCAAGCAGTGGAAAGTTGCAAGGTGGTGCAATTTTTGTTCTGCAACTCACGAGACCAAACGGACTATTTCAACACATCCAAATAGGAATTTTTATACTATGCATGGTCCTCTTTTGCACCCAAACATGCGGAATCGCTCCGAGCTACGTTCAACTGGATTGATTCCTTAAGGGTCTAAAGGGCAAAATGGCTGCAAACTTCAGCATGAGGGTACTTGGACACCCTGATGCTTAGAAACTTTCATCTAATCCTATGAGATCGCGTTGGGCCCCTCTACAATAAACTCTCTTAGTTTTTGTTATCTCGGAGTATTTTTCTGTAGTGTCAATTTTTTAGTTGATGGAAAAGTGTCAAAATAGAAGCAATGAAAAGTTGCAAAGTGGTACAAATTTGGATTTCTACAACTTATTAGCTGACCAAATGGACTATTACAACATGTCCAAATAGGAATTTTTACACTAGGCATGGTCCTCTTTCACACCCAAACATGCAGAATCACTTTGAGCTAAGTTCAACCAGATCGATCCCTTAAGGGTCCAAAGGGCAAAATGGCTGCAAACTTGAGCATGATGTTACTTTCGGTCTTTGTGATTCTTAGAAACTTCTCATACGATCCTATGTAATTATCATGTTGCACCCCCTCTGCAATAACTCTCAGTTTTTCGTTATCTCGGAGTGGTTTTCCCGTAATGTCCAATTTTCAGTTGATGGAAAAAGTGTCAAATGGAAGCAATGGAAAGTTGCAAAGTGGTGCAATTTTCATTATGCAACTCGTGTGACCAAATGGACTGTTCAGCGATGTCCAGGTAAGATTTTACACTAGGCTGGTCCTCTTCCGCACCCAAACCGCCTTAGAATGGCTTTGAACTCGTTCAACCAGATGCGATCTCTTAAAGGGTTTTTGATTGTGAGTATGTTGGAAATAGGCCATTCCTCCTATTGTTTAGGTTGTGTCTCAGTGATATGGGTCTGATGTAACTTGAATTGTGGTATCTTGATATATAGAGTCTATTGATGCTAAGGTTCAATTTGTATGATTTTGAAAAAAGAAGCCAACTGAGTAGAGTTATCAACATTATTCGTAAATCATAAGAATTTGTTTAGTACACTAGCCATTTTGATGCCTTCTTATAGTCTCAAACATTATTTTGTATCATTGTTACATTGGTCTTGAATTGGTAGCTTAATATAGCTCCATAATACAAAATCTGGTTCATGTTGATTTTCCGCGCGTGAATAAAATCCGTTGATTTTATGGAAAAAATCCATGAGACCATAGCTTATTGCTTACTATTATGCTTTGATAGATTTTTTTCAAGCATCCATAGCTTTTTTGAAATCACTTGTTTTTGGCTTTTAGCCATAGTAGCAAGACAGTGAACTATTTGATAAAATTCTTTGATGAACATGTATGAAAATGTGTTAGCATGAACAAGGTAGTGAACTCTTTGTAAAATGCCTCAAAGAAATACATGGTTTTCATGGTGATGGAATGGCATGGCCGAATGCCATGACAAAGCAAATTTCTATGGATTGTCATGGCATTCCATCACCATTGAGACCACATTTCTTTGAGCTTTCAAACAATTTACTACCTTTCTATGCTATTATATATGTGCTTTGATAGATTTTTCCAAGCATCCATAGCTTGTTTGGAAGCACCTATTTTAGGATTTTAGCCATAGCAACAAAGAGGTGAACTATTTGATAAAATGCTTTGGTAATCATGTATGAAAAATGTGGTAGCATAGACAAGGCAGTGAACTGTTTGAAAAAATGCCTCAAATAAATGTGGTCTGATGGTGATGGAATGTCATGACAATCCACAACAATTTGCTTGTCATGGCATTCCACCACCATGAGACCACATTTCTTTGAAATTTTCAAATGGATTCATTCCCTTGTCTATGCTGTGCTACTATTATGCTATGATATAGATTTTTCTAAGCATCCATGGCTTATTGAAAGAACTTGTTTTTAGGCTTTTAGCCACCATAGCGACAAAGCAATAGATTGTTTGATAAAATGATTTGATAGACATGTATGAAGAAAATGTATGCGGCATAGACAAGGCAGTGAACTCTTTGAAAAATGACTCAAAGAAATAAGGTCTCATGGTGATGGAATGCCATGACAATCAAATGCGCGATTGTCATGGCATTCCATCAGTCATGAACCTCTCGATTTCTCTTTGAGGCATTTTCAAAAAGTTCTACTACTATCTATATTCAATACTACTATTATGCTTTTGATATTTATTTTTCCAAGCATCCATAGCTTGTTTGAAAGCACTTCTTTTAGGCTTTCAGCCCATAGCAACAAGGCAACACTTGAACTATTTGACAAAATGCTTTGGTAGACATGTATCAAAAATGTGGTATTAGTCCTGAGACAATCACGATGAACTGTTTGAAAAAATGCCCATGTAAAGAAATGTGGTCTCATAGAATTCCATGACAAGCAAATGCAATTGGTAGTTGCTCCTAGTTATTAGTTATGCAATGTGATAATTGGATAACTTCTTAGGTTAACTTTGTAAAACTATATTGTAATTGAAATTTGTCATCTATCAACATCTAGTTATTAGTTATGAAATGTGAAGCAATTCTTTTAGTTTGAAAGATGTGCAATGCAATGTAATCAATGTTATGAATATAAACTACAAAAATCTATTTTTACTAAGTTGATTCGGTTTTAGGTTTTGACAACCCGTTAAGCGGTTCAAGAAATTTTTTTTTAGGGGTTGGGTTCGTTTTGGGTTTAGTAATACAAAAACATATAAAAATAAAAAATATATGCATATTTGCAGCAGTAATCAAGTTCAGAATACACCACCATATTAATAGTCAAATAACATAGCAAAAATACACCAACATATTAATAGTCAAATAACATAGCAAAAATACACCACCACTTTCATAGTGAAATATTAAAATATTAGCACTTGATCTACTCAAATTTCATGATACAAAATTATAAATTAAAGTTCAAACAAAAAAATGTCAAGTGTTTACAATCAGCCATTATTGATCATTGATCAATCTGAAAAGTGTGAACATTTTTCTGTGTGGAAGGAAAACAAGAAAACAGTGTTACATAATTATTTACATTGTGAAAGAGCCAAAACCTTTTTCTTGCAGATCATAGAAGAATCTCAGTGATTTTTTGGGTGTCCTTGCCTTGGAACGGAACTATCCTGAGCCATGAATGACTGACTAGGAACTGTGAGAAAGAAATAAGATAAATCATGTAACTTGTTGCAATTTCTTTCCTTGGGAAAAAGGGTAAAGTTTGCTTTTCAGGGAGAATCTCCTTTAGAGTTTGAACACATTGATAATTTTCAAGATAGACTTAGCCAAATATGTCATCTAGGTTTGAAGCTTTTAGGTAAAATGTTTGCTTCTTAAATTTTTTTTTAAAATTCAAGATGCAAGCTCTCCTCCCTTAGGGAAGAGAAGGCCTATCAAACCTAACACTCTTATGCAACACTTCTTAAGTTCTTGTTGATGTAGTATTAGATGCAAAGTTTAAAAATAGGCATGGTTATATAAATTCTCATCTCAAGACTATCATTGCATCAAATTAAGAATTTTCAATCCTTTATGGTCTAGACAAGAGAAGTATGGAGTAGTGTTCCAATGCTAAAGTCTTATTGTGAATCTCTTTACTATGAGTGGTTCAAAAATGAGGAATCTGTCTTCTGCACCAAATGAGAAATATTCACAATATGTGCTAGGAAGGAATAAGTCCATAAGATTGAGTATGCAAGAACTGAGAATTGCAAAATTGGCTTACATTTGACTTCCAAACACATAAATTTTCACACTTTTCGATGTTCACATGTAAGTCAAAAAATATATGTGTAATAGAAGTTGGCAAAAGTATACCTTGAATACACGTAACTCATATCTATTGAACCATGAATTTATAATGCAAATATGGACACCATCAATAAAAATATTTGTATTAAAAGAAAATAGCCATGTACGCATACATCAATATATGTCGATGTAAGTATAAAATATAGTTACAAAATAGCCATATAGGCTTACGAGAATGCCATATAGGCATACAATGTCAAATATATCCAGTACAAAATATTTACAAAATTGCCATGTAGGCATACAACAAAGGGCTCTGCATTCAAAATTCATTTCTCTCCATGCTCTGGTTCAAATACAATTTCTTTCCCTTTTAGCAGGTGATCGATGAGGTGATAAGTATATCACTGTTTTTGCTATGCTGAGGAGTGCTCCTACTGCTCCTCCTAGGGTTTAGCTCCTGGTGAAGTTTCAACTGTTACAATAAGAAGTAAAGACATTAATATATAGAAATTACATTATAAAAATTAATATATTTAACAAAATAATCACTTACGGCCATCTCACGATCACTCTCCTTGATGGAAATATTTGCATGCCGATGTTGAGGCATGCTCAATCCCTGTATAAACCATCCAAATAGGAATTAAACTATGAATCAATAATGGTTTGATTTTTCACTAGAACTAGTTCATCTATAACAATGAATGTAAATTCAAATTTAGTAATTTACCTCATACCTCCCCTATTAGAGCCATCGAGGATTGTATAGCGGAGGAAACACCAATATCCATTGCCCTCGTAACGTTTGGCGGTGTTTTTTTCACCAACATCTAAAAATAAAACAACAAATTATTCAATCACAAAAAAGTTACAATAGCGATCCACATGATGACTTATAATGTATGAGATCTAATGAACAAATTTTTGAGTACAAGTATTAAACTATATATTTTATTATTATTAGTTATCGAATTTGAAGTAATTCTTTGAGTTTGAATGATGTGTAATGCAACGTAACCAACAATATGAATATAAACTACACAAATCTACTAAACTTAGAATTCATTAGTTAAGTTCTCTTTATTCTATATTACCTCCGTGAACGTTTGATCAAATCTAATGGCACTAGGAGGTGTTTCCTTGAAACCTCCAACATTACCCCATTCAACATCCAAAATCACATATTAAAATACCATTCGTAAAACAATGCTATTAACATGTAATAAATTTATAATTTTTTACTAGTTACATACCCCACTGATAGGTGTACTACAAAAATAAGTAGGGGGAGCACTGGAGTATCTAGTCTCAACACTGTGACCTTGCAATTTTATTAAAATAATAAAACTAAATTAGTTAATCTTGCATTTCACAATCAAAATTTAATAAATTAAATTCAATGAACATGTTGAATTTTACCTGAATGCTAATGCCATATGCATCATGCAAAATGTTAGCCATCCTCTCCATCCTCGTAGATGCATACGGATCAGGCTATGTAGTAGCATATGGATTCTATGTAGCACCCTCCTGAGTGTCGATAGGGTCATATGAACAAGTCGCCCTGCAAGATTGACACACATGGGTTCGAAGGCCACCACCTGAAGACTCCCCTGGATGGCATTGTACAATAGGGCTAGTGTGATGGATGACACTTCAGGTCAAAATTGGGATTGCTTGCAATGTCTCTACATTGATACTCTCCTTCGCAACGACATGCATCATGATGTGCTCACGAGGCAGCCTAGTGAGAGGTCGTCTCCCTTGCCACGCAGGATCCAGCTGTGCATCGGGCCTTTCTTGAGCTGACCCCCCACCTCTCCTTTGGAACTCCCTCATATCAAAATAATTTGGGATTTGGTTCAATACAAACTCACTATATAGTTTCCTAAGAAATATTGGGGGACTTCACAATTATTGCACAATGGGTAATCAAAGACCAAATACCATCTATCATAAAAATGGTTTCTAATCTCTTGGTGGTGGCACCAATGAATAGGAAACCTATTTGCATTGAGGGTAATATTTTGATTTATTTTAGGGTCAGTGAATAAAGAGCACAAATCACCTTTAGTAATTTTTAAATCTTTTACTTGTTTATATAATAATTTGTCTACATAATATGCCCTAGCTGCCTACCTCCTATCTTTCCATCCAGATATTTGTTGGGTAATTGCATCTACATTTTTTAACATCTCTTTCAATGAATTTGCTAGAAGCATTCTTTTTGTGGTTGAAGCATTTGGATCACTCAACCTACTGATAAGATCCTAAAGTTGTTTTCTATTGTTCTTAATTTCACTCCTTAAATTTTCTTGAGTGCCAGGAGGGTATTGAGTGATTGGTGGGGGAGGTTGATTTTGTTGAGGATTTGCCTCCTCTTCTTGTTAAGGATTTGCAAGATTTCCTACAAATTTAAAAAAAAAAATCAAATCTAACCTAAAACAGACAAAATTAATTTCAAACTAAGAAATTCAAAAAAAATAGCAAACAATACTTACCTCACGCACCTCTTCATCGTCATGGCACCATATTTGCAAAGAAAGTCCAATTGTTGTTGATGAAATTTGTATAAATCCTTCCTCCTAGAACGCGAGCACGAAAGTGAGGGTTTTTGGCGGTAGGCAGAGTTGAGAAACAGTGAATAGAAAATGATATGTACACTTTCCACTTTTTTTTTGCTTTTAAAACCACATAACGTGAATGCATTATAATGCGCTCACGTTATCTATTTTCAAAAAAAAAATTCCATTTGGCCACAAAAGTGCAACCAACTTTATGCACCTGCTCATACATCAGAATTGGGTAGCTAATACAAGATTTGTGAAAGGAGCACTTGATAGCACGCTATGAAATCAGTGATCTTTTTATTGTCACCTTGTTTACATCGAAAAAGATCTGAAATGGTCATCTTTGGTCCAATGTTTGCTTGAAATTGTCTAAGGAATTGATTCACAAGTTGGTCAAATGAGAAAATGGAATTGTCAGGCAAGGAACAGTACCATTCAAGTATTGTGTCCTTGAGAGATCGGGGAAACAATATCTCCATTAATGCGTCATGATGAAAGAAATCTGTGCATAAAGCGTTAAAGGAGGACACTTCAAATTTAGGTATCTCCATTCCTTGAGGGAAGGGAGTGTTCAAAATTGCAACTGATAATGGGCTATGCCAGAAGAAGGGCTAAAAGATAGGCTAGATAGAGGCTTGGGAAAGACTCACCAACTGGATCTACATCTTATCGGCATATTCTGAAGAAGAGTATTCAGAATAGGGTCATTAGAAGATAGAGGGCCAGAGGGACCTCCTCCAGAATAGCCACTGGTGTGACCCCCACCAAAACCACTACCAAAACCACTACCACTAGTAGGTCCTCCACTGGAGCCACCTCCGCTTCCAAATCCACCACCATGACCTCCATCTGAATCACCTCCACCAGCACCACCTCCACTACCAAATCGACCACCACTATCGAAGCCTCCAACACTCATCTCGCCAAAGCCTAAGCCACCACTAGAGGTGGTAGGAGGGGTGAAGCTAAAGCCCAAGGGGACTTTTTTTACTTTGATAGTTTCAGGTTTTTCAAAGATAGAATGGATGCTTATAGAAGGGACCACATCGGCCATGTAGACAGATGTGGGAGGCATCAATACTCCTAACTTTCTTTCATGCTCTTTGAAAGTGACTCCTCATACAAAGCTAAGATTGTTCGAAGGAGCACATACTTCAGTGACACCAATGAGGCTAGTCAGAAGTTCTATGCCTGTTTGATCCTTACCCATCATATGTCTTAACTCGCTAATGACCTAAGTAGCTCTAGCCATCTTTGGGTTTCTTTCCAATTGATTTTCTAAGTCGCCCAACCCTCTGGTAAAGGCGAAGACATATTCTGAAGGAATCTAAATGGCCTCATGCTCATCTACTGAAGATGGTGTAGGAGATGTAGGAGGAGTGGTGACGTGATCGGTCTTGTTGAAGAATCCCATCTCATCCCTCGACAATTTCTCCTATGCAACTAGACCAACGACGGGACCAAAGAAAATTCCTTTAAAGAAACCAGTAGAGACCTTCTTCCTTTCCATTAGAAGGTGTCGTATACTTCTCCTAACAATATTCCTAGAAGTTGTGGACTAGGTTGTTATGCTCATAAACCTTCACAACACTCAGGAATATAGCAGTTGTGAAGCACACAAGAGAAGCCTCAACACCAATAGATGAACAAACATTGGTTCACTTCGGTTTCACCAAAATGTAAGGTAGGGGGACTAACTGTGTGCAAAGCCCCAGGTCATGGAGGGCCAAGAGCAGAGGGCTTCCCTATCTTACCTCAGCGAAAAGGGGTGCTAGGAAATGCAGGACAAGAATGTCGAGGACTTTAAGGTTGTTCCATCACTCTATAGACTTGAAACACAAAATGGGACTAAGCGAGCCAGTTTTCAAGTTCAACACTATGCCTTAGGAAGCTCTCTACCTGAGGATGAAAGTGTGGTCTTGGGATGACAACGCAGTGCACTAGTTTCTCTCAAGTGTGTTGGTGTCCATACAACCAGAGGACTGAAGAGACAAGGTTGAACTATAGAAAACTAAGTAATGGCCCAACTAACTGCTTCCAAAGGGCTAAAAAAATGTTATGAAATAAACAAAGTACACTCTAATATGATAAAGTAGATAAAAAAGAGCTAGGGTGGCAAGAATAATCTCATAAAGGAATTCGTTCACCAGCTAGCTCTCAATAGCATGTACACCTACACACAAGCAAGAGGGAAATTTGGTTGGGGTTGTTAAGGGGTATGCCTCAGTCAGACCCCCGCTTTGGTGTTCCCACCTCCATAAACAACCAAGTTTGCAATGATGGAGAAATAGTATGATAAAGAAAGGAACAAAGTAAAGAACACTAAAACACTACAAAATAGTAAATGTGCTACTCAACCAAGTAATACAGGAGAGGAGTGGAAAGCTTGCCACCTCCACCAAAAGCACTCAAGGCTAATGGGGGAGAAAATGAAAGTACTTGATCCTTTGTTGCAATGGTGTTGTCCCATGCTTTCTCTTTCAAAATGATGGAGTGTTGAAGTTGCTGCTATGGAGTGCAAAAGTGTTGCTAGAAGTGCTTAAAGCAATGCAAGAGAGTGTGTAGAATATTTCTTGAACTATGAAGAGCTTGTAGAAGATGCAATGCATGTAGAAGGAGTGAATTTGAAGGAAAGATGAAGAAAATGACCATATTCAGGTTGGTTGGCTGAAGAGGGCATTACCAATTGACTGCCAATGAGAAGTGTAATGCCTTTTCAGCTCCAACCACAAGAATTCGTCAGGGACGTAAGTGAGCTACACAGACATCTATGTGTTGCATGAGTGTCCCTAACAAAAATTCATCTACCAATGCTCAAAATAGGTACCAAGTGGGATGAAATCAGTGGTCTTAGGTGTAATTTATCCTTCGAGCTTGGTTTTCTAAAGTGGAGAAGAGCAAAAGGGTAATTTACACATGGGGTGAAAATTTACTCCTATACACCAAGTACAAGTGGTAGAAAGAAAAAGAAAAAAAAAGCTCTTTGAGTATTTAGGCATAGCAATAAAAGAAGAAAGGGTTATAATTAGACAACATAGTGAGTACATTTATTCAAAATTATTTATATATTTTACATAGCAATAACTCTTCTTCTTATTTCACATGTTAATAATATGTCATTACAGTTGTAGGTGATGATGAGAATACTCAACAATGTCAATTTCCTTTCTCTATTGACTTAAACCAAACAAAAAATGACATACTATAAGTTATAGATGGTAATTTTCTAACTATTAAATGTGTTCGTTCATTAAATAGAATATTGCATAATTGTTCCTACTTTTAACCACTTTTGTAGACAATAAAAATAATTACTAGATTCAACTTGTTGAAGTCAACCATCAAATCTCAATGTTATCCCCACCCAGACATTTCAACAAACCATTTTAGGTAATTAAGAATGTTAATATTATTTAGATTAACTACATATTCTATTTTTATACTTACCTCTTTATCTATGTTGATTTATTTCATGCACATGTGCTATTGCAGCTTCAAATGATCATAAAAACACTGAAACAACATATAGTTGTAGGTGATGAAGAAAATACTTGACAACATCGATTTCCCTTCTCTATTGACCTAAACCAAACAACATCAAATGAAATACAAATTATAGATGGAAATTTTTTAATTATTAAATGTGTTCATTCATTAAATAGAATATTGCTTTGTTCTGACTAAAAACCACTTTT
>VDFB02000002.1:129412418-129631937 GCA_007258455.2 Sequoia sempervirens | reverse complement strand
ATTTATGAGCCATCCAAAAGAATCTCAAGCACATCCTTATTTTGATGATCTTGACAAATCTCAATTATGATTTTAAGCCATTTCAAAAGTGCATGAAAAGCTTGGTGAGGCAATTTCAAGTTATTCATTTTAATTTAACCTTATCATGACCACCTATGATGTAGACATTATAAGAGCATCTCAAATTTCAAGAAATTCTATTCATGAGAGGTGTTGTGTGCAATAGGTATCTTGGAACTCCCAGTGAAGATGTATGACCAAGACTGACTAAGTTGAGAGACTTCCATGCCTATCTGTAAGTTCCTTCCATCTATTTTGGATGATCTATTTCTTTTTATTCTTTTCCTTTGCGTATCTGTAACTAAACTAGTAAAAATTGATTGGTCCCTCCTTGCAGAAAATGCTGATTTTTGAGCCATCAAAGAGAATCTCAGCCAAAAAAGCAATGCAACATCCTTATTTTGATGATCTTGACAAATATCAATTCTGATTTGAAGCAATTATAAAAGAACGTGTGAATCTTTGCGAGGGAATCTCAAGTTACTCATTTGAAGTTAACCTCTAAATAAGAACCTATGATGTAGACATTAGAAGAGAATCTTGAATGTACATGAGTGACATTGTAAAATATTTGTGAGAACAACTCATACCTAAGGAATTGTAATGAGACTTACATGTATAATAACCTTCAATTCCTTGAAGAAGAGGTTTTTGGTTGATTTGTAACCCATTTTTTTATCAATAAGAATGTTATTTTCTAGAAATTTACTAGTTTTTTTCTCACTTTTCTTGTTGTTGTATGGTCTGTATGGATTCTAAGATGATCTGAAACCTATTTCTTACTCTTAACTTTACTCTTAACTATAGGACATTCAATGGTCCCTACAACAATACTTTCATGCAAATTCCTTGTCAAAGCACTTTTCACCCCTGTGTTTATAGTCACACCTGCTGCCCCTACATTATCAGTCCTAGGATAGGTAACAACATAAAAAAAAAAATTCTCCTTCATTACATTTATAGGTTCCTTCATACCACACATCATTACCTATTCTTTACCTTTGATATCTTCTACAAGAGGAGTTAAAACAAAAGAATAACCATCTTTGACTATGGTGTAGGTATTTTCCCTACCATCATACAATGCCCTCTTGTCATATTGCCAAGGTCTTCCTAATAGGAGATGGTAACAATCCATTGGAAGCACATCAAAAACAACACTATCATGATAAACACCAATTTGAAAGTCTACAACGACCTTTCATTTACCAATAAATATTGGTCATCATTTAACCATGAAATTTTATAAGGACATTCATGAGGAATTCTTTTCAAGCCTAACTTGTTTACCATTTCACATTGACACCATATTTTCAGTTGAGCCAGAATCAATGACCACTCTATATACCTTGTCCTTGCACTTACAATTAGTGTTGAAGAGACTTTTCCTTTGCAAAGGTGCTTCCTCTTTTGCTACTTTCAAGATTGTCTTTCTCACCATCAACATTTCCCCTACTTTAGGATCTACCTTATTACTTGTAGAATAATGGCTTTCACACTCCTCCTCTTGAACCAATTGTGCTCTCCTATCAATCTTCTTGTCTCCACTTGATGAACTACCAACCCTCTTAGGACATTTCCATGAAGGATGGCCAAACTCATTGCATGTGTAGCACCTTCCTACAAAATCATTAGTACCTCTACCAGCACTATACCTTCCTCTACCTCTAAAACCAAAACCACCTCTAGAATCAACATTGTGATCTTTACCTTTGTTTGCTCCTTCTTGATCTTCATTTGGCTGCTTTGATGTAGAAATCATTCCTCTTCCTCTTGTATTAGGACCATGATGCAATATCAGATTGCAAAACCAGCTCTTATACCAATTTGATGCAATATCAATTGCTAAACAACACAAACATAGGGAGCTTCTGTCCCAAACTCATTTTGGAGAAGATCAGTTGACAAATTCTTCAAAATTCACTATTCATTTCACCAATTTCACTTATCAACTCAACTAAATCCATCAAATTCACTTTGGACTACAAGGCTACCAATCATCAATTTTTCAAATCAGTAATGCACACTTTTATCAAATTCATCATAACACTATTAGAAATTATGAATCACTACAACTTTCACTATTACCATCCATTTAACTTGATTCAATCAAGGAAAAAAGACCATAACTCATTCACTTCTCCCTTCAAACATGTTATCAGACTTCCATGACACTATAATCATCATCATTCTAATTGAAACAATACCAAGATCATATTCACAAACATCTTTTTACCAGATTCCTTACTTTTAGCAGTCTAAACACCATTTTGCTTACTCAAAACACCATGATTCCACATTGTTCAAGACATTAAAATGAAAAACCTTGCTTCAGGACTTCTTCTAGACCTTGAGTCACATTTTTTCGTCATCATTTAGATAGTTACAATCCCAAACCAAACACTCAAATCACTTTCTACACAGAATCTCAGTTTCTTGCATTCAAAAGGCCAAAATTTGCCAAAACACCAAATCGGGTGTAACTTGCAAACCAAAATTAATATCTACAACATAAATACATTTTTGAGTACCCATTTTGATCATTAAAAACATATCTCATTTTTAGGTACACTTTTTTTGGAACACACGCTTGCTGTCCTAACTTCTTTGTTACGAAAGAGCCCCAAATATGCCAATTTAACAAAGGAGATACCTTTAAAATAACTCCAAATCACTTACCAACCATAAAAATTCTTTATACAGGTGGAAAAACTCACAAATAATCAATCTTCAAGGTAAGAAATTCCTAGCAATATAATTAAATAGTAAACCCTTGCTTATAGGCTTTTAAAGCACAAGCAAGTGAGGGTTTTTAAGAAATATCATCTACAAACCTCCAAATCACCTACCACTATTGAAAACACCTGTAAATAAGTCTTCCTAAACATAATAACCATTATCCATATCAAAACAAATTCTATTCCAACTGTTCCAACTTGTAGGCACCATCTTTCATATGGAAAACTCAAATTTTCCTCTTGGAGCAGCAACTATCTTCATATCCACGCCTTCCCTGTTACTTTTTGACACAATTTCCACTCATAAACATGTTAAATAAACATAAAAAACCATCCATCATCATTTAAACTTCTACCATATTTAGGAACATCAATTTTTACCTTAGGCTTGTCATCTCTAACTGCCCTTACCAACTTTGCAATCCTTTGGTCTTTTGGATCAAGTTCTTCTTCCATGTCTTCAAACTCATCATCTTCTTCTTCATCTGATTCACTCTCTTCCACATCCCTTATTTTTTTTGTCTCCGAGGCTATGATTCTTTCCTCCAACTCTTTGATTTATCTAGCATGTTTGTCCTTTATCTCCTTCATCTCTTTAGCCATATCTTTGTTCTTTGGAGGAATCTTTGAATACCAAACTCTTCACTTCTTCCTTGCTCTTCACAACCTGAAAAATGAAAAAAAATATACTCCTTGAAGCTTTGATACCACTATGATGCAGAGTGGCAAGGGAAGCAACTTCCTTTTCAAAAGCTTCTCTCAAATACTCTATATGCACACACCAACTTCACTATTCCTCTCAACAATGCAACTTGACTACTCAACTTGACTCATACAACCAAAAATCTCAATAGGACTTGGGGATGATGTAAACACTCTTCACACAACACAACATGACCAAACAAATAGACCTTGCACCCAAAAACATCCACTCTTCCATGGCTTCTACACAAGCCCATGCAACTTTGCAACATTCACCGACTAGGACAGTCAAAATAAAAATGATTAAAGCCATTAACTAGCCAATGAAACATGGTTTTATACTCCTAATACCATCCTCCACAAGTTCCCAAAAGCACAAGATCAAACACCCAAAATAAACATATCAAAAGATTGATTTACAAGCCATAAACAAGGCTCAACTAGGCCTACATAAGGAAGCTTTCAACTTTTCAAGGCACACCCCAACACCCCTATGATGCAATATCAAGGTGTAGGAACACATAATCAAGCTCAAGGAATCAAGTTCCAACTTAGATTCAAGTTTCCAACACACCTTTCATCAAAGCAACACTATGGCTTCCCAATTCACCAGTAACAACAAATAGCCCTATCTTTTAGAGAAGGTTGTAAGAGTACCAACTCAGCATCCAAATAGCATCCATACATCATCAGAAAAACTAAACCAAGCTTACACATGAGATTCTTATGCAACAACATAAAGAAACTTCAAGTCACCCTGCTCAAAGGCTACTAGAATTAGCCCAATTTTACACACAAAGTACTCTTTAAACTTCTTGACACCACAAGATCTCTTAGATAGTCTCAAATTGTGTTACAAAACCATAGATTCTCTGATCAATTATTCTATATAGATCTTCTAAGGTGCTGCTCCAGCAAACCCTCCTATTTCACCCTAAAACCTAGGGTTTCTCTGTAACTCCACTCTACTGGCCACAAAAACTCAAACCAAAGTTCAAAACATCTTTGCCCAAGTCTGCACAGACCCTCCAAACCTTTCTACACTCAGTCCCTTCACAAATTCACCAATACACAACCTATAGACTTCATTTTCTCTAGGAAAACTCACATACTTGACCTAGGGCATCACTAGAACTCAATTTTCTTGACTCCCATCACTGTAGTAACTTTTTAGAAAATTATGCAAAGCGCATTCTAAAGACCACTTTCATACATTTACAAGGGAAAAACTGACCTAGGGCATCAAATAACTTTTGAAAACCTCCATCTTTCACTCTAAAACAAATTGCAACATGAAGAGGACCCCTAAATCCACCATTCCATCAGGTTTCAAAATTTTTCCACACATACGGAATCACTCTGAGCTACGTTCAATTGGATAGATCCCTTAAGGGTCCAAAGGGAAAAATGGCTGCAAACTTCAGCATGAGGTTACTCATACACCGTGATTCTTAGAAACTTCTCGTTTGATCCTATGGGATCATGTTGGGACCCTCTACAATAACCTCTCTCAGTTTTTGTTATCTCGGAGTGGTTTTCCCATGGTGTCCAGTTTTCAATTGATGGAAAAAGTGACAAATGCAAGCAGTGGAAAGTTGCAAAGTCATGCAACTTTCATTCTCCAACTCGTGTGACCAAACGGACTATTCCAACACATCTGAATAGGCATTTTTACACTAGGCATAGTCATCTTTCATACCCAAACACACAGAATCGCTCTGAGCTACGTTCAACCGAATCGATCTCGTAAGGGTCCAAAGGGCAAAATAGCTTCAAAATTCAACATGAGGTTACTCATACACCATGATGCTTAGAAACTTTTCATCTAATCCTATGGGATCATGTTGGGCCCCTCTACAATAACCTCTCTCGGTTTTTGTTATCTTTGAGTTGTTTTCCCATGGTGTCTAGTTTTTAGTTGATGGAAAAAGTGTTAAATGCAAGCAGTGGAAAGTTGCAAGGTGGTGCAATTTTTGTTCTGCAACTCACGAGACCAAACGGACTATTTCAACACATCCAAATAGGAATTTTTATACTATGCATGGTCCTCTTTTGCACCCAAACATGCGGAATCGCTCCGAGCTACGTTCAACTGGATTGATTCCTTAAGGGTCTAAAGGGCAAAATGGCTGCAAACTTCAGCATGAGGGTACTTGGACACCCTGATGCTTAGAAACTTCTCATCTAATCCTATGAGATCATGTTGAGCCCCTCTACAATAACCTCTCTTAGTTTTTGTTATCTCGGAGTATTTTTCCTGTAGTGTCTAATTTTTAGTTGATAGAAAAAGTGTCAAATAGAAGCAATGAAAAGTTGCAAAGTGGTACAACTTTCGTTCTGCAACTTGTGTGACCAAATGGACTATTACAATGCATCTGAATAGGCATTTTCACTCTATTCATGGTCCTCTTTCACATCCAAACATGCGGAATCGCTCTGAGCTACGTTCAACCGGATCGATTTCTTAAGGGTCCAAAGGGCAAAATGGCTGCAAACTTCAGCATGATGTTACTCAGACACTGTGATTCTTAGAAACTTCTCGTCTGATCCTATGGTATCATGTTGCGCCCCTCTACAATAACCTCTCTCAGTTTTCGTTATCTCAGAGCGGTTTTTCCATGGTGTCCAGTTTTCAGTTGATGAAAAAAGTGTCAAATGCAAGCAGTGGAAAGTTGCAAGGTCATGCAATTTTCATTATGCAACTCGTGTGACCAAATGGACTATTCCAACATGTCCAAGTAGGAATTTTTACGCTAGACATGGTCCTCTTTCACACCCAAACGTAGAGTAAACTTTGACTCGTTCAACCCGGTCGATCTCTTAAGGGTTTTGAGTGTGGTATGTTGAAATAGGCCATTCCTCTATTGTTGGGGTTGTGTCACGATTGATATGGGTTTGATGTAACTTGAATTGTGGTAGCTTGATATACAGAGTCTATTGATGCTAGGGTTGAATTTGTATGATTTTGAAAAAAGAAGTCAACTGGGTAGAGTTATCAACATTATTCGTAAATCACTTAAAATTTCGTGAACTTTTAATTACCTGAAGCCATTTGATGCCTTCTTAGCAGTCTCAAACATTATTTTGTATCATTTGTTACATTGGTCTTGAAGTGGTAGCAATATAGCTCCATTAATACAAAATCACGGACCATGTTGATTTTCCGCGTGAATAAAATCTGCGTTGATTTTTCATGAAAAAAAAACCATGAGACCATGGCTTGTTTCTTACTATTATGCTTTATTAAGATTTTTCCAAGCATGCAAAAGCTTGTTCAAAAGCACACATTTTTTGAGCTTTTTAGCCATAGTAGCAATGATAGGCTTGTTTGATAAAATCTTTGATAGACATGTATGAAAATGTGTTAGCATAGACAAAATGAACTCTTTGAAAAAATGTCTCAAAATACATGGTTTTCATGGTGATGGAATGGCATGATGAATGCCATGACAAAGAAAAGAATTACTATGGATTGTCATGGCATTCCATCACCATTGAGACCACATTTACCTTTGAGGCTTTTTCAGGCTCAATTCACCATATGTTATTGCTTACTATTATGCTTTGTTAGATTCTTTCCAAGCATCCATGGCTTGTTCAAAAGCACTTTTTTTAGGATTTTAGCCATAGTAGAAATGAAATTAAATGTTTGATAGAATTCTTTGATAGAAATGTATGAAAAATTTAGTAGCATAGACAAGGCCTTGAACTGTTTGAAAAAATGTCTCAAAAGAAATGTGGGGTGCGATGGTGATGGAATGCCATGACAATCCTACGAACAATTTGCTTGTCATGGCATTCCACCACCATGAACCAATTTCGAAACATTTTTGATAGTTCATTCCTGTCTATGCTGTATGCTACTATTATTCTTTGATAGATTTTTTCCAAGCATCCATAGCTTGTTCGAAAGCACCTATTTTAGGCTTTTAGCCATGGCAGCAAGGCAATGAACTGTTTGATAAAATGCTTTGATAGACATGTATGAAAAATGTGTTAGCATAGACAAGGCAGTGAACTCTTTGAAAAAATGCCTCAAAGAAATAAGGTCTCATGGTGATGGAATGCCATGACAATCAAGTATTTTTGATTATTAAGTGGGTTATCAGTCATGAAGACCTCATTTCTTCAGGCATTGCATTCCTCACCTGTCTCGATAATGCTACTATTATGCTTTTGATATTATTATTTTTCCGAGGCATCCATGGCTTGTTTTGAAAGCACTTCTTGAAACTTTGACCATAGCAACAAAGGCAACACTTGAACTAGTGACAAAATGCTGGTAGACATGTATCAAAAATGTGGTAGTCTGAGACAATCTGGAGTGAAGCTGTTTGAAAATGCCTTAAAGAAATGTGGTCTCATAGGAATGCCATGATAAGCAAATGCAATTGGAAGCTGCTCCTAGTTATTAGTTATGCAATGTGAAGTAATTGCATAACTACTTAGGTTGACTTTGTAAAAGCTATATTGTAATTGAAATTTTGTCATCTATCAGCATCTAGTTATTAGTTATGCAATGTGAAGCAATGCTTTGAGTTTGAAAGATGTGCAATGCAATGTAATCAATGTTATGAATATAAACTACAAAAATCTATTTTTTACTAAGTTACCAGTTCGGTTTTAGGTTCGACAACCCCGTTCGCCGGTTCAAGAAATTTTTTTGGGGGGGTTGGGTTCATTTTGGGTTTGGTAATACAAAAACATAAAAAAATCATAAATATATACATATTTGCAGTAGTAATTAAGTTCAAAATACACCACCATATTAATAGTCAAATACACCACATATTAATAGTCAAATAACATAGCAAAAATAAACCACCACTTTCATAGTCAAATATTAAAATATTAGTGATACTCAAATGTCATGATACAAAATTATAAATTAAAGTTCAAACATAAAAATGTCAAGTGTTTACAATCAGCCATTATTGATCATTGATCAATCTAAAAAGTGTGAACATTTTTCTGTGTGGAAGGCAAACAAGAAAACTATGTTACATAATTATTTACATTGTGAAAGAGCCAAAACCTTTTTCTTGCAAATCATAGAAGAATCTCAGCTATTTTTTGGGTGTCCTTGTCTTGGAACGGAACTATCCTGAGCCATGAATGATTGACCAGGAACTATGAGAAAGAAATAAGATAAATCATGTAACTTGTTGCAATTTCTTTCCTTGGGAAAAAGGGTAAAGCTTTCAGGGAGAATCTCCTTTAGAGTTTGAACACATTGATAATTTTCAAGATAGACTTAGCCAAATATGTCATCTAGGTTTGAAGCTTTTACGTAAAATGTTTGTTTCTTAAATTTTTGTTCAAAATTCAAGATGCAGGCTCTCCTCCCTTAGGGAAGAGAAGGCCTATCAAACCTAACACTCTTATGCAACACTTCTTAAGTTCTTGTTGATTTAGTATTAGATGCAAAGTTTCAAAATAGGCATGGTTATATAAATTCTCATCTCAAGACTATCATTGCAACAAATTAAGAATTTTCAATCCTTTATGGTCTAGACAAGAGAAGTATGGAGTAGTGTTCCAATGCTAAGGTCTTATTGTGAATCTCTTTGCTATGAGTGGTTCAAAAATGAGGAATTTGTCTTCTACACCAAATGAGAAATATTCACAATATGTGCTACAGGAAGGAATAAGTCCATAAGATTGAGTATGCAAGAACTAAGAATTGCAAAATTGGCTTACTTTGACTTCCACACACATAAATTTTCACACTTTTCAATGTTCACATGTAAGTCAAAAAGTATATGTGTGTAAGTTGTAAAGTATACACTTGAATACGCGTAACTCATATCTATTGAACCATTAATTTATAATGCAAATATGGACACCATCAATAAAAAAGATTTGTATTAAAAGAAAATAGCCATGTACGCATACATCAATATATGTCGATGTAAGTATAAAATATAGTTACAAAATAGCCATATAGGCATACAATGTCAAATATATCCAATACAAAATATGTACAAAATTTCTATGTAGGCATACAACAAAGGGCTCTACATTCAAAATTCATTTCTCTCCATGCTCTGGTTCAAATACAATTTTCTTTCCCTTTGCTTGGTGATCCGATGGTGATAAGTATGTCACCTATTTCTGCTGTGCTCGAGGAGTGCTCCTACTATTCCTCCTAGGTTTTAGCTCTTGGTGAAGTTTTAACTGTTACAATAAGAAGTAAAGACATTAATATATAGAAATTACATTATAAAAATTGATATATTTAACAAAATAATCACTTACGGCCATCTCACGATCACTCTCCTTGATGGAAATATTTGCATGCCGATGTTGAGGCATGCTCAATCCCTGTATAAACCATCCAAATAGGAATTAAACTATGAATCAATAATGGTTTGATTTTTCACTAGAACTAGTTCATCTATAACAATGAATGTAAATTCAAATTTAGTAATTTACCTCATACCTCCCCTATTAGAGCCATCGAGGATTGTATAGCGGAGGAAACACCAATATCCATTGCCCTCGTAACGTTTGGCGGTGTTTTTTTCACCAACATCTAAAAATAAAACAACAAATTATTCAATCACAAAAAAGTTACAATAGCGATCCACATGATGACTTATAATGTATGAGATCTAATGAACAAATTTTTGAGTACAAGTATTAAACTATATATTTTATTATTATTAGTTATCGAATTTGAAGTAATTCTTTGAGTTTGAATGATGTGTAATGCAACGTAACCAACAATATGAATATAAACTACACAAATCTACTAAACTTAGAATTCATTAGTTAAGTTCTCTTTATTCTATATTACCTCCGTGAACGTTTGATCAAATCTAATGGCACTAGGAGGTGTTTCCTTGAAACCTCCAACATTACCCCATTCAACATCCAAAATCACATATTAAAATACCATTCGTAAAACAATGCTATTAACATGTAATAAATTTATAATTTTTTACTAGTTACATACCCCACTGATAGGTGTACTACAAAAATAAGTAGGGGGAGCACTGGAGTATCTAGTCTCAACACTGTGACCTTGCAATTTTATTAAAATAATAAAACTAAATTAGTTAATCTTGCATTTCACAATCAAAATTTAATAAATTAAATTCAATGAACATGTTGAATTTTACCTGAATGCTAATGCCATATGCATCATGCAAAATGTTAGCCATCCTCTCCATCCTCGTAGATGCATACGGATCAGGCTATGTAGTAGCATATGGATTCTATGTAGCACCCTCCTGAGTGTCGATAGGGTCATATGAACAAGTCGCCCTGCAAGATTGACACACATGGGTTCGAAGGCCACCACCTGAAGACTCCCCTGGATGGCATTGTACAATAGGGCTAGTGTGATGGATGACACTTCAGGTCAAAATTGGGATTGCTTGCAATGTCTCTACATTGATACTCTCCTTCGCAACGACATGCATCATGATGTGCTCACGAGGCAGCCTAGTGAGAGGTCGTCTCCCTTGCCACGCAGGATCCAGCTGTGCATCGGGCCTTTCTTGAGCTGACCCCCCACCTCTCCTTTGGAACTCCCTCATATCAAAATAATTTGGGATTTGGTTCAATACAAACTCACTATATAGTTTCCTAAGAAATATTGGGGGACTTCACAATTATTGCACAATGGGTAATCAAAGACCAAATACCATCTATCATAAAAATGGTTTCTAATCTCTTGGTGGTGGCACCAATGAATAGGAAACCTATTTGCATTGAGGGTAATATTTTGATTTATTTTAGGGTCAGTGAATAAAGAGCACAAATCACCTTTAGTAATTTTTAAATCTTTTACTTGTTTATATAATAATTTGTCTACATAATATGCCCTAGCTGCCTACCTCCTATCTTTCCATCCAGATATTTGTTGGGTAATTGCATCTACATTTTTTAACATCTCTTTCAATGAATTTGCTAGAAGCATTCTTTTTGTGGTTGAAGCATTTGGATCACTCAACCTACTGATAAGATCCTAAAGTTGTTTTCTATTGTTCTTAATTTCACTCCTTAAATTTTCTTGAGTGCCAGGAGGGTATTGAGTGATTGGTGGGGGAGGTTGATTTTGTTGAGGATTTGCCTCCTCTTCTTGTTAAGGATTTGCAAGATTTCCTACAAATTTAAAAAAAAAAATCAAATCTAACCTAAAACAGACAAAATTAATTTCAAACTAAGAAATTCAAAAAAAATAGCAAACAATACTTACCTCACGCACCTCTTCATCGTCATGGCACCATATTTGCAAAGAAAGTCCAATTGTTGTTGATGAAATTTGTATAAATCCTTCCTCCTAGAACGCGAGCACGAAAGTGAGGGTTTTTGGCGGTAGGCAGAGTTGAGAAACAGTGAATAGAAAATGATATGTACACTTTCCACTTTTTTTTTGCTTTTAAAACCACATAACGTGAATGCATTATAATGCGCTCACGTTATCTATTTTCAAAAAAAAAATTCCATTTGGCCACAAAAGTGCAACCAACTTTATGCACCTGCTCATACATCAGAATTGGGTAGCTAATACAAGATTTGTGAAAGGAGCACTTGATAGCACGCTATGAAATCAGTGATCTTTTTATTGTCACCTTGTTTACATCGAAAAAGATCTGAAATGGTCATCTTTGGTCCAATGTTTGCTTGAAATTGTCTAAGGAATTGATTCACAAGTTGGTCAAATGAGAAAATGGAATTGTCAGGCAAGGAACAGTACCATTCAAGTATTGTGTCCTTGAGAGATCGGGGAAACAATATCTCCATTAATGCGTCATGATGAAAGAAATCTGTGCATAAAGCGTTAAAGGAGGACACTTCAAATTTAGGTATCTCCATTCCTTGAGGGAAGGGAGTGTTCAAAATTGCAACTGATAATGGGCTATGCCAGAAGAAGGGCTAAAAGATAGGCTAGATAGAGGCTTGGGAAAGACTCACCAACTGGATCTACATCTTATCGGCATATTCTGAAGAAGAGTATTCAGAATAGGGTCATTAGAAGATAGAGGGCCAGAGGGACCTCCTCCAGAATAGCCACTGGTGTGACCCCCACCAAAACCACTACCAAAACCACTACCACTAGTAGGTCCTCCACTGGAGCCACCTCCGCTTCCAAATCCACCACCATGACCTCCATCTGAATCACCTCCACCAGCACCACCTCCACTACCAAATCGACCACCACTATCGAAGCCTCCAACACTCATCTCGCCAAAGCCTAAGCCACCACTAGAGGTGGTAGGAGGGGTGAAGCTAAAGCCCAAGGGGACTTTTTTTACTTTGATAGTTTCAGGTTTTTCAAAGATAGAATGGATGCTTATAGAAGGGACCACATCGGCCATGTAGACAGATGTGGGAGGCATCAATACTCCTAACTTTCTTTCATGCTCTTTGAAAGTGACTCCTCATACAAAGCTAAGATTGTTCGAAGGAGCACATACTTCAGTGACACCAATGAGGCTAGTCAGAAGTTCTATGCCTGTTTGATCCTTACCCATCATATGTCTTAACTCGCTAATGACCTAAGTAGCTCTAGCCATCTTTGGGTTTCTTTCCAATTGATTTTCTAAGTCGCCCAACCCTCTGGTAAAGGCGAAGACATATTCTGAAGGAATCTAAATGGCCTCATGCTCATCTACTGAAGATGGTGTAGGAGATGTAGGAGGAGTGGTGACGTGATCGGTCTTGTTGAAGAATCCCATCTCATCCCTCGACAATTTCTCCTATGCAACTAGACCAACGACGGGACCAAAGAAAATTCCTTTAAAGAAACCAGTAGAGACCTTCTTCCTTTCCATTAGAAGGTGTCGTATACTTCTCCTAACAATATTCCTAGAAGTTGTGGACTAGGTTGTTATGCTCATAAACCTTCACAACACTCAGGAATATAGCAGTTGTGAAGCACACAAGAGAAGCCTCAACACCAATAGATGAACAAACATTGGTTCACTTCGGTTTCACCAAAATGTAAGGTAGGGGGACTAACTGTGTGCAAAGCCCCAGGTCATGGAGGGCCAAGAGCAGAGGGCTTCCCTATCTTACCTCAGCGAAAAGGGGTGCTAGGAAATGCAGGACAAGAATGTCGAGGACTTTAAGGTTGTTCCATCACTCTATAGACTTGAAACACAAAATGGGACTAAGCGAGCCAGTTTTCAAGTTCAACACTATGCCTTAGGAAGCTCTCTACCTGAGGATGAAAGTGTGGTCTTGGGATGACAACGCAGTGCACTAGTTTCTCTCAAGTGTGTTGGTGTCCATACAACCAGAGGACTGAAGAGACAAGGTTGAACTATAGAAAACTAAGTAATGGCCCAACTAACTGCTTCCAAAGGGCTAAAAAAATGTTATGAAATAAACAAAGTACACTCTAATATGATAAAGTAGATAAAAAAGAGCTAGGGTGGCAAGAATAATCTCATAAAGGAATTCGTTCACCAGCTAGCTCTCAATAGCATGTACACCTACACACAAGCAAGAGGGAAATTTGGTTGGGGTTGTTAAGGGGTATGCCTCAGTCAGACCCCCGCTTTGGTGTTCCCACCTCCATAAACAACCAAGTTTGCAATGATGGAGAAATAGTATGATAAAGAAAGGAACAAAGTAAAGAACACTAAAACACTACAAAATAGTAAATGTGCTACTCAACCAAGTAATACAGGAGAGGAGTGGAAAGCTTGCCACCTCCACCAAAAGCACTCAAGGCTAATGGGGGAGAAAATGAAAGTACTTGATCCTTTGTTGCAATGGTGTTGTCCCATGCTTTCTCTTTCAAAATGATGGAGTGTTGAAGTTGCTGCTATGGAGTGCAAAAGTGTTGCTAGAAGTGCTTAAAGCAATGCAAGAGAGTGTGTAGAATATTTCTTGAACTATGAAGAGCTTGTAGAAGATGCAATGCATGTAGAAGGAGTGAATTTGAAGGAAAGATGAAGAAAATGACCATATTCAGGTTGGTTGGCTGAAGAGGGCATTACCAATTGACTGCCAATGAGAAGTGTAATGCCTTTTCAGCTCCAACCACAAGAATTCGTCAGGGACGTAAGTGAGCTACACAGACATCTATGTGTTGCATGAGTGTCCCTAACAAAAATTCATCTACCAATGCTCAAAATAGGTACCAAGTGGGATGAAATCAGTGGTCTTAGGTGTAATTTATCCTTCGAGCTTGGTTTTCTAAAGTGGAGAAGAGCAAAAGGGTAATTTACACATGGGGTGAAAATTTACTCCTATACACCAAGTACAAGTGGTAGAAAGAAAAAGAAAAAAAAAGCTCTTTGAGTATTTAGGCATAGCAATAAAAGAAGAAAGGGTTATAATTAGACAACATAGTGAGTACATTTATTCAAAATTATTTATATATTTTACATAGCAATAACTCTTCTTCTTATTTCACATGTTAATAATATGTCATTACAGTTGTAGGTGATGATGAGAATACTCAACAATGTCAATTTCCTTTCTCTATTGACTTAAACCAAACAAAAAATGACATACTATAAGTTATAGATGGTAATTTTCTAACTATTAAATGTGTTCGTTCATTAAATAGAATATTGCATAATTGTTCCTACTTTTAACCACTTTTGTAGACAATAAAAATAATTACTAGATTCAACTTGTTGAAGTCAACCATCAAATCTCAATGTTATCCCCACCCAGACATTTCAACAAACCATTTTAGGTAATTAAGAATGTTAATATTATTTAGATTAACTACATATTCTATTTTTATACTTACCTCTTTATCTATGTTGATTTATTTCATGCACATGTGCTATTGCAGCTTCAAATGATCATAAAAACACTGAAACAACATATAGTTGTAGGTGATGAAGAAAATACTTGACAACATCGATTTCCCTTCTCTATTGACCTAAACCAAACAACATCAAATGAAATACAAATTATAGATGGAAATTTTTTAATTATTAAATGTGTTCATTCATTAAATAGAATATTGCTTTGTTCTGACTAAAAACCACTTTTGTATACAATAAAATAAATATCGGTTTCAACTTGTGGAAGTCAACCAGCAAATTTCAATGTTATCCTTGCCTAAACATTTCAACAAGCCATTTCAAGTAATTAAGAATGTTAATATTATTTAGATTAACTACATATTCTATTTTTACACTTACCTCTCTATCTATGTTGATTTATTTAATGCACATGCCATTGGAACTTCAGATGAAAAACAAAACACTAAACAACATATAGTTATAGGTGATGAAGAGAATACTTGACAACATTGATTGCCCTTCTCTATTGACCTAAACCAAATAAAAATAGATGAAATACAAATTATAGATGGCAATTTTCTAATTATTAAATGTGTTCATTCATTAAATATAATTTTTTTTTTTGTTCCTACTTTTAACCACTTTTGTATACAATAAAATAAATACCAGATTCAACTTGTGGAAGTGAACCATCAAATCTTAGTGTTATCCTTGCCTGGGCAGACATTTCAACAAACCATTTTAGGCAATTAAGAATGTTAATATTATTTATATTAACTACATATTGTATTTTTACACTTACCTTTTTATCTATGTTGATTTATTTAATGCACATGACATTGCAGCTTCACATGATCAACAAAACACTAAACAACATATGTGACCATTTTCTATTGATCTTAACCAAATACCAACAGTAATTGATGCAATGAAAACTACATATGGTAAATAAATTATGAAATTATTTTCTAACAATTTTGAATGGTTAAATTTTATACTAGTTTAATAAATAAATTATGTAATTTATAGGTTTTGATGACACTATAAGGGACTAGCTTGCAGATTCAAGATAGAGACATCATTTGTATACTGTACTTTTTATTTACATAGTATAAGTACACAATTGGCTTAATAACCTAATTATACTGAATATAATTATAAATGAGGTTCATAACCCAATTGTATAATTGATAATTAGTTTAGATTGCTTTATCTACCACTTAGATCATTTGATTAGTAGAATTGACTTAATATTTTCTTGTGTACTTTCTTACATTCATAATTAAGAGATTTTTTATACCTATAGCATTGGGTACACTACAAAAATTGGTTTCACACTTTATTCTTTGATTTACAATACAAAGGAAATAATTCTTCTTCATATTAAAATTGCATTGAATCATGTATTTACTTTCTGACTTATTGGCAATTACATACATATTGAAACTACCACTTACAAGATCTCAAAAAAAATTAAAGAGGGGATTCAACATATTAGAAAATATAATAAACTAAATGTAAATTCAATATATATTTAGTAGATAGGCTACATATAGTGTGAGATTTGATCCCTATACAAGTCTCACATCTACAAACCATTGTTGAGTCATCGGAAAACAATTTTTAGTTGTTGTTTTATGGTAAACCAACTGTCGTTTAATGGTAAAACCCTCCATAATCTCACTTATCACATAAAAGATAGATAAATAATGTTTTGACAACTAGACGGGAACATTCTATTTCCATTTGTAGTGTTTTTATCAATTTGATAATAACTTTATTTTTTTATGTTTATTGCTTTATGTTTTAAATCTGTATGCAAATATTTTATAATAAAATAATACTTTATTTCTTTAAGGGAAAAATCTAGATTTGTCTAAGTTTATTTCATTTCATTATTTAGACACTTATTATTAATTGTTTAATTCAACCACATGCAACTAGAATTTGCAGTGCATTCATGCATAAACACATACTCTCTTAAATATTAACATACATATAGTTTTCTATTGACGTAATCCTTGAACCTCCTTTAGGTGCAAGTTCTACTTAGAAGTAGATAGTAATGAAAATGATAATTAAAAAAATATTATGTTAATAAAAAAGTATTACAATTGAAATATTAATTTAATTTTGACCGAAAAATATAATTATATTATTACAAACAATATTAATATTAATTTTCTATACACATTTTTATTATATTATATTTAATTTGTGTTTGCATTGTACTTTAAAATAATTGGTTTAAGTATTTCTACAAATTATTAATGTAATTACATAATGTAAATAATTTGATATTTGATCATTATATAGTCAAAAAGATGTAATAAATGACTAGATATTAGTAAATGAATTTTTAAATTAAATCCATATTACAATAAAAACATATACAATACTAAACTATATTATATTTAATTCTATTGAATTTATAAATATATAGTTTTGCCAATAGTTTATTTTCTTTTCTTTTTTTTATATAGTTAAATAGCTACTATATAGGGCAACACCCTGTATTAATCAAAAATAGTTTTTACAATTTTTAGATAGTATCAGACCCTTGATCTAGATGCCAAGGATGCATCCCATCAAAATTCAGCAAGAAGCCCCTATCTACAAAAAATTTAGACCCAAACATAGAACAAACTAACCTTTGACACCAATGCAGACTACTCACAAACCCACCACAAAACAAGTTGGTGATTCATTTGAACATTGAGAACACACAGACCCACCACACCCATTGCATACAACTAGGAATTTCTACATCTAACCTTGTTGGTCTGCTTGGCTTTGGTTGCATTTTGGATAACCGACCAATCACCACCACAGGCATTGTGAGAAGGATGGTTCACTCGCTCCTCCCAACTCTTGGTATCATTCACAACCCATTCTTCTACAACACCCATATCCCAATCCTCCTTTTCTAAGGGCCACCTCTCCCCATCAAGAGCCTCCATAACCACAAATTCCTTCACCCATACCTTTGCCCAATCTTTGAGAATACCCATTGCACGCAGGAGGAAGTTAATGCACCTATTGATCTCACCCCAGCAATTTTTGAGCCTTGTGTGGTTCAACAAGCATACCAAAGGGAATTTCGGTACTGACCATTCATTCCCATGAGCCTTGTAGTAGTGTAGTGACAAAGGGGTCATGAAGTTGTCATCAATATTGTCCAATGTTGCATCAATATTTTCTAGAAGTGAATGTTGAAATATCATTTGGCATAACTTCTTCCCCCAAGATTTTGACACACCCATGTACACAAGCATCGCCAAAAACGTACTAGTGATTTCTAAATTTTCCTTGAGCTTGCAGGTTTCCTATAAAAATTCTGGACCCAGGATCCCCTTCACCGCCTAGAGCACTAGTGGGTGCTTGGACACCATTATCCCCTTCAACTACTTCTCAGTGACTTCGCAATGGAATATGTTTTGTTGCTTCATGGAATTTAGAAAGAGTGGAGTCTCCATCACCCCTTATGAGTGTGTCAAGAGAAATAAAACAATTGGGAAAAATGATCTTTGCCACCCCTATTTCAAGAAAAACCTTGTGCAGCCATATGGAGACTGTACCAAGAATTAAAAGCCTTTATGTCTCACAACTTCAATGCTCATATCTTTTTGAGATCTTACCTCAATCTTCCCTGATCAAGCAAGCCTATAATTTAATGTGAAATGTAGCAACCATAATTTCACCAATCTCCACCTTAAGTGCATTCTCAATTTTGATTCCCATCAGCTCAGCTATGTACGGATCTAACCTGTGCATCATCAATCACCTAGGTACTCTCTCCCACTACTTTTTCTAGCCTTTCTGCCACCTCATTCCCTTCGCTATAGATATGGCTTACATGGAATACATCTAGCCCAGCCAAGACATTGTGTATGGGTTGAAGCCAATGATTAATTTTCCAAATTGGCGTTATGCTGAGTCAGATGGAATTTATAATGATTAATGAGTCACCCTCTAAGTGAATTCACTTTGCACCTACTTCCAACCCCAATTTTAGACCAATCAAATATGCTCTAAACTCAACTTCATTGTTTGTGTAGATCCCTAAGGAAAGTGATTTTTCTACAAGCACAATATCCTGACTATCCCGTACAACACATCTAGCATCACCCGGCCCAGAGTTGCCTCTAGAGGTGCCATCGCAGATCACCTTAACCCATCCCTCCTCTAGGGGTAGCCATTTGACATCCAAATGTTTTTTTGCATTATGGTCATTGCTTTCATTCTTTCTTAGCTTTGGGATTCTTAGGCCTATGAATGATTTTATGATTCTACCATCCCAGCTTGAGAATATTTCTTTTTTGAGGTTTTTCCTCATGCCACTTCATTGACCAATTCAGTGACTACTCCTTTGATTTTCCCACACAATCTCTCTTGCTCCATTTCCTTCCCTTGAAATATCCTCTGATTGTGCTCTTTCCAAATCTCCCATATAATGGTTGATGGCATGATTTCTTAGATGCTTCCAAACATAGACTTCTTGTTCAGAAGATGCCACATATTGAGCCATCCCACAATGTCTTTCGAAATAGGGCATTGATAGCTTAGCTTGGACATGAAGAACTTCTAGCAGTTGTCCACATATGGAATGCCAATAAGATGTGATCCATAGACTCATTATTGGTCTTGCACATGCCACACCTTCCAAGGCCCTAGATTCCAAAGGTGGCAAGCCTATCTTTTGTTCAAATTCATTTTTGCATTGCTAGCTAAGAGAAAACCCCAACTTTTGGAAGGAAATTATTACTCCACAAGAGCTTGCATGGCTAGTTTTTTCTCGCAATCACCATAAACCTTGACCCTATGGCCTAACTTGACCATGTATTCCCCATTTTTATATTTGCACCATCTGATTTCATCCTCCTGATCAAAGGGGACAAAGGTTATATTCTTTAGGATCTTAGATAGTGCCATTTTCTAGTCATGGGGGGCAGTAATGTCATTTAAGGGCTCTACTCATAGTGTCATGCCCCGTTTCACCAAACCATCTTCCCATAGTTGCACACTTTTGTGCCCCAAAATCTAGATGTCTCTACTCTGATGGCTTCCAAATTGGGGTACTCAGCAATAGGCTTCTATCCTCCCCAAGAATCACCCCAAAAGGAAACACTTTTCCCATTTCTCACTTCCCAAGCGACATGTTTGGAAATGATATATCTACATTCCAGTGTGTAGTTCCAGATTACTAATCCCTTTGGGGGATTTGTCATGGTTAATATTTGGGTTGGGTAGTCAAAATCTAAGTATTTCCTCTTGATAACTTTGACCCACCTTTGCTCACTTTTTGCATACATGACCCACACAAGCTTAGCCCCCATGGCAAGATTCATTAGCATGATTTTCTTCAAACCCACTCCCTAGCCTCCTTAGGGCTACACACTTTTTCCCATGCTACTAAGGAGAATTTTTGTTGTTCCCCTGTCCCACTCTAGAAAAAATTCCTAAAAATTTGGTTGAGGCTTTCTTCAATTACCTTGGGGACTTTCAGGTAGGCCATAAAATAAATCGGTATGGTAAATAGGACCGCTTTGAATAATTAGAGTCTTCCTATTGAGAAAAGCCATTTCCCCTTCCATAATTCCAACCTATTTTTGCAACTTTGTTGATTAGGCTTTCCCAGTAATTCCTTTTATTGGGACCGACAAAGAGGGGCATCCCCAAGAAGTGTCTTGGAAAATTTTCAACCCTTAGGCCCAATATCCTATCCAAGTCTCACTGGAGGCTTGGTTGGGTGTTGAGGAAAAAGACCTCTAATTTCCTCTAGTTAATTATTTTCCCTGATTCTTGACAATATTCATCTAGAAAGTTTCTAATTGTTCTTGCCTTCTTCCTGCTTGCACCCCCAAACAAAATTGTGTCATCTACAAATTGAAATTGTGTTGTCATTTCCAATCCATGTGCCACTATTACCCCCTACCACTTGTCATCATTTCTCAGTGCTTTTATGCCTTGCCCCAAGGCCTCAACCATGATGATGAAAAGAAATGGCAAAATTGGGTCCCCTTGTCTTAAAACCATGGTGGATGAAAAATGGTGTAGGTGAACCTACACCTTATGGTGTAATCAAATGAGTCCTTGAAGTGATCAAAAGTGGTTTTGAAGGTCTTTCAATTTTTAAGCAATGAGGAAGTTGCAAAATATGTTAAAACATGAAAATTGTAAAAGTTGTCACCCATGTCAAGATGGGTAAAAGCAAGGATTTTTGTTGTTTCTGAGTTTAAAGGTCTTAGTAGAGGTCAAATAAGATCTAAAAGACCATATTATAGGTGTTAAAAAGTGTTTTTGGTCTTAAAGGTCAATTACGTGGAATAATGCAAAAGGTACAAAATGTTGTTAAGTGCAACATTGGCAAATTTTGCAATTTAAGTGTCAATTAGTTGTGCTCGGTGGTTGAAGGTAGTTTTATGTTGGAATGATTTAAAAAGGCCTTCCAAGGCCTGAATAGGGGTTGGTGAAGTCTACATCAAATCATACATAAGAAATACCATGCTCATTGTGTAATTTTTTTATTATTTTCATTATTTTCCTAAAGATTCCTGGTGTTGTATGGACCTGTATAGGATTTTCATGGCCTGAGATCATCAATAATTTTGGATACACATGTTTACTTGCAATTCCATTTAATAAGAAAACATAGTGACTGCCTTGTTCTCATTGTGTCAAGGGTTTGAGAGGAAAATCCTAATGTATTAAGCAATCCACCTATTGTTTGACATTGTGGCTTGGTGGATTGATTGGTAACAAGTTAGGATTGATGTTCTAAAGGAGTTTGGGATCAGAAGGATTCCTATGCATGGTATTTTTGGGATGTCCTAGGGCTGACAGGGCTATTTTCCTTGTAAAATGATGATTTTATGATGGTTTTTCAGAGAAATGCTAGTGGGACTGAGTTTTTGAGGGTGCAAAGAGTCTATACAGACTTGTATGAATGTGTTTGGGATAGTGGCTAAGTTTGGGAAGTCTTGGAAAGGTGAGTTTTAGTAAATCCTAGGTTGGTTGCATACAAATAGAGGGTTTCACAGTGCTCCAGGCTGGAGACTTTAAATCTCAGAAAAAGTCAAATAATTTTAGGTTTTGAAAGGTTTTCTAACTCTATCAAAATATTTTATGTAGAATCCAAGTGTTTAGTAAGTATTTTCTTTGTAAAATAGGACTAATCTACTAGCCCTAGGATAGGGGTGTTATGCTAAATGTCCACAAACTTGCAAAAGAATCATTGAATATATTTGGGGACAGTTGTGTAGGTCCTCTAAGAACTCTATTTCAATTGCCACCAGGCCTTGGTATGGCCTTCTCCAAAGGATTCCATTCATAGGTCGTGTTGTGAAGGCTAGAAGCCTAGTGAGGGTGTTGGGAACAACTTGTAGGGATTGTATTGGAGAAAATATCATTATTTGTATTTGTTCACTTTGAGAGGGAGATTGAACCACTCCACCCCTGGGTCTGCATCAAAAAAGAAGCCATGAGGAGAGTCGTTTATCAAAATTGAGAGCTTGGGCATCAAGATGCAATTCTATATCCCGCAGATCCAATCTTCATTAAAACCAAATTTCTTCAACACCTCTATTAGGAATTGTCTATCAACAAGGTCATATTCTTTTAATATGTCAAGCTTTAGGATCATACAAAATTCTCTTGACTTCCTTGTAGAGTGTAAAGTCTTGTGTGATATGATGATGCCTTCCACAATCGAACACCCAAGCACAAAACCACTATGTTCGTCTGATATGATTGTACTTAGCACCTCCTTGAGCCTTTTGGCAATATTTTTGTTACTATCTTGTATACTATATTGCAAAGGGAAATAGGTCTGAAATCCCCCATGGTTTATGGATCCTTCTTTGGAATTAGATCCAAGAATGTGTGGTTGATTGCACCTAGCATGGTCATCCTTCATCTTGATTCTTTAGCTGCTAGATATAGATCATTGCCAATAATGTCCCTGAATTTTTGAAAGAACCCCATAGGGAAGCCATCCAGGCATGAGGCTTTATTTGGGTTTAGTTGGAAAGTTGCTAATCTTACCTCTTCCTTGCTAATCTTTTAGTACAATTGTCTATTTTGTTCAACACTTATTATGTTGGGGATGGTGTTGAGAAGTCTATCCCATTATACTCTATAGACAGGGGCATGGCTTCAAAGAAAACAACTGCTTCTTTGTTGACCTCCTCCAAAGATTGTGTTGTGCTACCATCCTGCTTCTTTATTTTTTGTGATTCTTTTCTTGCTTCTGTTTTCCACTATTGTCATGTGGAAGGAAGTATATGGTATTTCTATCACCTTCTTTTAGCCATGTTTCCCTCAACTTTTTCCTCCAAAAGCATTCCTCTCTTTTTAAAACCTTCACTAGCTCCTCTTTCAACACTTTTTCTAATTCAAATTCTTCACTACCCATACAGGTTTGTCTATTATGTGCTCATTTAATATTTCCAACTCTTGTTTGAGCCTCTCCATCTCTTGAAATGTGTTCTTGAAATATTTTATGTTCCATTATTTTAGCATGTTCTTCACAAAAATTAGTTTCTTGCTGATCTTATATAGGTGTGATTGATTCCCAAGCTTCAATTCCTCCCACCAGGCAACAACCAAATTATTCAGTTTTTCATCTCTGAGCCACATGTTTTCAAACTTGAATGGGCTTCCTCTTGGTGGCGAATCTAGTTGGATGGTTAGCTGAACTGGGAAGTGATTAGACCTTGTGTAGGGGAGGATCATCACCTCTCTGAGTTCATTTTGATCACTCCAATCTTTGAAAAGCAAGAACCTGTTCAGTCTCTTGGCTACACTGGTAAACCCTTTCCTTCTATTTGACCATGTGAATACACCATTTTTGGTTTGAATGTCCTATAGATGATTGTTGTCAACAAAGTCTTGAAATTCCTATTGAACATTCATCATCCGCCCTAGGCCACCTCTTTTTTCCTCATTAGTTAAAGTGGCATTAAAGTCCTTTACTACTATTCATTTCCCTCCCTGAAGGTTTGCTAGAAAAACTAAGATTTGTTGCCACAAAGTTCTCTTATCTCTTGTGGACACTGGCCCATAGAAATTTAGGAAGAAGAACTATTCATTTCTTTGTAGAGATCTACATCTTAGCAACATCCAATTGTCATTCTCTGAAGCAATTTCACCTAATATCACTAGTGGGTTCTAGATTACTCCTACTTCTCTAGAGGCTCCTTCAACACTAATGAAAAAACCCTTCCAGTGTTTCCACCAACTCAATCTCTTTTCAATTTCTTCCTTACTCCATTTGGTTTCTTGCAGTAGTACACTATCAACTTTTGATTGGTGGATTTGGCACTTAATTGTCATTTGTTAGGGGCATTAATGCACCTGACATTCTAGGTTATGGACCTCATTGCCCTTGGGGAAGGATAATATCCTTCCCTGATCTTAATTTCCTTTGCCCCACAACATTTTTTGCAATTTCAAGTTTCACATTATTTGATTTAGGTCCCCTCTTGCCATTCCACTTGATTTTTGGGTTTTTTAGCTTTGACTGAGTTTGTTCTAACATCCTTTCCTCCAACAACTCTCCTTCCTTAGCTTCCCCCGACTCATCCTCCTTTGAGTCGCCTTCTATTTCACTCTCCTTTCCAACACATTGTGGTATTTTGTTTGTTGAGGTAAGAAATTCTTCTACACCTTCAATTTCCCCCTCATCCTTTTGTTCCTCCCTGATGTCCCCTATCTTTGCAACTATGTTGATTTCTTCTTCTACCACTTCCCCTAATGTTTCCACCTACATTTTTTCTACTTCTAGATCTCGTGTGGAATAATCATTTTGTGTGTTGCTTTCGTCTTCCCCACTCGTCTCCCCTTCCATCAGGACTCCCAGACTACTCTCCCATTGGTCACACCTTTGTTGTACCATATTTGGTTGGAACTCCCTTCCAATTGCATCGGTAATCGAATCCTCAAATGTTGTGATAGTTACAGGTCAATCGTCCCCATTAAAGATTCACTTGTTTCTCCAAAGCTATCTTGTTCCAACACATACTCATTGGCCCTATTAGCCTTTAGTTTAGCATTACACTCCAAGCTTCTATGATCCTTTGATTTTCATATGGGGCACAACTTCATTTGGTCCTTCCTTTCTATTCGTTGTTTTTGAATTTTTCCCTCCATGCAAATTTTAATCTCTTGTGGAGGAGCCTACCCCGATGTAATCTCTAAGCAAATTCTAACATACGTTCTCATGCATCTGTTCACATTGTCTTTTTCAATTATCATTAGCTTACCTAAGCCTTCCCCAATTTCAACTGGGCTTTCATCCTCCTAGGCTTTCGATGGTAGGTTATACAAGCAAACCAAAACTGACCCCTCCCGAGCAACATGTTTCCATGGGTCAAAATATGGATACCACTCAGTCATGTGGATCCCAACATTGTCTAGGTAGTGTGGTCTGCTGCATAGGGCTTCCAATTTCTTTTCCTTCGTGGGGAATTCCACTAGAAGGAAGTCATTTGGTAGTGCCCTAGGTTGTACCCTAATACCCCAATTTTCATGACACTTTTCCTACTTTCACTACATCACACCATCCCCCATCCCATTTGATGCAAATTGTTTTTTCTTTCAAATTGTTTATTTTGTTTTTAATCCTGATAGAACTCAAATTGACATAAATCTTTAGGGCATTTGGGACAACTAACTTACCGATTAGATTCACATATTGGTGAGACGGTCCTTCTTTCACTATCACCTTCTCCTTTCCCTTCCATGGCATGCTTGTCCTTCCCTTTTTGTTGCATTTGTCATGCCAGTTGTTTGATGTAGTCGCCCCCATATGCCCATTTTCCCTAAACCACCCACGGCTCCTATCCATCAATCGTCGTTCATTTTCCCTCATCCACCTATTGGGATTTGATGCCCTAGCTTCATTCCTCCCTCTGCCATACATTTCCCACTTTGTCGGAGCCCAAACCCTCAGGCACATCCATGGTAGCTTAGGATTCTTCCACCGTTCCCTTCTCCCTTGTCTTGCTTTTTGGTCTTGAGTCCACTCAGTGTGGGATGTCCTTGTTCTGTAGCTCAAGTGGCATATGTTCACCCATCTACCTCCTTCAAAGACCCACTGTGGAACATGATCTCTTTCATCCACTTCCACTTCAACCCACCATCTTCTCCTGTTGGGGTCTTTTGCATTTTTTCACTCCTCCTTGGTCATTTTCGCACCTTATTTTTTTCAATTCCAACACATTTTATTTTATTTTTTCTTATATTAATTATAGATTTTACAATTAACTATATTGTACATTTAATTCTATTATTTAAATTATATTTTCTTTGTTAAATTTTATATTTATTGTATTCCATATTTTTTTTATTGAAGAATATATTTTATATTTTATTGACAGAAAAGAATTTAGATTTATAATTCAACATTTAACTTTATATTTTATATTATATAATGTATTTTGCAATTTCTATTTTACATAAAAAAAATTGCATGTCAATTATTTTAAAAAAAATTTGTGTCCATTCTTTTTTAAAAAATCAATAATTTTATTTTTTATATTTAACATTAAATCTTAAATTTTAATTGTTACATTTTATATTTAACTTAACGTTTTAAATTAAGTTTATTTTTTAATATTTTCATTAAATCATATATTTAAAATTAAATTTATATTTTATATTTTATATTTTATGTTTTAAATGAATAAAAAAAATTTAAAAATATAATCTAAAATAAATATGTTGAATAAAAACAAAAAATATATATTTTAAATTTTATATGTATTAAAATATTTAAATCAAATAAAAAACTAAACACATATTATTTATTACAATTACTTTCTTAAAATAACTTATTTTAATAATTCTAAATTAATATATATTTATAAAAAAAATTAAGAATAATTTAAAATTTCTGTAATAAGTAACTCTTAATCTATCAATCTTTACTATTATTTATTAATTTTGAACTTATGAATAAAAAACTAAAAACAAATGTCCACGGCACTCTCTTTACTAATATATATCAATAAAATTTAATTTTTTAAATCTCCTAACCGTTTTTAACTCGATCAAATGAGATATTAATCGTGGTTAAGGCGGTGTGATTTTATTTTTTTACCAGAGGAGGAAATGAAATCCAAGAAATCAACAATATTTTCTGCGTTAAAACTGGAATGGGAGTCCGTAATAATTATCTAGCGTTGAAGTGAACGGCTGTCCTAAATTCGTAAGTATAACTTTTCAAACATTTGGAATATCACGGGGCATTAATTTGTAACTGTAGTCTTTTCCATAACTCCTGTAGGATTCCTCCATCAACACTATAAAAGGATTCAATCGGCCAAGTTTCTCCCAGCTAAGAACTTTTCTCTTTCTCAGGCGAACACATACCATCCTTAACAAGCAAAGGAACACAGGAAACATTGGACTTAAAGGGGAATGGCGGGGCGGGGCAGATCGATTATGGAAGCTGGGAAGATGCAGGTAACATAGTTAATGATTACGTTGTATTTAGCAAATAGTACCTATAAACGTCAGCATTGATTTCTCCACAATGAGGTATTTTGTATTTTTTGATACATCGTACAGTCCAGCTTATCATTTTCTAACATGGATTTCTCCAGCTTCCATTTTCTCCCAATTTTTCAATATTTTTCTCTTTTGACGCGTTGGGTGTTTTTCTCATGTGGTTGATCAATTGCCGACAGTTGTCCTTTGACGAAGAAAATCCCCAACGAGATGGGCAATCTGCAGTCACAAGTAATAATAATTATGTTATTCAGATTATAGTCGCGTTTGCGTTCGCGGCAGGAAGCTTCACAATCATGTGCAAAGTGCCCTTTGCTGGCAACGAGGTAGGGAGGGCCGTAAGACGCGATGCCATCGTTATCAGCGTATTCCTCGTCGCAGGCACGCTAGCTTTTGTTGCTTCGATGGCGGCTGGTACGATTCTGGTCACTGCGTGGCATATATCTGCAAAGATGGAATACTTCATCCGCATCACTCTGTTGGCAGCAGCAATGTTGTTCGTTTTGATTTTCCATGCTACAGCGTATGTAGTGATGCCCCTTAACCAAAAGTGGATTGTGCTCTGTTTTGGTGGTGCGGGTACCATAGCGGTGGCATTGCTGTTATTTCATCAGCTTTCCACCACTTTTCCGAGACGATCTGCGATTTGAATGAATGGCTGAGAAGGACTACTTAAAGATGAAAACAATCAGAGTTGGATTATTTGTGTTCAATCGTTTCTTTTTGGGTTGATTTAAAAAATTATAAATATTATTGGTAATATGTAACTTCCCAAAATTTGAATTTGAGTAATGAATTTTGGTTCTGCTATGCACAAATGACATTCAATAGTAGAGTTTTCACTGAAAATTTGTACTAACAGACTAGCCTTCAGATTTACATCTAAAGGAAAACAACCCTTGTAGATAATGATCAATATCTTTAAGACTAATTGATTTGTAAGATCTGTTTAAAGTATACGATTTTAATTTATATATAATTTTTATGTACTGAATCTTTAAAATTGTTAACAGTGATCTTATCTTTTGAACTCTTGCAAAATGTCCCTCTGTGAAGTCTTTCATCCTGAAGGTCTTAGGATTTTACTCCAACCGATCAAGGTATCTTTTTAGCTTGAATTTTTCCAATTTTAATACTTATGTTGGGTTTGAGCTTGAGCTTACCTCTGAACATCTATTTAAAATTTGACTTTCACCGATTAAGTGTGTCCCAGTTAACTTAAAATCTCAGATGTTCTCTAGTTTTTTTCTTGGCAGATTTTGTTAGTAAACTTAGGAAGGCTTTTCTCACAGGTAAACATAATATCATATGTTTGTATACATCTGCACATAGTTTTTGATTCGACCTTTGTCATGCATTTTTAAAAATTATTACTTACCATTAACCTTTCTTTTTATTCCACTGAAAAATTATTGATTTCTTGCAACAGGATCATACAGCAGCCTACGGACAATATGCAGATTCCATATTACATTTGGGCAAATGATTGTGTTGGTGTTCTAATCAGTTCCGTGTATTGTTAAAAGATATATTTATGAAATCTTTTTGTTTTGGCAAAGCTTGTCAAGTCTGGCTTTTCACCTACCAATTGCTTTAGGTTGGAAGTTTTTCAAATCTTCTGGACAAATCCATTTTGTACAAATCTTGTAACCATTGCAGTCCATGAGATAATATCTGTTTGTGATTCTGTCAAACTCGTGTGCTCAATGGTATAGTTCATATAGAAATTCGTGTTTTGCTTTTATAGAGGTCTTCAACTCCCAGGAAGCAGAGGACTGAGGAGAGAGCGGTGGTGGTGCGTCGCTCCAGTTGTGTAGCCAACAACCCTCCTCCAGATTACCGTGAAGTAAGTAATGTGATTAGCTCAACTTTGCAATGTAGGAGCTGGGAAAAAATGGCTTGCAGTTTAGAGGTAGCTCCACATTTCCGGGAGCTATATTTTAGTGGGAATGAGGCATTTGGCTGAAAAAGGGGTAGGTGCTCTGTTGATTGGTTACCCTGCACATAGGGTTTTCTGCATTTGTAGGACTTGTTTGCAGACATAGAACAAGGGCATTGTAGTCTGTGTTACGTGCCTGGTCTCTGTGGCTACTTATGTGCAGAGCCCAGTGTTTTTGGGTTTTCCGTTGGTGTGGGACTCACATTGCTGTGATCCTCTCCTATGTTGTTAAGAGTATTGGAATACACACTTTATGCATCATATCGTAAGTTATCAGGAAACTGTGTTTACAGGTAGGGAGATGCCATTTTAAAATGATGGAGCAGGTCTAAAGACACTAGTTACACACAGTGACCAGTCTCTGTACAGGTGTTACATTTACTCACAGGGACTAGTCTGTCACCGTACTCGAGCTTTCCTGGTGATACCAGTTTTAGCTTGTGTGTACACACCATTGGTCCTCAAAGTCGATTATGGAGTTAGAGGGCTATTGCTTTTGTCTTTTGGAGCTCAATTTCTACCCTTTGCAGGGTGTTTGGGTAGTATACTGTGGTTGGGTGCAGTTACTGAAAAGCATTTGACATGCCAGGACTCAAGCCTCAGATCTTCTAGGGGCACCTCTGACTACTCTACTATTGCGCACTGAAGGGTTTGAGTGCTTTTTCCTCTGATTAGGTGTAGTTGTTAAGCAGCACGAATATACCAAACTACTGAACATTCTGCCATTCAGCACTTAACTATTAGATATAAAATCCAGTAATAATCCACTCGATACCATGATTCTTTACTATTTGTACCTGCTAGGTTTGGCTGACCTTCAAAAAAATTCTCCAAACCTGAAATACTTTTGGAGTGCGAGGACTAAATTTTTAGATTTTCTAAAGGCTCCTCTGACCACTATACGATTGAGCACTGGTAGGATTTGGGTGCTTTATCCTCATCCTTTGATTAGGTATAGTTGTCAAAAAACATGAATATTCTAGTATTCAAACCTCTGAGCACCCTGTCATTGAGCAATCAAGTACTAGATTTAAAGTCCTACAATAATTCCCATTGTGCTCACTAGATTCAGCTGAACCTTAAAGATTTTCTCCAAACCTCAAATGCTTTTGGAGTGTCAGGACTCAAATCTTGGATCTTCTAGGGGCATCTCTGACCACTATACCATTGAGCACTGGCAGAGTTTGGGTGCTTTATTCTCTGATTGGGTGTAGTTATTAAAAAGCATGAATGCTACTATTCAAATCTCCAAGTACTCTGCTATTTAGCACTACAGGACTCGACTTAAAATCCAATAATAATCACCATGATTTTTTACCATTTGTACTCACTAGGTTTGGCTGAGGCCCAAATATTTTCTCCAAGTCTCAAATGCATTTGGAGTGGCAAACCTACCAATTAGAACCTGCAGATATGGCTGTTGAACCCATTGACTCTTGTCTCTCATTTCTTGCTCATCATTGAACCAAAAATTCAAAAATCATGGTCAACAGGTAGCAACCATTCTAATTGTTGCACAGATGTTGGTGCTATTTATGTAAATTATCATTATTTCGATAATCTAATATGTTTATATTGTCAAGATCTAAGAGTACTCCAAATATCATCTAACATGTTTAAATTGTCAAGAACTAGTAGTATGTCCAAATATCTCCTGTAAGTTTTTCAAATTCATCTTTATGCATTACTTTATGTATTGTTTATTTGAATGTAGCTTTCTGAACCTAGTGATCATCGGTGAGAAGATTGTGCATCTTGCCATTTTGTGGAAGCTTGCCAGTCTTTGCACCCTCCTCTCCGTCTTTGGTAGCTCCCGGTACTATACACTCTTTGTGTTCTTTACAAATTGTCCCTAGTTCAAGCTTTATTTCTTCCAAACTTCCTAAAATAGAAAAATTGTTTAGCTGTCTTATGACATCAGAAAATTTCGTAGCAACTCCTCTTCGTTCTCTTTTCTCTTAGCTGTTTCTCTTACGAAGTTGCTTCCCTCTTTTTTATTATGAATGTTGTAGTCAAGGCTATTTAATCTTTCGCCAATTTTGTATTCAAAGTAGTTAGAGTTCTATTAATGTTAGTGAACATATATCACCATGTGATGACCAATGTCAATGCCAATGCCTTTTTCTTTTATGCAATCTAGATGTTGCCATATATATATGTAAAATTGTTGTAAATTTGTTTGAATCCCCATAGCAAGGAAAGAGTATGCTGGTAATTATGTCTTATCATCTAGATATTGTATATTTATATATTTTACAACTGAACGACAGTTGGAAGTTTGGATAATGTGGATTACGCTTTTGTATCTAGTAGAGCTAGCAAAAAACTGACTCATTATTTTGCAGGCACCTATTGATATCCCATATGTTTGGAAAAGGTAAGTTTAATTGGTTTTATCATTTATGCTATTGACATTCAAATTGAATGTTACATCTTGGGTTGTAGGTGTTAATTTTCCAATGTTGTTTGCAGCTATTGCCGTAGAACTATCTTTCCACATGCAATTGCCTCAGTTGAAGCAAGTCAAGAAGCAGCTGAACATGCATACAATATTGAATCTGGTTTAGGATCCACCTACCCAACATTTGTAAAACCCATGTTACATTCCCACATTTCTAGTGGATTTTGGCTGGTAAGAAAAAATTATGAAAACTGTATTTGTAAGTTAAAAATGGTTTTGTTGATGGATATTGAAATTTTAAAAAGTAAATACAATGTGCTGAATGCAGTGGCAATCCTAATCCTTTTAGTTATTTCAGGATTTTTAAATATTTTTTCCTTGAAGTTACCTTTTGCTTAAAATTTCATCCACCAAACAGAGCAAGCCCCTCCAAGTTCCCATGGAAAACTACTATTTTAAACTTAATTCCTTTGAATAAGGCTATTTTTTTTCATCACCTTCATAAAGCAATGACAATTCTCGCCCTTTCAACTTTTTCATTGATTTTTTATTTTCTTAAAAGTTAGTTCAAATTATGCACCAAATGGAGCAGGCGACCGCCAATTCCCCATGGAGTACAGCTATTTTAAGCTTAAAACCTTGAGAAATGGAAATTTTGTTGATTGATATGATCTCCAACCTTCATACAGATTTTTTGTTTGCAAGGCTATTCTCATTGTACAGTAACTTCATAAAGGTTTTATGTTTGCAAGACCACCGCTGATGAATTTGCTTTGCACAGGGTTTTCCAGCTGACTTTTGCAAAACACACTTACCGAAACAAAATACGAGGACGATTTTAGAGGATGAGAATGGTGATGAGACTGAAACTCTTTATCTTGCTGGTAAGGTTGGCCCCAGTGCAGGATGGGGAGGTTTCTCAATTCAACATTATTTGATTGAGGGTGACTGCTTGGGTTTCCAGTTGATTCCGCCAAACAGATTCAAGGTAATACTAATTGAATTGACAGTGTATGCTTTGCATTTTGGATATAGCTGAATGAATCACTTTGGTTTCACTATATGAGGACTAAACTGCTATCTTACATTTTGTTCAGTATCACTATGTTCAATAGGGATGGGTACCACAACAAGATTATACACTTACAAAATTTGTTTCTCTTTGTAGTCTATTTGTTGGATATCTATCTCGATGCATTTGTAAATTTATACTTTCTCAGAAAAAAATATCTTTTGAATAAATCTATCGAATTTATGACTGTTTATTTGTTACAAGAACTTTAGTTTTGAAATGGTTAGTCAGTTTGCCTGTTATTTTGTTTATGGTCCAGATAAAATGGGTATCGGCATATACTTCAAAATAATAGTAAATATTTTCATTCGTTTGAAGTAGTATAGTATTCTGGTTCCTTAAATATATACTTGAAGTACTAGTAATATCTTTTCATTCGTTTGAAGTAGTGTAGTTTGATGGTTCCTTAATACCTAGTGAATTTAGCTTTTTTTCTTTTTTGGTTCAAGAATCTTGTTTTGAAAAGGCTAATTTATTGCTCTCCACTAGGGATTCATTCTAGTGAAGATTAGCTGGTAAATTATGACAGTTAAGTTACTGCAGTTCTCATTTCATGCATTTGTAGAATTATGATTCCTGGCTGTTAGATTTTCATGCATTTTTTAGAATACAGTTCTTTAGAACTATATATCTTGTGTAATTTAGAACTTTCTTTTTCAAATATACAGGTCTTGATAGTTTTGTTTTGTTTAGGCATAACTGAGTCTACTGCTGCCCATTAAGGTTCCATTGTAGCTACTGTGTGGACCTTGTCAAATCTGACAATTCTTTGTTGTTAATTTGGTTCTGCATGTTTGGCATGGGAACAATGAAATTTACCTCAATGTGATTCCTTAACATTATATCAATTTTACCTCTTATTATATTTGCCAGTTCTTCCACAGAAGCTTGACAAAAAAACATTATAACAGGTGATATGAAATAAGATCACATTGAGATACGAGTTAAACATACACTATCATCAGGGTTCCTCGTTGAACAAAAATAAGTCTGTTTGAACCAAGGATAATTTCTTATCTCATTAGACGGTGTAAAGCTGTTAGAAATTTATACTTTTTGCGGGATTTGCAAAGCCATCAACCATCATCAGATTTGGTTTGTCAATCTGGGATACTCGGTACTCAACACCTTTTCATTTTGTCAAGTAATTGGAATTTTGTTTCACTTTGTTGAGTAATTGGACCTTTCACAAGTATTAATCTTGTGTACTCATCTCTTTTGATAATCAATTGTTTTTTTCTAGTTAATTCATTGATGACTAATGGTGAATTTTCTTTGTTGCAAAGCCAAGGGTGTCCCACAATTAATATCACGCATCTGAGAACTCTTTAACACCTTTTCATTTTGTCAAGCAATTCTAGGCTTCATTTTGCATAATCATCTCTTTGATGACCAAATTTTATGATCCATGGGAAGCGCACAAATGCCAGAGTGTTGCTAGTACTGTAAAAACAGGAAAAACACTAACATATTAATGTCACAACTTTGACCATCAATTCCACAAACAAGATATTACATGTATAGACAGTGAATGATCATCAAATGGCATGTCTATTGAAGGAGAGGGACAGCAGATTTGTGGAGAATGCCAACTCAATCATTTGGAGGATCACAGAGGAAAAATGTGGCCGTTAGAAGCTCTTTGTTTCACATGGGCAGAGTTGTATAATGGAGAAGTGACAATTGAAGGCATTGTTCCAGTTTTTATCATAAGTCCACATGCATTTCCTCCTAGATAAACATTTGGATAGCTTTTGAATGTGTGCCTTATCAAATATAATTATATCAACTGGCAGTGTTGCTGATGCTGCACCTTTTAGTCCTATCACCATTGAATCCATTACTGAGCAACTTCGCAGTCATATTGCAGATTAGTGTTCTACCATAGTCACTGTGTTTTGAAGCCTTAATTTGCATGGAGAGGCATTGTTATGAGGCTCATTGAAGGAAGGGGATAAATGCATTGTTCAATAGCCAATATCTTCATGTAAGTACAGCCCCAATGGTAGCCTTGCTTAATGCAGACCTATTGTAAAGAAAAACATAGTCACAACATTCCTCAGGCTCATCATGCAAGTGGGATCACAGAATAAGTTGCAGTGATTGTTATAGTAATGGCAGGGGTAGTAGATTTGCTTGATGAAAGTGCTTTGGAGTTTTATAATTCTGAGTTTCATAGCTTTGTCTCATAGAAGCGTGACTGAGCAAGTCAAAGGTTGCAGTGTTATTCTTCAAAAGAGGGCAGTGATGAGTGAAAGCAGTTACAGTTATTATGATGCCTTTAGTGTGTGCAAATGCATGGTTTCCATTATCTTTGAGATACCAAGAATATGAAGGCACAAAGGTGAATTTCTAACAGTGGGAAGATTTATGTAAGCAGGTTACTGTTTGAGTTACCAGGGTATGCATGTCAGATCATAAGCAAGATCTTTTATTGGGACGCAATGTTTTGTTATTTGGAGGTGTCAAATGCTAGGAAGTAAGCAGTAGCATGTTTCCTTTGAAAGCACAGTTGGCAAAATAAAGAGAAGGTAGGGTTTCATGAGATCAGATCCTTGCACAGTGAGTTGGGATCATTTATGACTAGAGGATGAAGGAAAGTACTCACTGTCAATGGAGTAGTCACCCTAAAGCATGAGGAAGATAGTCTCAGTAGGGATGCAACCTTTGTATAAGTGGCAGTCTTTTCCAGAATATGGATAGTCACTGTCACTATGTGAATGCTACCATGAGTGTCCAGGCATTGGTAGTGAATTGTCATGACTGAGACAGCATTTATAAGTGGGCAATGACTAGTGTCAAGTGCACCTTTGAATGGACTGTGGTTGCATTTTAAGCTCATGAATTAACCTAAAAAACAGTGACAGTAGTAACAGTGACCAAGAGACAGTTTGTGAGGTGCAAGGCTCCGTTTCATACTAGAGCAGTTAATGAAGAGATTGCAGATTGATTTGTCACTGGACAGTCAAGGATAAGCATTAAAATCTTAAGTTTCTTCACTCGTATAACTCAGACTAGCAAAATGCAGTCATATTGAATGAGCAGTGACTGTGCAAGTTGAGTGGAGGGGTGAGCATAAGAATGAAGCAAGGTAATGTTCATTTCAGTGGTTGAATGCATGAAACACAGTGAAAAGGATGGAGAAGACATTAGCATAGCAGTGGACAGAGCCATGTCAAAGGGTGAAAAGGCAGTCATGCCAAAATTGCAATCACAGTCCATGAAGATAAAGGCAGTTGGGATGAAGATAAAGGCAGTTCCAACCTTTGACAGGGGTGGTAGCAAATGACAAGGCAGTCAAAAGCAAACCCTAGGCTTTCATGGAGATTGAAGACTTGGCAGTGGACAATGATGTGTTCTCTATTGAAGTTACAGTACCAATCTTTCCTGTGGAGACCATAACTCAATGATAGCCAGAAATGAGCAAGCCCTTATGGTTTTGTGCATCCAAAACAGTGATAAGATCAGTCAAAGAGTGAAAGGAAGTTGAATATATGACAGTGTGTTGACTGATGCTTTGTTGAGACTGTTTTTATGAAAAGGGACAATCAAGTAATATGTGACAGTTTCATAGAGTCATGAAGAGGTTATGCCTGGGTGACAGTCCTTTTGGTCAAACCAAGGACAGTGCTTTAAGGATGTGATGTTCTTGTGCAATGTTTGAGGAACTAACTAGTGTGGATGTGAATGATGTTAGTTTGACTGTGAACATCAATGAGACCCAGGTGCTAATGACAGTCCACTGCTTAACACTGTCATCACTGACATGAGGGAAAGCAGTCACCTTGTCAAAGGTGAGAGTATAGTGAAGGAACAACAATGTAAGAAAGTACAATATCAAGCTTCTAACATCAAATCAGAGGATAGTGAGCTTATTCAAGAAGGAAGTGACTGGGGTTAAATGCATCATTAGCAAGGACAGTCACAAAACTGTGATAATCATGAATGGAGCAGTTGCAAGAGGGTTTCATAGCACTGTTTACATTGTTTGGAGTAGTAATTAAACATGAAATATTGCTGTCTTTTTTGTTCTTTAGTGACAATATTTACATCATCCCTTTCAAATGAGCAGAGTTGCATAATGGAGTGATAACAAGATGGGCAATGCATATGACTCGTTGATTTCCCATCATGCTGAAATAATAACTTTGCTACTTGAGCAGTCTAACACTCAAGGCAAGCAATAGGATACCTCTTTACACCAATTATTTTATCCTCAAAAGTTTTATTTTGAGCTTTTTCTTTATTTTAATCAGAAATCAGATGTGAGGTTGCTAATTTGAGGAGATTTTCAAGGGGTGATTGCTTGTTTTGAGGGGCAGTTAGCAGAAGTTTGATGTCAGGGTCAGTTTCCTTGTTAAGGCGACCTTTCTCAGATTTGAAACACTGCTCAAGGGTCCTGATTTTTGGGGAATTTTGCACTGATTTTGGCAAGGGCAGAACTTAGAAATCAAATTAGAAACACATCAGTTGTTTGCAACAGCAGAGGAAAGTGTCCAGATTAGCAAGTCAGTTATTTCCTTCAGTTTGAAAGCTAATTTCAAGGTGTTTGCAGCAGTTTATCAGAATTACCAGCCCTTTTTTCATTGAAATTTTCTGATTTTCTGATTTCTCTTTATAAAGGCTTCTCTTAGGACTTTTATTTTTTAGTTCTTGCTTCTTTTTGCTCAGCAAAAAGCTTGTCTTGTAACTATTTTTAGAGAAAATCATTGTAATAGCAAAACTCCTTTCAAAATCAATAAAATGGCAGCAAGGTTCCTTCTTAGTTCTCTTGTTTCATTTTTGCAAGGAATGATTTGATGTTGAAATTGTGATTTCATTTATGAATCCTTTGTTATGTCTAATTCATGCAATCTTGGAGTAGGAATCTCATGTTAAATGCAGGTCATATGATGTGTTGAGTTGTTTTGAGAGAATTTTTTTTAAAAAAAATCTCACGAGACATACAATCATTCTTAACTTCTGTAAATAAAATTTAAACCTCAAATAATATAAGATAAATCTAATTTGTTTCTCATGAACTCGTAGTGCTAGAGTTTATTTAATTACAGTTAGATAACTTTGTATAGTTTTGTAAATTAAAAAAATTATAGGCATATATATAAAAGAATTTGAGAAAAATGATTTTCTTTAGATTAATTGTTTATATTCTTGATTGCAAGTGGTAGATCTAAGACATTTATAGATTACATAAAAAGATATTTTGTTAGTTAAAAAGTTTTGATTAGTTTAAGATTATAAAATCGGTGTGTTCATCCTTTCAGAATAATTAATGTCAAGACTTATGATTTCAGTTGGGTAAATGCAGATAATTTTTGCTTGGGAATCACACCAGCAAAAATGAAAAATCGTTTTCCTATGATCTGCAGCATTTTGATTTTGAAAATCTATTTTTTTTGTTTTGCTATTATCTCCACTTTTGCAGCTAGGTAGGCTTTGTCTACCATGCTGGCTCCAGAGGCTTCATTGATTGCTTCATGGAGGAAATGATTATGGTTCTCAAAGTAGCTATCCTTTGCACCAGTGCTTTGCCCATCAACCGACCCTCAATGAGGAAAGTATTGGAGATGCTACCTGAGGGCAATGATACAAGCTTATGGAATTCAGCAAGGATGCCAAGCTTATCTCCTTATAATGATCACACTTTTCTGATTGAAGCTTACCTTTTTGTGCTTGAAAGTGACTTATTTTGCATGTTGTTATGCACTATTTAGTCATTTAGTCTAGAGTCTATATCCATAAATAAGAGGTATTTTGTATATAATATATAGAGTCTATATCCATAAATAAGAAGTATTTTGTCTATAATATATATAGATACATGTTGTCAATGACCCCAGTCTGGTCCTTTAATCTAGGATCTACATGGACCTTTAATTAAGGATCTATATCTACGAGCAAGAGATATTTTGTTCCTTGTATATATACAGACCTTGCTAAAAACCTTAGTTTGGTCTTTTTGTTCATGATTTATGTCTAGAAGTTAGAAGCACATGTTCCTTGCAGATACAATCCTTGCCAAAGGCCATGGTTTGGTCTATTGTTCTGGGATCTGTATCCTTGGATTATGCATTCCTGGCCAAACAAACTCTTGGTGTCTTTGTCCATGATATATATCCAAATACACACACCTTTGTGGTGTAAACCATGTCACTACTCATTAACATTTTTGTAGATAAAAGCGTGCCTCTGGGAAAATAGAATTAGAGAAAGTTGCATTAGGTCGGTAGTTCTTCTTGATCATAGATGTAGAGTTGTAAATTGTAATACTGTTTTTTTATATTATCAGTATTTTCACTTAGGGTTTATGTGAAAGTTGATTAAAATATAAATGGAGAAAATGGCAAATCAAAAATTATTTGAGCTCTATCTTGCATTTAGATGTCATAGAAGAGAAAAACCAACCTAATTTTCACAAATTTCAATTCACTTTCTACTTAATATAGCATGAAGTTATTTCCACGTAAAGTCATCCTTTATATTGTAAAAGGAATATTTCCACATGTATTATTTCTTATATCAAATTATAGAATGGTAATCAAACAGTAGTATTTATTTAATGTCTTATTACATAATTAGGAATACTTGGCTTATCTATTTACAACAATGCATCTAGTGGCGGGAAGAGATGTATACATGTAAAAAACACATGTTCAAATCCTAATGCTTATAAATTGTGTGAAGAGGCGTCTAGATTCTCAAAGACAATAGAAGCAGCTTTTATTGGATAGTTGTACATGATCATGGCTTTAATGAGGCCTTTCTGACATTCCCTAGCTAAAGGCAGGAACCCAATATTCATCTTGTCTTAAGAGAATACAAACTGGACCCTTTGCATTCTCAGAACCATTCGAATGCATCACAAACAGGGTGCAAAGGCTAAGCATCATAGTCCGCAATACATTTGCTATCTACAAGCTCTCTATGTATCTGTCTCCTATGCTTATTAGTTATTAGTTATTAGTAATTGCATATCTTTGTTTTGTTGTTTATATTTTATTAGTTCCTGCTAGGAACTATTGCGGAGGCTTGGATAGTTAAACAGTGAATAAACTTTGCTTTAACAGTCAATGACGAATTGAATTTGTTATGTGCTTCTCAGCTTAGTAGGAAAAGGTGCACGTTTCTTATGTCAATGCATGTTTCTTATGTCAAAATATTTATGCAACATTTTTTTCCGTCTATGATTGGTGCTGCATTTCTATGTCAGAGGCTATTGTAGCGTTTTAGGCAAGAGGGCACAATTGATTTGCAGTGACAAGTTTTCAGGAATAAGACATGAGTTACGAGGAGTTTTGAGGACATGCGTTGTGCATGTGAACAGTATGTGGAAGCAAATAATGTACATAGATGTCCTTTTCAATATCAAATGTGCAGTGTATGTGTTTAAAAGTAACATACAACAGCTGGTTTCCTTTTTCCCTTCCTGTAACTCAAACATCAACAGCTTATTGAAATACAAGCCTGTAATGAATTGCCACTTTTTGGTGTTGTAGTGTATTGGGGAATGTTTTGCTGCATATCGCTGTCTCAAGGGTTTCACCATATCTCCTCACATTCGGAAAGAGACCCGTGTGTGCAAGGATCTCTGCCCTCCCTAGCTTATAAGTTTTTTGCTTGGTGGTTGTTCCCGTAGTTTTTTATATTAGTCCGTTCTTCTAGGTATACGTCTCACATTCAAAGACCAGCTGAGATGACTGCTTGCATCGAGTTGCAAGGTCACATGAGCCCAATTACACTTATATAGCCCGCTATTTCAGTGCTGATTCATCTTCCTTGACATCAGAGCCTAGTTCTGGAGTAATTCAATCCAATGGGGTTGATATATCTGCTGCAACGGAGAAGGAAGGCGGAGGGAATCAGTTTAGCAGCATGAATGGGGCTAGTCCAAATGCTAGTGCTACTAGACTTAAGGCCAGGAATGATGATGTGGGCAAGCACCATCTAGTTTCAATACTTGAGAATGGGCCTAAGGTGTCTTCCACCAATGGTTTTTCCAATGTTTATCAGGCACAGGATCCTCGATTTGGGATGGAGCATAACTAAAGAACAAACCCACTTTTCTATAACCCTCATGATACTATGCCCACTTCTGCTGCAGCAACCAAGGGTAATCTTACTAGACACAGTAGCTCCCCTGCTGGGTTCCTCTCTCGGCTGGCTACTGTTGAAGGACAAGGAGTTTATGAAAATGGTAAGAGATCTCGTTTTATACTTACTGTTATCATGTGCTATATTTGCACCCCCAGTTTTATTTGTTAGTTTGTCTTGTCATTCACTGTACATTGTTCCTGAACTTATTATCACTTTGGGGCATGTTCTGATAACCAGGCCATTACAGTCTCATGGCCATTACAGACAGTTGCTTCTGTGGTGTTGCAGTATTTGAGCCCAAGGTCAAGCTCATCAGCTCTACTTAGAGCAGACCATTCTGTAGATGACATTCTTAGACTTCGTCTTTTACTTACACGCTTCAAAATTTATATCCTAACTTACGCTTCTGATGATATTGCAGATTAGGTTGTACATACCCATATAACTAGTTATTTTTGGTAGGTTTTTCTATGTTGTCTACTTTCTTGAGTGCCTCTCTTGTGCTATTTTAAGCCAGTTTCCACTTAGACAATTCCATTGATCCATTTTATCATGTGCGGGCTTTAAATATCTTCTTTCTTCCTTTTTTTGACCCCAGACCTCTGATTTTCTTGCTGTTATGTATCTATACTTAAGAGGATTACAGTTTTAGTAACCATCTACCGGTGCCATTGCACCTGGTATTGCACTTGGTGTTAGTTGGACTCAATTACTATTTGTTGTTTTACTTTAACTATTCATCCTTTGAATTTGGATTGGATAAATCAAGTTAAATTGCTTAGTATATCAGAAACAATGAAAAATAGGTGTCTCCTGGCATTGGTGGCCGGTTTGGTTATGGCAAGAGGCCACAAAGAGAATGTTGCAAGGCTAGGATTTAGAACCTTATTTTACCAGTAAAATAATGGTTCTAAAAATTAGTATTTTGCAACAAATGCTTAGCCAAATTGCAAAAAATATTTTGCTTAAAAAAAACTTTAATTTTGTCTATTGTCCGATCAATGAAATATTTGTGCATGGCTATTATGTTCTTTTCATCTATTATCTTGAGCATTTAATTGAGATGACTTCTACTCAATCAGTCTTCTGTTGAGATGTTTCACTAATTTTTTCCCCTATATTTTCTAGTTCATGTTCATACACAAGGAAGTGATCTGGGAAAACCATGACTGAAAGTTTTCTATTTTCTATTTGATTGTTGTCCCATTTGAATATTGTTTGTTTCTTGTAAACTCTTCATAATGGTGAATATGATGCATCTTTGAACTTGTAGAAAGGCCACTCATTAGTAACATTGTTTTTCATGTTTGTCTGGAAACATAATTGGGAGAATAAGCTTATTATAGGAAAACAAATTGATGATTGACCACATGCTTTGATTGTCGAGTTCATTATGCTTGTGGTGAATATACTATAGTTTCCAACTTGCCATTCATTTTGAAACCTCACATGGAGTCATCTTATTGGTATTTGTAGTCAAAGCCAGGTCGACATCCATTAGAATCCAGTGTTCTGCAACGTCTCTTCCTCCCTTATGTTCCACTGTGATTTACAATAAGTTGAGAATTTAACAGTAACAACTAGAGAAAAATGACAAAAAATTCACTTGTTTGGAAATCCGGTTTGGCTATATAACTTCCTTTTAGTGGGAAACCAGTGTAACAAGGGAACAAACTAAATATGCTGAGCCTAGATGTACCTTGTCTCTCTCACGGTGTTTTTACTTCTAGCTCAGTTTATCTAGCTTATGCTTTTACAGTTTTTAAGAGCACTGTGGTAAATATATTAATAAATTGAAGGCTTCGAAGATTTCTCCAATAATGGCTAACTATCCATTTGATGGAGAGAATGATTGAAAGTTTTCTTCTTTTACATAACTTAAATGCCATATGTTTTGTGCTGGCTTTGGGCTTCGTCAATTTCCTTATTTCCTAATTGAATCTCTTTTTGCAAGTTTCCTAGGGGTGGTAAGAAATATGACCAACCTTTCTTCTAAAAACAGGTCATGTGGCGATATGGTTGCCCACTAATGCAACTGTTCCCTAACTGGTTGTTGACCTGCAGTTAACTGAGGAGTTGATTTGTTGTTTGCTTAGCAATCATCGTAGGAGTTAATATAGGAGTTAACCTTTCTGTTTTAGACTATTGTTGCTTAATAGTCTTTGGAGTCAATTTAGGAGTTGATCTAGGTGTTCGTTGGTAAATAAATAGGAGAGAGCTGGACTCGTAGAGGGGAGATTTTGGAAGATGTAATAATTAGTTTTGAATAATGGAAATAGAGCAGTTTTTCAAGGAAAAAAAGAAATCTTAGTATTTTCACTTTTGTTTATGTTCTATGGTGTGTATGTCCTCTGTATTATAGAGGGCAAGTTAATCTATTTGTAGGATCTGAGGAATCGTTTGCATCAGTTTGGTATCAGAGAAACTCCTCCTGTGCCTGTGAGCCTTCATGCTATATAGTAGTAATTTGTGTGTGTGTAAGGAGACCCTCCTTGCTGTAGAAATGAGTGAGTCTTTATTTTTTGCTGATCTGTTTTTTTGTGTTCAACCGTGGGGAGACAAGATTCCAAATGCTACTCCAATCAGCAGTGAAAGTTTGTTAATAGTGAAGGGATCTGCCATCAAAGGAAGTTGTTACACAAGAGCCTGCGGATTTAAAAGGTTTCTCACACCACTAGTTTAGACATAAGACAGATTGATGGTCTTAAAAAAGGATCACAGGTATTTTAGAAAGTGGCTGAATTTTATCATATTGTTGCCAACAAGGAATTAGGATTTGTAGAGAAGTTGCAGTTGATAAAAAATAAAATAAAAAAATGGAGTTGTATCATGATGTGACAAACAGGATAATCAATGTGGAAGAAAAAATAAGACAAAAGCGGAGGCAGAAGCTAACAAAGGACCAGCAAAAAGAGTCGCAAAATTTAGAGTATGAGCTTAAGGAATTATGGTGGATGTTGGAAGAATATGAGACATGCAATCATAAGAAGGCAAAGAAAAAGAAATTTACAGCGAAGGCACTAAAGAGTTGGGAGAAGGTGAAAAGGAATGATGAGGTTAAATACTCAGCTTGTGAGCGAAAGGTATATCCAAAGAAGAAAGTCAGAGGCAAGGATTAGCCAAGGGATAAAACTGTTAGAACAGGAACAAATTAAATCCCTTGAAGAGTTGGCAAGGACATTAGTGGACAAAAGACCTTTAAATGTGGTTTTCCAAGAGTTCCAGAGAGAAGTGAGGGATGAATGGGTTGAAGATGAAGAGATGGATGAAGCTGTTAAATTGTGTTACCCCAAAAAAGGGGAAGGTATTGTAGATTACAATACCCGAGGGGAAGAGTTTGAAGATTGCAATGAAGAGTAATGCAGCCTATCACAAGAAGAGGCCCAAAATGTTGTAGTAGTGGAAGTGTTCCACGTTAGAGAGCAAGCTACAATGAAGATGGAGATCTTTGGGAGCCCCATATGTGATGAGGTCTTATTAGTTATTGAAAACACACCCAATTAGAAGCAGCTAGAAGAACATGAGCAGACAGAGGCATGTCTAGAGAATCCCATGATTAATGGAAAAATAGAAGAAATTGATCATCTCTTTCTTGGAGAAGAAATGAGGATGATTGAGAGAGAGAACAAAGAAATGCTCATTTGAGGCATAAAAGAGGACAATGAAAAAAATGAGTTGTTTTGTTAACAATATCACTTTGAGCTAGGAAATGAAGTCCACCTCACAAAATATAAAATGGAAAGCATGCCTAAATGGCATAATGCAGAGAAGGAGGATGCACTTATGGGAAATTTGTACTCCCTTAACTTTATTTTTGTTTTTAATGATTTATGTGCAGGTGCAATGGGACTTGGTATGAGTGATGCAAAGAACAATGCCAATTTTCAGTGGAGGAGTACTAGGCTTTCAAGTAGCTAGGAAAAGAGGAAGGGATTCAATTGGCAGAGGAAGAGGATCATTATTCCAACAAGAGGCTGGAAATGAAAGAAGAAAAAATATGATGATTTGCAAAGATATCTAATTTGGTGGAAGGGAACACAGTGTCTAGGTCCTTCAAGTCAATGTTGGGAAAATGTGTCTCAACCTTGCAATTATAAATACTTTATTGTTGATAAGTGGCGACTGATCATGCAAATACTATACACGTTAAGGTTTTTCTTGCTGACACATCAAGTTTTTTTCGTTGACACATCAAGGTTTTTTCCTGCTAACACGTCAAGGTTTTTTCATTAACACGTCAAGTGAGAAACAACCTTATAAAACCCTAATTCTAGAAGGTTCCAAAAAGCTTGTTATAAGCGGGTGGGATGTATGTAGACGTGGGTGTATTCTGAGAGTCTGATCGCGGTCGTGGTGTCTCTTGATCTCTGGTGGTGATAATCCTGTGAGAAGCTTGCTTTGCAAGTATATTGTAATCTTTTGATTTCTGAATAATATATTGGGCGGCTTTTGGAGTGTGGGGTTTTTCTCCTGAAAGGGTTTTTCCCACGTAAATCATTGTGTTGTGGTATGCATGATATTTGTGTTTAAGTTTTTGTAACTGTTAAAAATTTGTAAATTTTTTGCATTATTCTCCTCTCAAGGTTAGTGTAGGAAGTTGTTCCGCTACCTTAGCTTCCTTACAGTCAAAAGGATGGTTCTACCATCTATTCCAAACTCTTAAGTACAACAAGACAAATCCATTTTATGACTCTGAACCAGGAGGTTCAAAATTTCTAAAAGATGGGGAGGATGATGCAACTGTTCCCTGACTGGCTGTTGACCTGCAGTTAACTGAGGAGCTGATCTGTTGTTTGCTTAGCAATCATTGTAGGAGTTAATTTAGGAGTTAACCTTTATATTTTAGATTGTTGTTGGTTAATAGTATTTGGAGTCAATTTAGGAGTTGATTTAGTTGTTCATTGGTAAATAAATAGGAGAGAGCTGGACTCGTAGAGGGCAGCTTTCAGAGAATGTAATAATCAGTTCTGAATAATGAAAACAGAGCAGTTTTTCAAGGAAAAAAAAGAAATCTTAGTATTTCATTTTTGCTTATGTTCTATGGTGTGTATGTCCTTTGTATTACAGAGGGAAAGTTAATCTATTTGCAGGATCTGAGGAATCGTCTGCATCACCCTCATAGGCTGGCAAGTTAGATGAGTTTTATGAAGCAAGGTAATTCTACAACAGGGCTTTCATCTTAGCTGAGTGATTTGACCATGCCAGTAGTTGTGGACATGCTCAACATGCTTGTGGGATCTTCGACTTAGAGCTTGGGTGGGAGTAGTTCGGATGATGGTAGTTTAGGCAATGGGAATGGAGTCCAATGTTATATCCTAGGTTTTTCAGTTGGGTCTTGGGATGATGCAACAATTATTTCTGAGAACTTTTCAAGCATGCAAAATGGGTCAAGCTTTTCGCAAATTTAAAGTTTCAAATGTTCCATAGTTTTTGGCTTGAGTTCATGAATTAGGCGTGCTTTTAGCCTCTCAGTGAATTTGAGGTTTTTTGGATGTTTTGATAGAGTCTTGGTTGATTTTTGCCTAAAGCTATGAAAAAACTAAAACAGAAGTGAAGACAAAGAGCACGTATTCCATATCAAAGCTTGAAAGTTAATTATTTTCGCTGCATATTAAATTATGAATTGTTTTGCTACTATTTTTCTGATTTTGTTGGTGGTTGGATGTGGAATTGGCTACTTAGCTCAAACACTTGCTAATGTTTATTAGGTTGTTTTCTTTATGCCATCTTTCTGAATGTTGTATTAGAAGAGGCGGGTACTCATCTTCCTTTGGCATTAACTCATCAAATTCAGTTTACCAAAATCATCATCAGAAATTGTAATGGAAAAGCTACTTCAGGATTCCATTCCTTGCAAGATTCGAGCAAAGCGAGGCTGTGCAACACATCCATGAAGCATTGCAGAAACGGTCAATACTGGTTAGCAATTTCAAAGAGATGTTAGATTAAAAATTTGATTATTGTGTCACTTGAAGGTTCGAAGGACATGGATTAGTGAAAGAATGAGAAAATTGCAGGAACTCGTGCCAAACATGGACAAGGTAAATAATTCTTGCATATTTTTAAGGGCGCTGTGTTGAAGTTCAGAATTTGAGAACTTGAATTCGATTGATTATAAGTCTTAGGATTTTTAGGATGGATACTGAATCAGTGATTCCCTATTTCTCAAATATGATATTACTGTATGCTTTGCGTTACCCTTTCTGAGAAATATGGTGGTTTCAATTGGCATCGGCCAGATAGATCTCTCTTTAACCAAGTTGTTAGGTTCTCTGATTACTGATCCTTGATTTTATATTCGAATAAGTTAAAATTGATCCATTTTTCTTACAATGTTTACCACACTGCAAACATGCTAGACGAGGCAGTTGAATATATCAAGCTCCTTCAGAGACAAGTTCAGGTTGGATGGAAAGCAATGTTGCAGTTGGCTCTAGATTTTAATAGGTTCAAATTCCTTAGGGCACTAATTCAATATGCATAAGATTCACATAACAGGATAACAACTCTTGACAAAGTTGGCTTGATCTTGTTTAGGAACCTTTTGACTCAAGCTTTCTCATACTATCTACAGCCAAAAACAGGGGAACAAACAACGGAGCACAACAAATGCTAGACAAAATTAAAAGAAGCCCTTCGATTAAGCATAAAAATTTGAAGCTTCAAACATAAGGTATATATTCTATAGGTGTTTGGTATGTGCAAGAGGCTAGAGGCCAAAAGTTAACGGCACCTGTATCTTAGCAGTAGCAGTTGGAGTCATTCAAAACCAGCATGTTAAAGTTGCCCTTCTTTTAGGACCTTTCTTAAGCATGGATAAGGCACGAACTGTTTGACAGAATGCTCCAAAGGATGACAGGAGTAATGCCATAGATTTATACAGACATTGAAACATTTTCCAACAAAAGGATATCATCTTCTGTTAGAGTAAAATCCCTCCTCTCATGTAGTCAAAAAATATTTTTAAGTTAGTTACCATCGTTCACCAAGTTGGGAACATTCATGGCTGAGCACAGAGCAAGAATGGAGTCTTACGGAAAGGCATAACCACCTTTACTGCTCTCTCTGATAACTACTACTATGACCAAGATGACAGGAGGGAAATCATAAATTTATGCAGACTTGGTTGAAATGTGGACCTGCCAGCATACATTTGCATTTTTCCTATGCACTAATTTTGTCTCTTTTGTATTTTTGGAAGCATATACCTGAGTCGGAATACATGAAGGAGACCACTTAGGAAGCATGCCATGGTTAGCAATCTCCAACATATAACTGGTTGCAAACATTTGATCTCATATCAACTTCTTTATTGGAGATGCATAAAGCCGAAATCATCACTTGTGAGTTGGCTTCTTCTCTCATGGATTACAAAGAGAGTTTAACACCCTTGAGACTTGACAAAGATTTTGTCCAATTCAGTTTTTCTTGAGACCTATGTGTTTGTAATTTTCTTTGCATCTTCTCTTTCTCTTATGGCACAATTTCGTTGCATTTTGCTTATAATTTAAGGTTGATCTTATTACTGGATTCTTACTGGAAAACCAAGGAATAAAATACCTGTGAGCTGAACTCTTGAAGCTAACGCAGTGAAGGTTTAACATGGTAGGTTTGTAGAATAGTTTGATGTCATTTTGATCCTTGAGAATGTAGAAATCTGTAGGGCTGTGAAAAATATGATATTTTAATCACATAGCCTTTGAAGATTATTAGTAGTAATATTGCTAATCATATTTTTTGGTCTCTTCCTTAAAATCTGAAATCCCGATCTTTGTAATGTTTCTGTAATTTTCAGAGGTGAGCAGCATTTTGGCTTTCAATGTCATGATATTGTTTTCTCTTCATTTTGTATATGTCTATTGATCAAGAAACGTGGGCCTATTCATGGAGTCTAGTTGCACACTTCGCACTATTCATACAAGAAAAAAGTCTTTTTTATATGGTTTAGATTGTCGAATCATATTAAATAACAAGAGCTAAAGCTCTCTATTGATCAACTTACTCTGTGTCTGAGTCATTTTTTATTTTCTGTACCCTGGTTTTCCTTCAATGGCTGTATAAGCTCTTTCCTTATGAATCGTGGTAATGATTATTTTATTTACCTTGTGTCTGCCGATTAGAGTCTCTGCTCTAATGAGCAATGCTCCCTTCATTCTTACTCTGGACTGTGACATGTGACAGGTTCACTGGAGCTTTTTACCAGCAAATTTTGTCTAGCCACATATGACATTTGCCATACAAAACTAGCACAGAACATGTGTTACAGCTATTACTTTCTATGGGCTCCATCTTCTTTACCTGCATTCTGTTTTTAACATTGGTCTCATCCTGTTTCTGTACTTGCTATTCATTATATTCACTTTCAACCAGGTTCACCTTTCACATACCTTTTTTGGGGCACATTTTTGTTTAATAGATGTAATTTATTCAAACATCAATGCCAATTCTGAAAAATAGTCATCATATACATTTTGTATAATTACAAAAATGCAATATCTTTTGTAGAGCAATTTTACATTTAATTTTAATTCATTCTTTTGAAGAAACCAATCAAATGAAATCATTTTTAAATTGCTTTTTCTTAATAGTTAAAATCTATAAGATAAATTTAATACCCTTAAACATGCATGCAACCCCAACATAGACGCTTTATGCATACATCTCGTCTAGGTCTAGATTAAACTTATATGTTTTGATCCAAGCTTGTAACTTTAGGCAGGGACTATAGCTGCAACGCAGGCCTTGTTCTCAACTGGCCTCGAATGTTGTTTTCATTGGGAACAATTTTTGGGCCCTAATATCTCTGCTATTGATATCATTGTTGAAATTATCCAAAGATCTTTCTAACCCCTTTATGCCTTCTTGATTATTTCCTCTTAAACTGAGAGTAATGGAGAAAGATCTTTCTAACCCCTCTATTCCCTCTTGATTATTTCCTTTTAAACTGAGAGTAATGGAGAAAGATTTCTAGAGATTTGTGAAACCCCACTAGGTTTTTTCTATTGTCTTTTTGTTGTTGTTTTCTCTTCATTTTTTCACTAAAATGGAACAAATCTATGATGTAGATTCATTATATAATGAACTATTTTGTGGCTATGTTTATGTACCTATCAAGGATAGAAAACTGGGTAGATCCATTATAAGAATGATTTGGTGAAAAAATTGTGAAGATTGTAAGAGGGGAAGATTGATAGTATTGTGAGAAAATGATATCAAAATATGTAGTCATAAAGGGATGTTAATGTAGAGTTAGAGAAGGAGTTAAGAGATAGTTATGTTGATTTATAGGTAAAGTTTTTGGAGTTTTGATCATTTGGTGTTGAGTGTTTGTTAGGAAGTAATTTAGATATGGATTATTAGAAGTTTATAATCTCATTGACATGGAAATACTACTTGTTAGGTCAACTAATCAGCCAAAAGATAAGAGGTTACATACCTGTTTTCACTTGAATCTTGAATTTTGAGATGCTTAGTGTTGATGTGGATGTTAGTCACACATAACACAAATAAAATTCACAATGAACTTTACTTCTCTTGAAAGAAAATCAAATTCTGAGATAGTATTTAATAATCCCAAGGCTCTGTTAGTCAGGTCTTAACTATGCAAGTTTTACTTAGGGTTCATTGTAAAGTTTTTACAAAGAGACTTACGCACTAGATCTGTAAGCAAGGTTAGATTCTAAAGATAATTGTTAAATTCACTAAATCAACCTTAATTAGTGTTCAAAAATCTTCAATTTGATTATATTTATTTATTTTATAACACTTTTATCATCAAATTTATTATTTATGATGCTTTAAATTTCATGAATATGAATGATTTACAAGAAATACTTCATGACTTCAAATTGAACATTGCAAAGACTTAGTAGATTTAACATAAATTGCTCTATAACACCATGAATACTAAAGATTTGCTTGAATATTTCATAAATTTATCAATTTTGAAACATTTTCTGAAAATATTAAACATCTATTCTAAAACAAAGCATAACAAGATATTGAAATATAAAGATTTCTCCCAAGTATTATCCACACATGCTTCAAGAAATAAACTAAATCAAACAATAACACTCTATAGTTCACCAAATTGCTTCATAGATAGGCATAGAATGGTGAAAGGGTTTAAAGAAATATGGATCATTTGCCACCATAGTGTCAGTATGCTAGGTACGGAGTGTTTGGATGTTTGTTGTTTAGATGTTTTTGTGGTTTGAGTTTGCAAATGCACACTTTTCTTCCTTTAACCAAACCACCCCCAAGCCATAACTTTTTTATTTTCAAGTATTTTTAAAATTTTCAAAAGGAAACCCACGTTATTTTTGCATGCTCTTTTCATCCATGATGAAAAACCAATTTTTGGAAATTTTGAAATTTCAGGTGTTTGGTGCATAATTTCTTCTCATGACATAAAAGACTTTTTTGAGTTTGAACCCACTTATTTTTTTGAGTATTTTCCAAAATTCCAAAAAGTAACTCATTAATTTTCAATGTTCTATCCATTCATGATGAAATTTCAACCATTGAAAATACCAAATTTTGGATTTTGAATTTATGAGAAAATTCCAAGTTTTTGGCCATTAAGGTAATTGAATTTGAGGTTTTGGTGGACATTGAATGAATTATTGATATTGCAAGGCAAGCCAGACCAAAGCCAAAAAAAGAGGGGGCCCTTATTTTTCCAAAAGAAAAATGGTGTGTTGTGAGACTACACAACACTTAGATCCCTATTCACCTCACATCACAAAAAAAAACATCTAAAAACAAAAATAAGAGAAATAAGATTAAAAGGGTAAATAAGATTAGAAATTTTGTTTTTCTTTTCCATTAGATTTGGTGGCTTTCTCTCTCAATTTATTTAAGTTCTCCAAACATTTCAAGAACATTTATAATATCTATATGTAATTTTATTTGAAATGTTATTGATGTATTTGGAATAAAATGATAATTTTTATTTTATTATATTCTACATCAAACTTTATTTTTTTAATTTTATGATTTGGTATTATATGAACTAGAATAATTATGGGGTCAAAAAATACTTAGAAAAACTCGAATTCTCATAATATTATTACTAAGATTCAATTTTTATTTTTTAGTCACACTCATTTATGATGGGGATTCTACTTGATAGTTTTTCAGTCAGACTAATTGTCTCAGTATTTTTGAGTCAAACTCATTAAATCATATTTCATAAGTACTAGTTCGCGTAATCTCATTTCTTATTAGCATGAATGGTTTGATTTTCTTAGAACTCACTGTATCTAGGTGGCATTCATAAGGTTGAACCATCAAGACTTTCCAAGAGGTTACCATATTAATACTAGTATTATTCAAGTACATGCTTAATCATGAATTTACCCTAAGATAAAGAGCACTTAGCTAGTGAATCCATTTGAAAAACCTTTAACAAGTGTTGTGCCTTAGAACTATTTATTATGAAACTTTGTTAGCTCATCCAATGATAAAAGTAAAGGTATTTTTACAATTTATAAAATTATCTTGTTTTGTTAATATTTAAGGGTGTAATGTTTCAGTCAAATCTAGTGACACCTATATTTATTAGTAGTGATTCATATGAGCCCATATCCCCTGAACATGAATGGTCCATTTAACACACATTATACAATAAAATTTCTTGGAGGGTTACCTATTCTGATATTACTTTGATTAAAATGTATTTAACAACTAATTTCCCAAAATTAAACCTATTTAACTTGCAATCTAATTACAAAACCTAAATATTGTACCTTTGAACCATTCATTATAAATCCTCTTCACTTCCTCCATTCATTATAAGAAATCGAACAACTAAAAACATATATAATGCACACAAGGTCTTTACTTGAAATCTAGATTGGAAGGGGAGAACTAATTTTTGAAAATGTTAGACTTGACTATGAGATTTAGGAGTTGAGAAAGAGTTTGGAAGTGATGAAAGGAACACATGCCAAGGTAGTGAAGGAAAAGGGATCTTTATGAAGGATTTTGGATCATTGCATATAGAGCTTACAAGAACATGTATTGAGATGGATGAAGAAGAGTTAAAATTTTTTAATGAGAGTGAGAAGCACTAAAAGGAGATTAAGTGGTTCGATAAGGATAAGGCTTTCCTTTAAGTGAGTATTTTTGTATGGAGGAATAACCTTAAGATTTGAGGATGAAAAGAAGGGAAAGGAGGTTCACCATAATGAGATCAAAATGATGAAGCTAATTTCACTAGTATTTCATTCAATTATGAGGGTCATAATGCATAAATGATTATAAAAAAAAAACCTAACCAATATAGTAATCAAAAGGCAGTTTTTAAGAGGGTTAAATGTTGTATACTTGTTGCAAAAAGTGATTTTTGGGCCTCACTAAGGACTCATTCGCCCGCATAATGGGTCCCCTCGCTAGGGTTTTGGAAAATCAGTTTCTAGGTTTTGTTCTTCAATGTCTACACTCCTAGCTCCTAGGTGTTCGGCTCCCAAAAGTCAAAATAAATTCTATAGCTTAGTTTTCGTTATCTTGCAAGAAAGATGAAAACTTTAACAACTTTGAAAACTTTGCAACTTTGACAACTTTACAAATTTGACAACTTTGCAACTTTGACAACTTTCAATCTCCAATTGATATTCAACCTAAAACTTGCAATCACACATTCAAGGAGAAGAAAATGTTGATTATTAGGGAATATGGGTTTGCCTTGGTCAAACTTCATTTTGGTAATTAAACCTTGTGATGAAATAATGCATAAAGGAATGATGAATGAACAATGTAATGTAACAACTCACCAATCCTTAATTGAACCTTGGAATGAAAATCCAAAACTTAGCATGAAGTGGCCTCAACGAGTGTAGATCTTGATCATGAACTTGACATAAGATAATGGATTTGAACACTTGAACTTGACCACCAATGCTACATCATCACATTAGCTCAACAACATGCATGACTTTGACATGATGATTGATATCTTGATTGCTGCAATAAACTTCTATAAATTTACCTTTGAATGCCTTCTTAAATACACTTGATCTCAAATTGCTAGAATGCTTGAAGACTTGAAGTTGCTAGGAGAAACTATGTGAAATAGCCTTATTGATACATAACTTAAAATTAAATCGAAATTCAAATAGCACAACATCGATCTAGGATTTGAAATCATTAAAATACCAAACAACATATTCAAGGTGGTGTCCTAGGGTGAAGTGAGGATCCATTCACTAGGTGGAATGGGTCCAATCATACTGACTAGGACACACTTTGGGAGATGTGAAATGATATGTGAAAAGGGGGTCCTAGGACTTACTGGGGACCCATTCGCCAAGCCTAGGCCACTAAACTAGGACACATACCTTGCAAAATTAAGTTTGTGTAACATTATTAATAAATCTCAGGCTTTATCCCTCAAAATTTGCAATTAGCTAGGATTGGATTTGAATTAAACGGGCCAATTAACTTGAAATTAACCTCAATTAATTAATAAAGCCTTAGATTAGTGTGAAAGTGTGAAGATACACTTTACAACACCCTAAATAAGGCATTATTAAGTCCATTTTATTTAGAAGGGCCCTAAACTTAATGTGAATGTGTAAAACACATTACAACACTAAATCAAGGCAATATTAAGTTCATTAATTATTCCCAAACTAAAGAAAAATGGATACTTTTTTCATTACTACAGAGGAAATTTAGGATTTTTTTTGCTAAGTAACAAGAGTGCTAGATTAGAGGATTAGGTGTCAAAAGTGCATAAAAAATTAGCAACAATAATTTTAGCATATACAAATCCATAACAACAGAGTTGACCTAGGTCAAAGACAATGCCAATGAACAAATAAGAAAATTGTTTGTTGAAAATGCACTATTGTAGGATGAGAATCAACAATTGGGTAAAATTCTTACAGAGGCTACTTAGAGATCTGAAGAAATGCAAGAAATGAATTTGTTGATTGGTTAAATAAAATTTGAGCACATAAAACAACGTGTATAACTCAATGCCACAATAAACATACTATTTTAAAAAATTGAGATAAGAAGCAAATATAACTACAGCTAACAAACCAGTCAATGCTACATAGGCACACCATACATGATGCAACTTCCTTCATTTCTTATTCTTACTTGTCCCCAAATTTTTTTTCCATGTGAATAATTTTTGGGCCATAATATCTTTGATTTTGATATCATTGTTGAAATTATCCAAAGAGCTTTCTAACTTCTCTGTTCCCTCATGATTCTTTCCTCTTGAACTGAGAGTAGTTTGTCCCACTTGAGTAAGAAGACAATACTCCATGGGGTTCTTGTTGATGGTCAATGTAACACAACAACGTTAAACAAAATATTTCTACCCTATTTCTCTTGAAAAAGATAAATAACCTAAAGCTATCTATCTTCTAAGGTCTTTGTAGTTGGTTCTCAACTATGCTGATATTGTTCAGTGGCCTGTGCAACTGTAATGTTCAAGGGGCCTGCTGGTAAAAGGGATACAAATTGCATCATACAAATTAATCTACATTTGGGGGGTGTAAATAAATATCAAAAGATAGGACAAAGCTTAGGACAACAAAACATGAATGTAAATTTCCTTCAATTCAGACATACAAACTTCATAATGAGCATTGTTTCCAAACAACTAAACCATAAAATGATAGGGTATGTGAAGGATCATCATCGAAAAAACAGGCCCTTAAGTGGCAAAAAATTCAAAAAAATTAGAGTTAGGCAACTTGAAGTAAAAATTTGAATAAGTTATCTATATTATTTCAAAAATATGTAAGAATAGAATTTGTAGCAAATTGAATTTCTAAACTACTAGGTTTATTTTAAAAAAATAAAATCTATTTGGTGAAAATTTGAAATTTCAATGCAATACTTAAATTTCAAGGAAAAATAAGTAGGTGTATGTCTAACCACCCTAACCACAATAAAATGATAATATTTTTTTTTTATAAGATTTTAGATATAAGTAGAAGACTCATGTCCGATGTGATGCATATTTTTTTGTAATTTTTTCCAAATAAAATTAATTATAATTTTTTTATTACAACTTTTAAAAATTATAAAACTTGTATGTATGACCACCTTAACTTGGTGAAAACTTCATGAAATTTATTTTTTAAAATCCTATAGTATGCAAAGCATAGAATGTGACATATTTTGGATTTAAAAAATGTGATATTGCTTGAAAGCTATAGATGTTTTTCAACCGACCTATCAATCAGGACTTTACTCATAATTCAAATAGAAAATGAATAATAATTATTTACTAAATTCAAAGTAAAGCATAATTTATATTTGTAGAAAGCTTATAATCTCCTTTAAAAACCTTTTTTGTTTCATCAATTTTGGGTAAAAAAAGTTGTCAGCCACATACCCTATAAATATCCATCATATCGCCACTTTTTGGCTCATCATGATTCTGCACATACCCAATACAATCTCTATGACAATCTATACCATTGCATTCATTCATAGTAAAAATTCAAGACATACAGATCATTCACCATTCATAAACTTCAAAATTAACAAGAACATATCATCAACTCATCATTAAAATTCATAGATCAATGAACACAAAGAAATCTCATTCACAGATAATTCAATGGAAACAACTTCAGATTCATAATCTTCTATTGATTTTCATCAAATAAGAGAAATTTATGCACAACATTCATTGGCATACAAATGACCATTTATTCATTGACATCATCATTAGAACTAGTTCTGAAAATAAGGGTATGTGTAGGATCATGATGAGCCAAAAAGTGGCAATATGATGGGTATGTGGCTAACAACTTTTTTTTAATGCAGAATTGATAAAATGAAAAAGGTTTTTAAAGGAGATTCTCAACTTTCCACCAATATAAATTATGATTTACTTTGAATTTAATAAGTAATTATTATTCATTTTCTATTCAAATTACAAATAAAGTCTTGATTGATTGATTGAAAAACATCTCTAGCTTTCAAACAATATCACATTTTTTGAATTCAAAACATGCATCGCATTCTATGTTTCACATACTATAGGATTAAAAAAAAGAAAAAATGAATTTCATGAAGTTTTGACCAAGTTAAGGTGGTTAGACATACAGGTTTTTTATATTTTTTAAAATTTGTAATAAAAAATTCATAATTAATTATTTACTTGGAAAAAATTACAAAAAATATGCATCACATCGGGACATGAGTCCTCTACTTATATCTAAAATCTTATAATTTTTTTTATCAATTTATTGTGGTTAGGGTGGTCAGATAGACACCTACTTATTTTTTCTTTGAAATTTAAGTACTATGCATTGAAATTTCAATTTTTCACTAACTAGATTTTTTTCTTTCTTAAACAAACCTAGTAGTTTAGAAACTACATTCATTTTCTACAGATTCCATTCTTACATATTTTTGAAATAATATAGATAACTTATTCAAAATTTTAAGTCAAGTTGCCTAACTCTGATTTTTCTGATTTTTTTTCCACTTAAGGGCATGTTTTTTCCATGATAATCCTGCACATACCCATAACATAAAACTATAAAAATGTCTAAGTGTCTTTGCATAAAATAGTAAAAGCTTCTAAAACTATAGAAATTATATTAAAATTTTCTTTAGGATGCTAATCTTTCTTCAATTAGTCAACCTTTACAATATGGGGAGAAAAACTACATATAGACAAGTCCTAACACTAATTCCTCTAGTCAAAAATTTGAGATCCACCAATTAAGGAACAACTGGAAGTGCATAAGATGACTGCCCATCCTAATTTTTAGTTCAATCGTTGCTAACTTTGTTATCAAAATATAATGCACAAAGAGGGAAGGTACAATTGTTGTGAATCTCTAGTTGAAGTCATGTCATGATCCTACAAAAAAGGAGAGAAAGAGAGAGAGTTGTCCAGCTGATCATGTTGGCAGGTGTTCGTTAGGAAAAAAACATTCCACTACCACTTTATTCTTGCATTTTCTGCTCTAGCATGTACTCATCATAATTAGTAAACGCTAGTTGGAGCACATCTTCATTTGGCCCATCCACCCAACTGTCTTCAAACTTTATTCTTTTCAATTTTGCATAAGCAAAATCTTGCATATCCCTAAGTTTAATAAGTTCTCTTCTAATAGCCTTTATCTCCTCCTTGATATCCATAAGTCTATCAATCAACAAGTCATCACCATCATCCCCCTTGTGCATTGCCTCCTCAAACCTGTTGTTCCATTTTTCCCTAAGTTTGTCAAGAGGGAGGCCATCTTTCATAGGGATGTCTTCATTTACAAGCATAACAATGGTTTCTCCCAACTCCTCAATTTTTTCATTCAATTCTTTCCTAGCCTGTTGTACCTCATTCCTATGATAAAAAATGATTGAGGATCGAAACCTAATAATGTTGATGGTCTTTTCAATAAAGTCTGCATTATCCTCCTCAAGGATGGACTGCTTCGCCAAAGTTTGTTTTGACAACTTATTGATGCCCTTTAACTTCTTTGTATGTTCTCTATATTCTTCCTCTATATTCTTCCTCTTGTTTCCTAAGATCCCCAACATGTGAATTCATGTCACTAACCAACTCCAATGCATCATCATGAGCATTGTAACTTTGAACAAGCAACTCCTCCATTTCTTGCTTCAACCTATCAATCCATCTATCCAACATCCCTACCTTGCTTCCCATTTCAACAAGGTCATCAACTTCTTTCTTACTTAACAAAATGGATGTTGTAGGAGCATCAAATTGTACAAAAATAGGAGAGGATAGGTCCTTTAAGAATCTATGTAATTGATCTAATTGAGCCTTAATCTCATCTTTCCTTTGCTTGTCCTTTACCATTCTTGACTTGGTGGAGGATGCTACAATATCAATTAAGTCCATTTTGCTGATTTCTTGTAGGCCTTCCCAAGTTCATAGTCCCTAGTTGATAATCGCTTAATTTGATATCCGATCTATCCTTATCTATCATTGGAATGGCACACTCAGCCACAATCTCTCTAGCATTTTTCAATTTGGTGGAGTGAAGGACTCCGGCCTCTTTCTTTGGCCTCTCCTTCTCAATCTCTTTCATCATGTCATCCTAATTCAAAGGTTGGGGTTGGACTATTTTTTTTTCTCCAAGTTAAGCTTCAACCATGTTGGGGCAGAAGGAGGAGTAACCACTTGTTCGGAAGAAGTGGTAGAGGAGAGAGGTTGCAGAATCGTTACCTTAGGTTGGGAGTCAACCTCTTGATGCTTCCCCTTTTTTTCCATTTCCTTTGCAAGCCTCTCAACTTCAAATTTCTCTCTTTCCTCCTTTAATCTCCTCTGCTCATGCATGTCATCTCTTTGTTTCTCCAATTGCTCAAAAATTTTCCACATTTTGGCTACTTCCTACTCATGCTTGGCTTGTTCTTCTGCTTCCAACTTCTTTAGCAAGAGATCATCTTCATCCTTCTTTCTTCAGGATTCCTATATAGCCTTGAACTTGACTTCAATGGCTTATGTCTCTCTTCTTTGTTGAGACTTTTCTTCTTCCAATTCATGGATTTTCTACAATTGAGATAACTTATCTCTTTCCTCTTTGAGTTTCAACTTTGTTTCCTTTTGTCGCTGCAGGAGATCTTCCTTCTCCTTGTGTTGCCTTATAAGTTCTTCAGCTTTGGCCTTAGCATCTAATTCTTGTTGCTTGGCTAGTGCATCAACTTCTTTCTGCTTTGCAAGTGCCTCAGCTTGTACTTTAGCATCTTCTTCTCTCTTTGCATCTTCAAACAACTTCCATTGATATTCCTCAGTCAAAACATGCTAATTTCCAACATCATAAATGTCTTCAACAGTGGTGGTCATAGGAGGCTCATGATCTAATTGTGTAGCCTCAAAATTAGTGTCAGTGTTTTTGTTATAGCATCGAGTTTCATACTTCCCGTGTCAAGCATTTAATAAACAATAAATTTCATATAGCCTTCAGCTATTTGTTTATTGCATTTGATTAGTGAAGATGTGCTTCACTTTTATAATATATATTATTTATCATGGTTCGACTCCTTCTTGAGATTCACACCTTTTCATTTGAGTTATATCCTTTTGTGTCTAACCTTGCATCATGAAGGGGTGTGTCTACTCCACTGATTTGTATACATGTAAGATCAATTTCATTCACTCTATCATCAAGTCGAGTTCATTCCATTTCATTTACAAAGTGTGAATTCACCTACAACAATTCGTGATCATCAACGAGTGTGAATTTATTATCTCAGTTTGCATCAAGTGTCATGTTGACATTCGACCTAGAGCTTGGCCTCATTGTAAAGAGAATTATTGTTCATATTTCAATATATAAGAGATATATTGTTCCTGGGTTTTTCTCCCTCAACTTGGAGGGTTTTCCCAGGGTATATGTTGTGTCTATTTTGTTTGAAATTGAATTAAATCTGCTTATTTAATTTCTGATCCTAAAACTAACAAATGTCATGAATCTCAACCTCTTTTTGTTTGTCTTTCTCGACCTGATCATGAAGGATTCCTTGAGGTACTTCTCTAGTAGACTCCTCTGGGAGGGATGGTTTAGTTGAATTTCCTTCTGCAGCTGTTGTAGTTTCTTCTCCTTGTGGCTCATGAGTATCTAGGGCAGGTATTTCTGGATCAACCTCTACTCTAGAGCTAGGAGGGAGATATTCTAATTCCTCTTTAGGAGTTGTTCTCCTCTTTGTTCTCTTGAATCCTTGGGTGCCTTGTGATTTCCTCTTCTTTAAAGTTTGAGCCTCTAGCTCCTTTATCCTCATCACTACCCATTGGATACTTCTATCCATTACTATCCTAGAAATCTATGTAATATCAATAAATTCTTCCTCATCCCAATTGATGGGGTCTGAGTTCTTGGTACTAATGTTTTCTTCCTCATAGCCGGGATTCAAAACCACACCATCATTAGATAGTGTATCAAGAATGTCCTCTTTCACCCCATATTATTCAATAATCAATGGAATAGGAATCATCTCATAGCTTCTCTTTATAACATCATACTCATCTTGCAAATCCATCTTGCAAATCCTCCAACAGGTTAAAATGATTCTCAAAAAAGGTAGGAAGCAAACCATTCATCTTATGTTTTGGATCAAAAATTTTCCAAGATGTATACAATCCCAACCTTAAGTGACTCAACTCATCACATACTACTTTTGTAGCCACAATATGAGCACAATTGTATTCTCCCAACTTCATGGGAAACTTGTGGCATCCTATTTTGTCTTTACTTCCAAACTTTCCACTGACCACCAAGGTATGATATATGAATTCCATGAGGACAATCCTATCATTGCAACATCTTGGGAGTAGGTGAGGATGTCCATCAAATCCTACCAACTGACAGTAAAATAACTTGGGGTATTAGATGTACTAATGTTCCCATTTAGCAATGAAAGCCATGGCATGTCTACTCAACCTGTATCCAACATCTCCAGTCAACCGGTTAATGATGACATAAAGGAATGCATCATTAACCCTTCTATAATGCAACTCTGATGTTTGTAAGGTTAATTGATCATAATGCTCCCATGCCTTCTTCTGTCTAGGAGCTTTCCCTAATGTTCCTACTGCATTCAATCCAGGAAATATACCCATCCTTGCAGCAACATATACAACATAAAAAGTCATGAAGAAGGTATTTGTTTGATTCACTTTGATCATTTGATTGTGCAGTTTGTTCAACAAGATCATTGTCCAATCAAATTGTTTCTTTCCACCAAAATTTCCTCAATAAAAGGAAACATCCACTCCTTGAAGCATGCAAAATATCTTTTCCTAGATACCTTGGGCAACATCATGATCAAGTCACCAAGATCCTTTTGGAAGTCTCCCCTCTTGGGTTGATCTGGAACTTTATTCAGAGACTTCTTTTCAACCTTTAACCACTTCTTGTTCATGTAAGCCTTATTGGTTTCTTTATACTTGCTGAACAATTGCAATGCCTCTACCTCATTCAATTGCTTAGGGTTCTGAGGGGTAGGTGCATTTAACATAAACTTCATTATTTGTGGGGAGAGATCAATGGTTACATTGCCTTGAAGGTTCACACATTGCCTTGTTATAGGGTTGTAAGCCTTTGCTGTTGTGATTATAAGATCTAGACATTGGAATGATAGTAGGAAAATAGTCACATGTGCCAACTCGGATTAGGCTATCCTCTCAGTTCTCCCAATCACATCTTCAGAGAAAATGTCTACCAAAAACTCCTCATAGTTGAATAGGCCTAGATTAGTATTAATAATATCAGCCCAATATGAGTCTAACTTTCTTGCAGTGAGAGTAGCACTTTTGTGCTTGTATCTCAAGGTATAGGGTAGTTGCTCCACCTTTATCTTCTTAGGATTCACTTGTTGTGAACCCTCGGAATCCTAGACCTCCACTTGTGAAACTTCTCCAGACACTCTTGACATTGCTTACTCCTACAAAAGAACCCTGGATTAGACCAATAGAAAGCATAAAAATCAACATTAGAAGATCACCTTTGATATTACCCTGTCCTTCCCTAGGTAGTCTCTCATACTTAGTGAAATTTGAAACTTATTAGAGGTGGAACTAAGAAGATATTAGGAATTAGAAAGCTTCTAAAAAAGGTGGGATTAGGATTAGGGTTAGTATTAGAATCAGAATCTGGATCAGAATGGAAACTAGACCTAGAATCATTCAATAGTTCCCAGTTCGGTTTCATTTTGGTTCCGCTTCCAATAAGAAAAGGATGTAAAATGGAGACAAAACCTTATTTGGAGTGAGAGTGAAATTAGACCTAAACTCTTACGCACATACTCATGAATTGAGTTCATTCCTAGCTCTGCTTCCACCACTTTATCATTAAACATGAAGCAAATTTAGCCAAACACTTATAACAACTTAGGACAAGGTCATAGGAAAGTACGAGGAGACTTAGAATAAAGTTGTAACATCATAATTGAAAAAATAGGGGTGGGATCGAGCCACCTAGGGCATGATATGTAAAGAAATGGTACACAAACCCTAGTTTGGACAACCCGTCAACTCAAGAAATTAGGGCATAAAAAACCTAACATGAAAACCATTCAATCGACATGGGAATAAGATCAGAAGGATCATCAAATAGGTTTCCAACCTTTTAAATCACATGAGATCCTTAAGAAATGAAACCCTAAGAAAAACCAGGGCATGAAAGTATGGATACCACCAAAATGAGAAAAAGACAATAGGCTGACAAAAATGAACAGGAAAAGACAAAAAGCAAATGAGAAACAAAAGAAAAAACAAACCAATAATTGAAAAAGAAAGAAAAACACAAACAAAAACATGCAAAGATTCATGAGAAAGGTCTTGTGAATGCACGACAAACACCAAAAACAAGAAATGGGAAAACAAACAAAATGGAATAGGGGCAAAAACCCACCTACCTCAAAACACTACCAAACAGGATAAAACTCGATCCAAATCCACTTGTGGATGCCTTTCCTCTAACAAATCATGCTCCTCTTTCATGATTTCTTAGATTTGGTTTGCTAAAACAACTTAGGCAATAATGATAATGAGCCAATTAACCTTGATTAAGGTTTAAAATCCAATTCACTCATGTGAGGAGGCTATAATTAATGCAATTAATGCATTTGGTCGGGTGCAAAATTGAAATGGGGACGAGTACACAACATCTGCATACATTAGAGGTAAAGTGGAAGTACAAGCAGAGTTGAAATGGAATCAAGAACTTGATGTAAGCTCCACATTCCATTCAAGTTTCGGATTTGGTCCCATGGAAAGAAAAACAACAATAAAGGAATGGGGGCTGAATTAGAACCAAAAGCGGATCTAGAAATTTTTGTAAAGTTCCAAATTTGGTTCCGATTTTGGTTCTGCTCCCGCTAAAGGAACAAACACTGACACAAAAAAAAAATGAAAAAAGGAAAACAAAAGGAAATGGGACCCAAACAAAACCCATCCCAAACTAGACACAAACGGGGACAAAAACACAAAGAAAACCAATGAGAGTGGGATCGGAACAAAAACTAGATCCAAAACTTTTTGCAAAGTTCCAAGTTCAGTTCCATTTCTGGTTTTGCTTCCACTTGGAGGAAAAGACACCACAAGAAAACAAAAGACAACTCAAGAGAGAAACAAAACCAAGAGTGCAAGGCGAACCAAATAGACAAATAAAACCAACAAGGAAAGAATAGGGCTAGGACCGAAACTAAATGCAGACTTGGAACCTTCACAAAGTTTTGAGTCCATTTTCCATTTTGGTTCCACTTCCATGACACAAAAGGAACAAGGACTTAGGAGGAAAAAGAACAACTCCTAAGACCCAAACAAAAGCACCAAAGACAAAAAAACACAAAGGGGACCCATTTTGCCCAAAAATCAAAATGGAGTGGTTATGTAAGGAATAACAAATGGGGACTCGGCTGGGAAAATGGTTTACCCATTTTCAAGATACTGAAGAATTCAATCACCCAGAACCTCTGGTTCATGTACATTTTAAACTTTAGTATTCAATCAGTTATGGCAAACAAGGTTGAGATGGAATCTCAAATGTAAATCAGCAGTAACCACATTGAATTTGAGTGTGTGCATGGATGGTGTATCTATTCCAATAAAGGTTCTTCTCATCCTGAAATAGCTATATTAAAGATTTAGGCTACATGAGTTGAATCCCTATGACTATCATGCAATGATATCATCAATATTGCTCTACTACTAGACGAGCGTCCATAGCCATGATGGAGATACCTCTAGTTCTCTCAAAGAATTGCTCTACTGCTAGCCATGCATCCATAGCCCCGGTAGAGATACTTGAATTACCCTTCTCGTATTGAGTGTTGCCATCAATTAATGGTTCCCTTTTCTTTTCTTCATATAGGCTTACTTGGATAATTTCTCTTTTTATCTTTTCTTCAATACTTAGATATATCATTGTGAAATTTCGGTTGAGAACTACAATAGATTTTATGACAGTGTCAAGACTCATATTTTTCACCTAAAACCAAAATAAAATTATCTTGAGACAAAAGGTCTCCATGTATATAGATGTTTTATCTATTATGTGACAAATTCAGATGTGGTCTATGAGATTACTTACAATGCACCTGTTCATTGTTAACCTTTCAGGCTACTACTTAAAAGGACACAAGACACATGAAACGAACAATTTCCATGGTCATACCTGAAAATACCTAAACCAACTTCTCTCCTAGTACCTTCAGCATACCGTGAATAACCACTCCATATTTTCAGATAGAGCAAAATGGAAGTCACCCCAAGACACAAGAATAGGAACATAAACCACAAGAACAAAACAAAACAAACAAACAAAAAAGAAAAAGAAAAAACCAAAACAAACAAATGAATGAGCTAGCTAATTACATATGTACAACCAACTAGGACATCAGAACCTCATGGGTAAAAATAGTGCTTGAGAAACTATCCATTGACAGGCAACCGAACATGCTCTTTTGTTAAAGTACTCAATCAAAAGGAATTTTTGCCAAGGATCTCAACAATTTGATAAGGACCCAACCAAAGTTGGTCAAACTTCTAATGGCCCCCTTTCTTTTCCTTGGCTTTATCCCATAATAGTAGCAGTTCTGATATCCTAAAATCTTTGACCTTCGCTCTTTTGTCAAACCAACATTTGACAAAAACTTGATGTTTAGAAAACTACTATAAAGAAGCATCTCTTTGTTCTTCCATATTCAACAAACTGGTTAGCCTAACTTCTATCCTATCATCATTTGAGTAGAATTATTGCATAAACCTAAGAACATGTATCTGTAAATGGATAGGATAGACTAGATCTTTTCCATAGAATAACTTGAATGGAAAGTTTCCTAAGGCGGCCTTGATTCGAGTTCTATCTTCCCATAAGGAAAATCTGAGTTGAGTATGCCAATCCCTAGGATTACTTTCTAACAACTTCTTAATCACTTCCAACAAAGTTTTATTTGTAGACTCAACTACTTTGTTCCCCTGTGGGTAGTAATTATAAGAATTCTTTAACACAATTTTATGTTTGTATGCCCATTGAATAAATTCAACTAAAGAAAAAGAAATCCCATTGTCACATACCAGGGCGAACAACACTCCCAACTTGGTAATGATGCATTCGTTAAGGATTTTGATGACAACTTCAGTGGTGTTCTTCTTACAAGGTTGAGCTTCATTCTAGCGTGTACAGTAATCAGTTGTTGTTAAGATAAATTTTTGACCTATAGAAGAATTGGGGTTAATCACACCTACAAAGTCTAATTCCCATTGGACAAATGGTCTTACCTCATATACCAATTGTAGAGGAATTGTTGGGTTACGTTCCTTGGATGTGGAAGTCTAACATGTATGACATGTCCTTGCATGTTGGTGAGCATGACAAAACAAATGGAGCCAGTAGTAACCGAATTTCAAAATTTGGCAAGCCATGGAATCAATAGAACCATGTCCAGTACCATGTCTTCCATGAAATTATGTTATGGCTTGTTTCACTTGTTGATCAAGGTAGCATAGGTAGTTTCCTTCAAATTTTCTTCGGTATAAAGCTCCCCTTTTGAGCATGTAATGAGAATTCTTTAGCCTAAGTGCTCTCTTTTGAGTGGCGTTCATCCCATATGGACATTTGTTATTTAACAATAGAAAGATCAAATCAACATACCAAGGATCACCTATAAATGACTGTATCGTATACAGTAGATAGGTAATCTTGGTATCCACATCTGCCATTGCCTTGGATAAACCTTGTCATCTGACAAACTTCATCGGGTGGATTTCAAGGTCAAATTCTTATAAGATTTTCATCCACTTTCCTCGTCTCTGCCCCAGTTCACTCTACATAATAAGATACTTTACAACAGGGTCAAGAACTATGGAAATAATTTGATTGCGGATGATATAGTGCCAAAACTTGTTGACCACTTGCACCAGTGCAAAAGCCTATTTCTATAGTTGTGGATATCTAACTTCAACATTCTTGAATAGATAACTCATAAAATCATTTTTCCTTTCATCTCCTTCACCTTTTCGTTGTGTCAAAACAACAACACAAGAATGGTCAGATGCAAAAGTGTATATGTAGCAAGGCTTCAAATAATCAGGGCTAGTTAGAATTGGGTCCTTTGAAATAGACTGTTTAATCTGTGAAAATGCAAATTTAGCCTCATTTCTCCACTCAATTTTAACATCCATCTTCATTATTTCACTAAGGGTTTTGAAGATCTCCGCAAACCCAGTTATGAATTTTCACACAAAATTTATCTTTCTGAAAAAAGACCTCATATCCTTTTTGCTACCAGGAATGGTCAATTTCCAAATGGATTCCAGTCTATCTGGGTCAACTGAATTTCCCTTCTCTGATATTATGTGGCCTAGTAATTTTCCTTCTGAAACTTTGAATACACACTTCTTAGGATTAAGGGAGATTCCATAACTTATGCACTTTTGAAGGACCTTTGATAGATTTGCAGCATGATTTTCTCTATTCTTTGAAAACATGGTCAAATCATCCACGTATATAATAATACACTTATCTACCAAATCCTTGAATGCCACATCCATTGCTCACTAAAAGGTAGCTCTAGCATTGATAAGACCAAATGGCATCCTTCAATAAGAAAATTTCCCCCACTTGGTAGTGAAGGTAGTTTTCATCCTATCCTCGTAGTTGACCATTACTTGATTGTATCCTGAATATCCATCCAAGAATGACATCATTTGGGAACCGTTTACTATTTGCAGCACCTCATCTAGAGAAGGAAGAGGATAATTTTCTTTCTCTGATGCTTTTTTAAGGTTTCTAAAGTCAACACATAACCTAATCTCTCTACTCTTCTTATGAACATGAACCAAATTAGCCACCCAAGTCGAATGTCTCATTGGAAAGATTATCCTTGTAGACAAAAAATTTTGCACCTCTTTCTGAATTAATAGCTTGATCAAGGCATTCACTGGGCACTACTTTTGGTGGAAAGGATTTGCTTCAGGCTTCAAGGGGATATTATGTGTCATTACTAACTTATCAAAAGTCTTCAAGTCTTTGTATCCACAAGTGATGGCCGCTATATCCATTTTTAATGCTTCCAATATTTTCTCTCAAATGTGTTTGGGGTAGGTTTTTCCAGTGAACACATTCTTTTCAGGGTCTGAATCTGCTAAGTTGACTGACTCGTACTTCCTTCCATCCATGTCAGTAGGCAGCTTTTCATGGGCTTGAGGATTAAAGTCAAAGATCTTCTCTAATGCTACCATTCCCTTCGGAATGCTATTAGTTTTCAAGTTCATTATCCCCTCTGCATCACATGTTTCTAGATCCCACTCCCCCTAATCTCTTTCTAATTCATCAATAATCTGCCCTTCAAAGACATTTGAACTTGCCAAGAAGGCAAGTATATGTTGGTCATCATCAAAGACCTATAAATTTTGAACGTTATCGTGAATGGCTAGAATCGAGATTAACTCCACTAGAAATCTCTTCAACTTGGAATCTTGCATGGGTTCCAAGGTATTGGCAGCAACAACAAGTGCATCTACAATCTAGTTGTCCTCTCTGGGAATCAATTTGATCCTAAAGGCATCAAAGTCCTCTATCAAACTCCATAATTTGTTCCTGTACACAACCAACCTCTTGTTATAGCATGTGTATTGAATACCAACCTACTTGATAATGACCCTAAAATCTCCCATGACTGTTAGAGCTATAACCTTTTTTTGATGCGCAAATATCAATCCTTTGGCCAGTGCCTCATATTCTACCACATTGTTGGCACAACCAAACTACAACTTGTAAGAAGAAAAGTATGTTTTCCCTTTCAGGTTTGTTAGTTCAACTCCCACTCCACTCCCTAATTTAGACTTAGAGCCATCAAATTTGAGGACCTGTAATTGATCTGGGGCGGGTACTTCTTTCTTAGGATGAGCCGAGGTTATTTATTCACCAGAAATAGGTGGTAGCTCAGACTGGTTCAAGACTTCTAGACATGGGGAGTGGCTTGAACAATGATCATCAGGAATTTTACTTAGATTTTGGACTCGTGGGAGCACGTCTTCCTGAATCTGATCTTGATCAGTAGGTTTACAACTAGTTATTGGTTTTAGCAACCCCTTTGGAATTGCAAGATTGGAAAGGGCTAGTGTGTTAGACATTTCTTGAGATTCCACAACCTCATTTCCCAAAGAAGAACATAAAGCTTGAGTCTATCCGATTGGGGGAAGGACTTCTTCCTGGGTATTATTGGTTCTTTTCAAGACAATGGCATTTCTAGCCTCAAAGGGAAAATGATTTAGGGGTGTTTCAAGTTGGCACTCACAAGTTTTGTCAAACTGATAGACATGGTTCAAAACGTCTATGCAAGGTTGATATGTCAATTCAGAATGACTTTGGTAGTGAATCCTACACCAATTGGGAAGCCAAAAACTCCATAGATCAACCTTTCCCCTAAAACCAACCTATCTTGTTGCAATTTTCTAATTATAACTTGTTGGTTGACATTGGTCATTGGGTCACTATGCTCTAAAGGTTGTAGATTATCAGGATTAAGCATTGAAAAGGTCAAGATTTCTTCTCTTTTATATACTCCTATCTCAATTTCAAAGTAAGCTACCTCGTTAGGGCAGTCGTACTCAGTGATCATATATTTGATATGAGGCTCACTTTCAATCCTAATTTGTTTTGGTACCCCTTTCCATGGCAACCACATGTGTGAAAAGAATAAGGATAAATAACCCCCAATTCTTTTCATTAGGTCTCAGATTATAAGCATGCCATATGTCTCAAGGATATTAGCCACCTGAATATCCATATAAGTCTAGATATGTGGGTTAGATCCAACCTGTACATGAATATTTTTTAGTTCCCCTACCACATTAACCTCAATTTTATCTAACTAAATTACCTTCTTGTGAGTTTGAAGCAGATTAAAACCTGACGTTTTACAAATGGAGAAGGGCATGACATTACCTAATGCTCTAGAATCCAAGAGGTAGTTGTGCAAATTATTTCTGAAGATTCTCAAGCTTAGAAGGAATGGTGGGGTCCTTGTCTTACCTTTATACAAGGTTGCATTCATTTCATTTGTTGGAGTCACCTTATTCTTTCCTTTTGACCGATCTTCCTCTTCCAGAGCTCTCAACACAATGTCTCATTGGGCAGGGCACCACTTGAGAATGTCAAAGAAGGACAATGAGGTCTTTTGTTTCTGCATCTCTAAAATAAAATCAAACTCCATGTCATTTTTCATCTAATATTTAGGAACAAAATATGAGTTACCTTTATTTTGAGATTCAGGTGGGCCTTTTGGTGGAGGCAGGTTGTTGTCTGCATTCTGACTAGGTGGAACTATGGTGTTTGGAGGGGTAGATGTAGTGAACGAGCCTTTATTCTGATTCCTTAGGAAATGACCTCCTTTGGATTGGAAGGCTTAAGTATCATATACGTCTTCTACTGGTTCATTTTCTTCTTGACTGGGGAATGAAGACTCCTCATCGAAGAGCTCATAAGCCATGGAAGTATCTGTGGATCCACCAAACTTGTAGGGACCAGCTTGCAACAAAGCATCAACCTATGCAATCTTGACCATCTTCTCTATTTTAGGATAGTTAACCTCAAAATGTGTTGCAATGTCATGCAACCTACACCAATTTGTCATGAAGTTGAGGTCTGTAATGTTTGTAGTATGTGGTTTGTCATCACCAGCCTGATAGTTATGGGAAACTCCCCCATTGTCTGGCCCTAGTATTCCATTGTCTATTGTTATGGGATCTCTAGTTGTATCCCCTATTTTAATTTTAGTAATTTTGATTAGGTGAATTCTATTTTTGGAAGTTCCTTTGGTTCGAATTGGTGTTATGAGTGGAATTCTAATTGGAATAACCACCCTGATTGGAATACCCTCCCTAATTTTGGTTCTGAGGGGGGTTGAATTTAAGTTGTGCTATCTCATTAGTGACCTAAGACAATGTTTTCTTAAGGGTCTCCAACTCTATTGTCAGGTGAATAGTACACTCATTTTCTGTAGTGGTTGTAGTTGATGGATGTGTAATGGGGTTAGATCCTCCAGGGTGGTTATGATAATTTGGAACTTGCTGTGAGGAGTCATGAGTTGGGCTACTAAAGAATAGTTGTTGAGATGGATATTGTAACTCAACTAAGGGTCCATATGCAAAATGAGACATCCCTGAGACTGTATTAAATAGTGGGATAGGATTAGGCATTTGGGAGTATCCTAGAGGAGAGAAAACTCCCCCTAGACCTCCTACTTGTGAGTTGATATGTAGTTGCAGTTTAGTAGAAAGGTGGTAAACTTTGGAAAGAGAATTAATGTCATTTGCATTGTATGTTCTCTACAAAAACAAGCCAATCAGGGGATCTATGGCTTTTAGGTAAGCTTGGATGGCAATATTTTCAGCCACCAAGTATGGATCTTGTAACTTCCTATACATCCTCTATAATCTGGTATTGAACAGGGGTAATGGTTCATGGGGCTCTTTCCTAATTGTGACAAACTAATGATATAGGATTGCAGGATCAATGTAAACCCAAAATTGGTTAATGAAGGCCTCCTCTAAGTTGGTCCAACTCAAGATTGAACCGGTGGCAGATTCAGATACTAGTTATAAGTCATGTCTCCAAACGAATAAGGAAACAACCTACACACAACATCATGGTGCTCAATTTGAGCGCAGGTACAAGCATCTTTGAATGCTTGTATGTGCTCTTCAACACTTCTTGAGTCTCCATGAGCATACCTAGGGTAGAATTTCTCTAGGTTCTTTGGAATTTCATGTATGCCACCAGGAATGACTCCTAGTGGTGAAGGATTATTGGCAAAGAATGCCATAGGTGGTGGTTGTGGTGGGTTTGGTTGTTCCACCTATGGAATTGGTGGAAACCTAGGTGGAGTAAGTGGTGGTGTTAACGGTTGGATCAAAACTCTATGGACTTTGGGTCTAACAAGGGTTTGGAGTTCAAATAAGGGTTTTGGATTTGCAGTAGATCTAAGAACTCTTTTAAACCTTTTTGGTGAGAATGACCCGATTCGAGCCAGTTTGTCCCTTCAAGCCCTCCTTCTAGCGCCAGATTTGTTGATGGTCAAAATAACACAACATTAAAACAAATATTTCTACCTTATTTCTCCTGAAAAATATTAATAACCTAAAGTTTTCTATCTTCCAAGGTCTCTATAGTTGGTTCTCAACAGTGTTGATGTTGTTCAGTGGCCTATGCAACTGTAATGTTCAAGGGGCTTGCTGGAAAAAGGGATACAAACTGCATCATACAAATTAATCTACATTTGGGGGGGTGTAAATAAATATCAAAAGATAGGACAAAGCTCTGGACAAAAAAACATGAATGTAAATTTCCTTCAATTTAGACATACAAACTTCAGAATGAGCATTGTTTCCAAACAACTAAACCATAAAATGATACAATATATAGCACAATCTATACTAGGGTATGTACAGGATCATGATGGGCCAAAAAGTGGCGATATGATGGGTATGTGTAGGGTATGTAGCTGACAAATTTTTTTACTCAAAATTGATGAAATGAAAAAAAGGTTTTAAAGGAGGTTCTTAGCTTTCCACCAATATAAATTAAGCTTTACTTTGAATTTAATAAATAATTATTACTCATTTTCTATTTGAATTATGACTAAAGTCTTGATTGATAGGTTGATTGAAAAACATCTATAGCTTTCAAATGGTATCACATTTTTTGAATCTGAAACATGTGTCACATTTTATGCTTCACATACTATAGGTTAAAAAAAAAATTTCATGAAGTTTTGACCAAGTTAAGGTGGTCAGACATATGAGTTTTTATATTTTTTAAAAGTTGTAATAAAATTCATAATTAATTATTTACTTGGGAAAAAATTACAAAAAAATATGCATCACATCGGGACATGAGTCCTCTACTTATATCTAAAATATTATTAAAAAATATTATCATTTTATTGTGGTTAGGGTGGTGAGACAAACACCTACTTATTTTTTCCCTGAAATTTAAGTACTATTGCATTGAAATTTAAAATTTTCACCAAATAGACTTTATTTTAAAATAAACCTAGTAGTTTAGAAACTACATTCAATTTTCTACAAATTCTATTCTTACATATTTTTTAAATAATATAGATAACTTATTCAAATTCTTACGTCAAGTTGCCTAAGTTTGATTTTTCTGAATTTTTATTGCCACTTAAGGGGTTGTTTTTTCCATGATGATCTTGCACATACCCACCATTGCATTCATTCATAGTGAAAATTCAAGACATAAAAATCATTCACCATTCATAAACTTCAAAATTAACAAGAACATATCATCAAATCATCATTAAAATTCATATATCAATGAACACAAAGAAATCTCATTCATAGATAATTCAATGGAAACAACCTCAAATTCAAAATATTCTATTGATTTTCATCAAATAAGAGACATTTATGCATAGCATTCATTGGTATATGAATGACCATTTGTTCATTGACATCATCATTAAAACTAGTTTTGAAAATAACATAAAATTGTATTGAAAACTGTAAAAATGTCTAAGTGTCTTTGCATAAAATAGTAAAAGCTTCTAAAACTATAGAAATTATCCTAAAAATATCCTTAGGCTGCTCATCTTTCCTCAATTATCCAAACTTTACAATATGGAGAGAAAAATTACATATAGACAAGTCCTAAAACTAATTCCTCTAGTCAAAAATTTGAGATCCACCAATTAAGGAACAACTGGAAGTGCATAAGATGACTTACCATCATGATCTTTAGATCAATAATTGATGACTCTGTTATCAAAATATGATGCACAAAGAGGGAAGGTAGAACTACTAGGAATCTCTAGTTGAAGTCATGTCATGATCCTAAAAAATAGGAGAGAAAGAGAGAGAGTTGTCCAGCTGACCATGTTGTCAGGTGCCCATCAGGAACATAACATTCCATTACCAATTTATTCCTAATTTTTATGCTCAAGCATGTACTCATCATAATTAGTAAACACTTGTTGGAGCACATCTTCATTTGGCCCGTCCACCCAACTGTCTTAAAACTTTATTCTTTTCAATTTCGTAGAAGCAAACTCTTGTATATCCCCAAGTTTAATAAGTTCTCTTCTAGCAACCTTTATCTCCTCCTTGATATCCATAAGTCTATTAATCAACAAGTCATCACCATCATCCCCCTTATGTATTTCCTCCTCAAACCTACTATTCCATTTTTCCTTAAGTTTTTTAAGAGGGAGCCCATCTTTCACAAGGATGTCTTCATTTACAAGCATAGCAAAAAATACTCCCAACTCCTCAATTTTTTCATTCAATTCTTTCCCAGCCTATTGTACCTCATTCCTATGATAAAAAATGATTTAGGACCAGAACCTAATAATGCTGATGGTCTTTTCAATAAAGTCTACATTATCCTCCTCAAGGATGGACTGCTCCAAGAAAGTTTGTTTTGACAACTTATTGATGTCCTTCAACTTCTTTGTATGTTCTCTATATTCTTCCTCTTGTTTCCCAAGATCCCAGCATGTAAATTCATGTCACTAACCAATTCCAATGCATCATCATGAGATTTGTAAATTTGAACAAGCAACTCCTCCATTTCTTGGTTCAACCTATCAATCCATCTATCCAACATCCCTACCTTACTTCTCATTTCAACAAGGTCATCAACTTTCTTCTTACTTAACAAAATGTGTGTTGTAGGAGAAACAAATTGTATAGAAATGAGAGAGGATAGGTCCTTTAAGAACCTATGCAATTGTTCTAATTGAGCCTTGAGCTCATATTTCCTTTGCTTGTCCTTTACCGTTCTTGACTTGGTGGAGGATGCTACAATATTAATTAAGTCCATTAGTTGGTTTCTTGTAGGCCTTCCCAAGTTCATAGTCCTAGTTGATAATAACTTAACTGGATCTCTGATCTATCCTTATCTATCATTGGAATGGAAAAATCAACCACAATCTCTCTAGTATCTTTCAATTGGGTGGAGTGAAGGCCTCTATCCTTTTTCTTTGGCCTCTCATTCTCAATCTCTTTCATCATGTCATCCTAGTTCAAAGGCTGGGGTTGGACTATTTTCTTTTTCTCCAAGTTAAGCTTCAACCATGTTGGGGAAGTAGGAGGAGTAACCACTTGATGTGAAGAAGAAGTGGTAGAGGAGAGAGGTTACAAAATTGTTACCTTAGGTTAAGAGTCAACCTCTTGATGCTGCCCCTTTTCTACCATTTCCTTGCAAGCCTCTCAACTTCAACTTTCTCACTTTCCTTCTCTAATCTCCTTTGCTCATATATGTCATCCCTTTTTTTCCCCATTTGCTCAACTTTTTTCCACATTTTCTCTACTTCCTACTCATGCTTGGCTTTTCCTTCTGCTTCAAACTTCTTTAGCAAGAGATCCTCTTCATCCATATTTCTTCAAGCTTCCTCTGCAGCCTTGAACTTGGCTTCAATGGCTTCTCTCTCTCTTCTTTGTTCAACCTTTTCTTCTTCCAATTCACAGATTTTCTACAATAGAGCTAACTTATCTCCTTCCTCTTTGAGTTTCAGCTCTGCTTCCTTTTGTTTCAACAGGAGATCTTCCTTCTCCTTGTGTTTCCTTACAATCTCTTCAGCTTTGGCCTTAGCCTTTAATTCCTATTGCTTGGATAGTGCATCAATTTGTGCTTTGGCATCAACTTCTTTCTTCTTTTCAAGTGCCTCAACTTGTGCTTTAGCATCTTCTTCTCTCTTTGCATCTTCAAACAACTTCCATTGATCTTACTCAATAAAAACATGCTAATTTCCAACATCTTGAATGTCTTCAGTAGTGGTGGTCATAGGAGGCTCATGATTTGATTGTGTAGCCTTAGAATTAGTGTCAATGTCATGAATCTCAACCTCTTTTTGTTTATCTTTCTCCACATGATCACGAAGGCTTCCTTGAGGTACTTCCCTTGTATACTCCTCTGGGAGGGACAGTTGAGATGAAGTTCCTTCTGCAGCTATTGTAGTTTCTTCTCCTTGTAGCTCATGATTATCTAGGGAAGGTATTTTTAGATTAGTCTCTCCTCCAGAGCTAGGAGGGAGATATTCTAATTTCTATTTAGGAGTCGTTCTCCTCTTTGTTCTCTTGTATCATTGGGTTCCTTGTGGTTTCCTCTTCTTTAAAATTTGAGTCTCTAGCTCCTTTATCCTCATCACTACCCATTGGATACTTCTATCCATTACTGTCCTAGAAATTTATCTAATATCAATAAATTCTTCCTCATCCCAATTGATGGGGTCCGAGTTCTTGGTACCAATGTTTTCTTCCTCATAGTTGGGATCCAAAACCACACCATCATTAGATAGTGTATTAGGAATGTTCACTTTCACCCCATATTCAATCATCAATGGAATTAGAAGCCTTTCATAAATTCTCTTTCTAACATCATACTCATCTTGAAAATCCATCTTGCAAATCCTCCAACAGGTTATAATGATTCTCAAAAATGGTAGGAAGCAAACCATTCATCTTATGTTTTGGATCAAAATGCTTCCAGGATGTATATGATCCCAACCTTAAGTGACTCAAATCATCACATACTACTTTTGTAGCCACAATATGAGCATAATTGTATTCTCCCAACTTCATGGGAAACTTGTGGCATCCTATTTGTGTTTACTTCAAAACTTGCCATTGACCGCCAAGGTCTAATATATTAATTCCATGAGGACAATCCTATCATTGCAACATCTTGGGAATAGGTGAGAATTTCCATCAAATATTGCCAACAAGAAGTAAGAGAACTTGGGATATTGTATATACAAATGTCCCCATTCAATAATGAAAGCCATGACATCTCTACTCAACCTGTATCCAACATCTCTAGTCAACTAGTTAATGATGACATAAATGAATGCATCAGTAACCCTTCTATAATGTAGCTTTGTTGTTTGCAAGGTTAATTTATCATAATGCTACCATGCCTTCTTCTGTCCAAGAGCTTCCCCTAATGTTCCTGCTGCATTCAATCTAGGAAATATACCCATCCTTGCAACAACATATAGAACATATGAAGTCATGAAGAAGGTCTTGTTTTGATTCACTTTTATTATTTGATTATGCAGGCTATCTAACAAGATCATTGTCCAATCAAATTGTTGCTTTCCACTCAAAATTTCCTCAATAAAAGGAAACATCCACTCCTTGAAGCATGTAGAATCTCTTTTCCCAAATACCCTGGAAAACATCATGATCAAGTCACCAAGATCCTTTTGGAAGTCTCCCCTCTTAGATTGATCTGGCACTTTAGTCATTCTTTTCAACCTTTAACCACTTCTTGTTCATGTAAGCCTTGGTTTATTTATGCTTGTTGAACAATTGCAATGCCTCTACCTCATTCAATTGCTTAGGGTTCTAAGGGGTAGGTGCATTTAACATAAACTTCATCATTTGTGGGGAGAGATCAATGATTACATTTTCTTAAAGGTCCACACATTGCCTTGTTGCAAGGTTGTAAGCCCCTACTGCTATGATTATAAGCTCTAGACACTGGACTGATAGTGGGAAAATAGTCAAATGTGCCAGTTGGGATTGGGCTATCCTCTCAGTTCTCCCAATCACATCTTTAGAGAAAGTTTCTACCAAATACTCCTCATAGTTGAAGAGGCCTAGATTAGTATCAGTAATATCAGCCCAATATGAGTCTAACTTGCTTGCAGTGAGAGTAGCACTCTTGTGCTTGTATCTCAAGGTATAGGGTAGATGCTCCACCTTTATCTTCTTAGGCTTCACTTTCCTTGAACCCTTGGTAGCCTGGACCTTCACTTGTGAAACTTTTCCAAATGCTCCTAACATTGCTTACTCTGACAAAACAACCCTAGATTAGACCAATAGAAAGCATGAAAGTGAACATTAGAAGATTACCTTTGATATTGCCCTGTCCTTCCCTAGGTAGCCTCTCATACTTAGTGAAATTTGAAACTTATTGGAGGTGGAACTAGGAAGAGATTAGGAATTATAAAGCTTATAACAAAGGAGGGATCAGGATCGGGGCCAGTATCAAAATCAAAACCAGGATTGGAATGGAAACTGGACCCGAAACCATTGAATAGTTCCAAGTCTAGTTTCATTCCAGTTCCTCTTATGATAAGAAAAGGATGTAGAATGCAGAAAAAACCTTATCAGGAGTGGGATTGAAATTAAACCTAAACTGTAACGCACATACTCATGAATTGAGTTCATTCCTATCTTCGCTTCTGCCACTTTATCATTAAATATGAAGCAAATTTAGCCAAATGCTGATAATGACTTAGGACGAGGTCACAAGAAAGCATGATGAGACTTAGAATAAAGGAATGCCATCATAATTAAAAAATAGGGGTGGGATTGAGCCACCTAGGGCACGATATGTAAAGAGATGATGCACAAACCCTAGTTTGCACAACCCATCGACTCAAGAAATTAGGGCATCAAAAAACTAACATAAAAACCATTGAATCGACATGGAAATAAGATCAAAAGGATCATCAAATAGGTTTCCAACCTTTTAAAGCACATGAGATCCTTCAAAAATGAAACCCTAAGCGATACTAGGGAACGACAGTACTGATACCACCAAAACACAAAAACAATAGAAAACTAACAAAAACAAACATGAAAAGACAAAAAGGAAATGGGAAATGAAAGGAAAAACAAAATAAAAAATGAGAAGACAAGTGAAACGCAAACAAAAACATGTGAAGATTCATGAGAAAGGTCTTGTGAATGTGCGACAAACACCATGAACAGGAAATGGGAAAAAAAACAAAACAGAATAGGGGTGAAAACCAACCTACCTCAAAACACTACCAAACAGGATGAAAATTGATCCGAATCCACTTGGGAATACTTTCCCTTGACCAAATCATGCTCCTCTTTCACACTTTCTCAACTTGGGTTCTCTAAAATAACTTAGGCAATAATGATAATGAGCCAATTAACCTTGATTAAGGTTTAAAATCCATTTCGCACATGTGAGGAGGCTATAATTAATGCAATTAATGCAGTTGGTTAGGCCCAAAATTGAAATGGGGATGAGTACACAACATCTACATATATCAGAGGTAAAGTGGAATTCGAAGTAGAGTTGAAATCAAATCAAGAACTTGATGTAAGCTCCACATTCCATTCTGGTTCTGGCTTCAGTCTCGTGGCAAGGAAAATGACAACAAAAGAATGGGGGCGAAATCAAAACCAAAATTAGATCCGAATTTTTTTACAAAGTTCTAGATTCGGTTCCGATTCTAGTTCTACTCTTGCCAAAGGAACAAACACCAACATGAAAAAAGAAAAGAAAAAAAGGAAACAGGACCAGAACGAAACCCATCCTAAGCAAGACACAAATGGGGACAAAAACATCAAGAAAACCAAAGAGAACGGGATCAGAACCAAATCTGAATCCAAATATTTTTTCAAAGTTCCAAGTTTAGTTTTGTTTCTGGTTCCACTTCCACTAGGACGAAAAGAAACCATAAGAAAAAAAAATACAACTCAAGAGAGAAATGACCCCAAGAGTGCAAGGAAAACCAAATAGACAAAGATAACCAACAAGGCAAGAACGGGGCTGGGATCAAAACTAAATCTAGACTTGGAACCTTCTCAAAGTTCTAATTCTAGTTTCCATTCTAGTTTTTCTTCCACCAAACAAAAGGAACAAGGACTTAGGAGGAGAAATAACAACTCCTAAGACCCAAACAAAAATGACAAGGACAAACAAACACAAGGGTGACCCATTTTGACCAAATATCAAAATGGGTTGGTTATGCAAGGCATAACAATTTTTGTGTATGAATTATGAATATTCATATGAATTTACCATCTCTCATGAGCATGAATGTCTTGATTCACTTAGAATCCTTTGCATCTAGGCAATGTTCACATGGATAAAGGTTTGATAGTTTTTGGGAGTTCACCATCCCAATACTACTCTGACTCAGGTATGCTTAACCATGAAGTTTCCCCTAAGATTAAAACCACTTGGCTTGCAACTCAATTTACAACTTTTTTAGCAAGCGTGTGAATTATGTACCATTTTTTATGAACTCTATTTAGCTCATCTAATTGCAAATAGGAGATATTCTTTGAAACGTATCAAATTATGTTAATTTTTGTATATATTTAACACACTTTTGATTCAATCTTATTGACCTATATTTCATGAGTATTTGCTCACATGAACCCATATCTCATGAGCGTGAATCATCCACTTAACATCTATTACATATTGGGGCTTCTTAACAAGCTGCCTATCCTAGTAGCACTTTGACTGAAGAATGCTTAATCATGTAATTCTCCCCAAGATCAAGCCCATTTAAATTACAACTCTACTTACAAACATTAAATATTATAACTTATAAATTCATTGTAAAGTCCTTTTAACTCATCCAGTAACATTTCTTTCAATCTTTTATCATCCATGATGTTGTGTCTTATCCATCCATATGTTTATAGGTATGTAATGAAAATTACACTAGGGGAGAGGGGATGACACTGGAATTGGGTCGTATAGTGGGAAAAAAGTATTCCCCCATGGACCCCACACTAGAGCACCTTAATATCCAATTGTAAAATAATTTATATCCATAAAGTCAACATAAGTAGATGATTCAATGTACTGCCATAAATTGTATTATAGTTGGTTTATACTTGTCCCAGACATAAATAATTGTTCGTAGTCTTGCATGTTAGAGAATATTCAAATCACATGTGACACCACCATATAACAAGACAATTTGCTTTCTAATGGCCTGTAGCATTAAAACATGCAACCAAAATTAAAAAAAATAGTATAACCCACACTCCCCTTAAATATCACCACTTGCATTACATCACCGCCAATATTTTCATATATCTGATGCCACGAGAACAACTAGGATCCAAGATTGTCCCATCACCAAATCCAATCAAACACACCCCCCATCCCACTTGCATAACAACATAACACTCAAAGGAACATCAATCATTTAGATGTGTCCCATCAGTCAAATCCTAGCACATGACTACTGGTTCCTTCTCCTTTTTTGCCACCTGCAACTACCAAAACAATGGTGTTAAAGCAACCAAAATCCCTTGAAAATTAAACAAGGATTGCATGCCATAAATACATACAAGTTACTTGAAAAATGAAGGCACAGGATCAAGTTTTCAAATTTTTAAAAGGACAAAAATTAAAGAATCCATACCAAACATATAAAGATATTTTCAAATTAAAAAATGCATTACTCAATCTTTTCCAATTTTCACTTTGCACATCTCACTTTCATATTCTACTCTATATTTTGTGGAGGCAGATGAAGAAAGACTAGAAGTAGCAACAAAACGCTACCAAGCTATATGTATTCTATTGCTACTAATTCTTTATGCCTACAAAGGCCAATTTGTTGTATGTTATGCATAAGTTTTTTCACAAAACTATAAATATCTGGTGTTTCACCCTAATGCTATTTACATTGGGTTTTTCATTTATATCATTTATGCTTCAGAATGCAAATATGTTGTATGTGATGTCAATGTTTGTCACAATAACCTATAACTCAAATCGAGGGTTATAACTTACACTATTTATGAATTTCAAGTCATTTTAGTTCAATTTATGGGTTTTTTTTATATTATATATGTGTGGGAATATAGATCACTTGTATGCACTATAAATGTTTTTTACCCATTACCCTATAACTCAATGTCAATGGTTTCTACTTACACTATTTATGAATGTCAAGTCAATTTAGTTCAATTTCTTGGTTTTTTTAAATTTTCTATATGCTTGGGAATATAGATTAGTTGTATGCATTGTAAATGTTTGTCACCCACTATCCTGTAACTTAATATATGGGGTTTCAACTTATACTATTTATGGATTTCAATGCATTTTCATTCCTTACAATGTTATTGTTAGATCCTATCTTCTCTAAGTGCACAAGACCATGTCATTTCATTTTGAGTCTTAATTCCTAGCAATGCATTTGTTTTGGAGTCTTCATTTGGTTAGGCACCCATACATGTTCATCTATACACAATTCATTCTTTGGATCTACACTCAAGAAAACTCCCTTTGTCTTTTAGGCGAGGTTTTCTACCTCACTAGGCCTGTACCATTGTCTTTCATTTCGATAATGTTTAAGCAATGTTCGTTCATGTCTTAGTATACTATCTATGCACTATATATGTCTAAATATATACACACATATATATGTACATATATATATTCATGAAAAGAACAACATATTGAAACTAGTGGAGTTATGTAGTTATTCCAATTAGTAGTATATATTTTCCAACATATGTACCAACCATGCACTTCAAATTATCTATTTTATAAACTGTGATAGTTACAATCAATGTGATTTCATTTATATTCTATATTCCTAGGAATGTCAATCACTTGTATGCACTATAACTGTGTCAATGAATTTCTATTCCATACAATGTGATTGTTACGCCTAATATGTTGTAATTGATTTCACTTCAATTCTTAATTCCTACCATTTATGGAAGTCAATGTACTCTTGTTCGATACATTCTAATTGTTACACCCAATTTATTCTCTAAGATATTACACTTCAATTCTTAATATATTTATGGATGTCAATGCATTTTGGTTTCATAAAATGTGATTGTTAAACTTGATCTACTCTAAGTCATTTCACTTCAATTCTTAAATCAAACAAACTATCAACATGCATATTAAAGAAAAAAAACTATTCATGCACATTAAAGAAAACTGTATTACAAACTGTCAACAATTGCATCAAACTATCAACATGCACATTAAAGAAAAAAAAAACTATTAATGCATCATTGTGACTTCAACAATGTTCATTTATTATTTCTATCATTGCTTCAAACAATTTTTTTAATATCGACAAGTGCAATCAAAAGCTCAAAAGAGGTCCAATCCAAAAAATAAGATTGGCAAGATAAAGTCGCATACACGTAAAAAATAGTAATAGTCCCCCATGTGAAGAACCTACTATAGAAGAAAACAACATTCGTCAACTTGTTAAGGTAGTCCTAGAGATTTTTGCACTTGCAATCAGGCAAAAAATAGCATCACAAGAATGAGAATGGTCATCAGAGGATATGGAAATGGACATAGAGGATGTGGAAACCAATGGGATGTCCACTAGGGCTACTATCAATAAATGGAGAATTCCAGCCACAATGTTGAGCAATTGGTTAGGTGGCCTCACAACAACTTCAAAGAAGGGTCCTCCATAAGTCCTCACAAAAGAGGAGGAGGGTCTTATTATAGATTGGTGCACAAAAATGGTAGATGTCATCCATGACCTTGAGATTATCAATCTCCAGCAGGAGTTTACCTAGATTTTCCATATGAGACCCAACCCTTTCAAGGATAGGCTACCTATAAAATCATGGTGGACTATATTTAGGAGGCATCATCTTGAGTTGATATTATGTACAATAGAAGGTCTCAACAAGGATAGGTTAATTAACCTACGACCCACAATAATACCTGGGTTTTACAAACATTAAGTCAACAAACTATCAAAATGACTTGTATGGTCCAGAAAGAATATGGAACTATAATGAAACAAGGATTCAAGTAGACAAAAATGGAACAATGAGGGTGGTTGCACGATGAGGAACAAGAAATTCTCACACATAATTCCCAAGAGTTGAGAATGCATAACAATTATGTGTTAATGCAACCATTTAGAGCATACTAGGGTTCTACTTGTTCAAGAGAAACATTGAGATTCAAAATTATATTGCTAACTGTAAACCACTTGCTTGTAAGGTAACCTAAGCACACGTGTGGATGAAAGAATAACTTTTTATGGATTGGCTGAAATAGTTTTGTCTCTCCGTTCCAAGGGGTGTCACCAACTAATAGGAACCTTCTCATTTTTGGTGGCTATGGAAGCCATGTTGTAGTGACAACTATCCATGAGGAAAGGAGGTTATGAATTGACCTCCTTACACTGCATGCACATCTGTCACATAGGCTACAACCTTTGGATGTCAGCATGTTCTCACCTTTCAAGTAATATTTCAAATTTGAATGAGCGGCATTTTTTACTAGATACTTGAATATTGAAATTAGAAGGGAAAAATTGGTAGAGCTAGGAAGTAAAGCATTGCAAAGAGCATTGACACCATCAAAGATAAAAGCTAGTTTTAAAAGGACAGGGATATGGCCCCTTAATCCTGATGCCCTAGTGGATGAAATACATCTGAGTGAGACATATCAAATCGATGACATAGAGAATGCTTTTGAAGTGCAAAACATCCTTAGTCTTTTGGGAGTTGCTATTTCAATAGATGAAGTTGCACAAACATTGCAGAGTGAAATGGAAAGTCAAGTGTAGGAAGGTGTAGAACAACAATTTCATGAAATGGTGGATAGCTAGCCTGAGCAGTTTACCAATGGTCTCATTTTTGAATTACATTATGAAGAAGGGGAATTTTACATTTGCATCTCTAACTGCCACACCTCCAAATGAAACAGTGCATTACTATGTAGATGGAAGCTAAGAAAGTTAAGGTTTAACTGAGCAAGAGGATTTCATTGAATCCCAAATCATTGAAAAAATTGAATACCAAATTCATTCAAGAATTAGTAAATTCCTAAAGATTCCAGTTGACAATGTTAATACAAGAACGTGGAACTCTATTGATGGGGCTCTTCGGGTGAGTCAAAATTCTTAGTTTTTAACAACTGAAAATTACGTGACTCTCATAATATAGTAGGAGAAAAGGAAACAAGAGCTATAGGAAATAAAAATTAGAAAGAAGCAACAAAATGAGGAGAAAAAGGAAGCATAGATTATGGCCTTGGAGTTGAAGGAACAAAGGAAAATTGACAAGGAAATCCAACACAAGGAAAGAGAGCAGCTCAAATAGTTGCAAAGAAAGGAAAAAGAGGAGTAAGAGGGTTCAAAAAGAACAATACAGGAAGGAAAGAGAGATCGAGGCCACCCATAGAGCATTGCTGCGAGATAGATGATTGAGCACTCTTGCAACACCCTTATATGAAAATCATGGTTTCTATTAATAAATAATGAACATTAACATCCCACACTTTGTTGCAGGTAATGTGTGTTTGAGTACCAACCCATCCCAAGTAAGATGCACTCAATCTTCAGTTGGATTGACTTGTTCACCAAGAACCCCATCACATTAAGTTACACACAATTTACAAATACAAATGCTTGAATCATTTAATGAAAAGTCAAAATGCAACAACATGAGATGAGAACACATCTCTAGATTCTTTTCTTGGTTCCTTTGACTGAGGTTAGGAGGGACCAACTCTACAAGTCCACCATATTTTGGTTTTTTTTGGTTGTGCACTGTAAGATCATGTTTGTATTTGGGAACACAAATGTCAGTGTGTTGCAACTCTTCATTTTTGGGTTTGAACTAAAACTGTTTATCAATGCAAATGACATTTTGTTCTATATAATGTGATTTTTATACAATGTTATTTTGTGACCATTGCAATTAGATGTATGGAATGTAAATGTGAGTTAACTTTTAATGTATATGAAATTCAATGAAAATGTGTTGCATAAATTGTGATTGTCACACCCAACTTGCTCTAGCTATAATCAATTAGTTTCTCTGAGTTCAATTCTTAATGCCTACCAATGCTTTCATTTTCAATCGGACCAACCTATTCATGGCGTGCATAAGTTGTTGAACTTATTTGTTTTTGGTACAATGATTCAACTAATTTTGTTTACTTAATGGATAAAAAATGTTTTACAATTGGATATTAAGGGGCTCTACTATTTTAAAACAATTATTATGTTTATAATACCTAACTTGCCACATTGACAATTCCAACATATATAATCATGTCCTAGATTCAAAGATAATTAATTATAAGATATAACATTCCAAGGAACTCAATATTATACAATCTTTTATAAAATACATTCTATGCTGATAATCTAAGATTTGAAACTGCTTAAGAAGACATTTTATATAGTCACTCAGAAGGTCTACTAAACATTTCTAAATTTGATAAGGATTGAAATCTGATTCAATTTTTTTTATAACAATTATTATGTTTATAATACCTATCTTGCCAATGTAATATGCTAAAAATTGATATGGAAGGGGATCATCTTGGATGAAACAAAAAGAGATGAGGGAGTCATCATGAGATTCTTGAGAGATGGTATCTTGGTAAAAGATTGAATGGGATTGGAGATTTTTGGTATCATTGAATGGAGTGGAAAGAATAATTTGATCTTGATGTGCAAGGGAGTCTATGGTAGCATGCTTTGAACTAAGAGATTTCCATGAATCATTGGATGTAGATGGTATGATAGGAGAGGATGGTTGGATAGATTCATTAACTTGGGTGAAAGACTCATGAGGTTTATTTTGACTTATGGGGGATTAAGATAGATGCATGACATGATAGGATTGCTCAATATTATTTGTGTTTGACGACTTAGATTTGGGTTTCTCATTTAGCCTTTGCAGAAAGTCATGGACATTGAATTGGGATGATGTAGTTTTGGGTGAGGATAAAAGGCTTATGAGATGATTGCATCACTTCATTCAAATGTTGGGATTCTAGTTGTTTTTCAAGCTCTTTCAAATGATGTTCAAAATATTCAATCCTTTGTTCTCGTTCATAGGTTGGGGATGAATATGGAGGATTAAGATTAGAGGTTGGAGAATAAGTGTATGTGTGTGAAGGATAAGAGGAAGACATGAATGATGGAGAGGATGGTGCTTGGACTCCCTTAAGTGTGATTATTGGTTTAGGTGGTGGAATGTGATGAGGGGCTCCCTTAAGCACAACTTTTGGTTTTATTGGAGGAATATCATTAGGAACTCATTTAAGCACAAATTTTGGTTTTATTGGAGGAATGTCATTAGGAACTACTTTAAGCATAACTTTTGATTTTATTGGAGGAATGTCAAATTAGGAACTCCCTTAAGTGCGATTATTGGTTTAGGTTTAGATGAAGATTTAGTAGAAAATGATGTGGAAGATAGGGATGAAGGCATGTTTGGCTTTGATAGTTTTTGAAAGAGAATTATAAATGATCTTGGAAAGTTTAGAAAGGATCTAAGGAAAGTTTTAGGATATTTTGAGGATATTATAGAATGATTAGTGAAATTTTGGGAAGGTGATGGATGATTGAGGGATGATTATTATGATGGATGAAGCATGAGACCCAAAGGTTATGATAGATGATGACATTTGAGTGTGATTGAAAATGTTTGTGACAAGAATATAGTTCAAACATGAAAGCACAATATCTAAATGTTTTGACTTGACTCAAAGACAAGTACAACCTATGACTCACCAAGACAATATTTGCTAGGTTCCCACTTGGATTTCTCTAGTCGCGCCAATTCATAGTAGATAGATTAGGAGTTTGGTGACATTGGATCTCCTCCATGATGATCACTTCTCAGGTACACCAAACTCCAAATTCCCCAAAGAGGAATTTTCTATCTCTACTTTGAACTGTGAAAGTGTGGGACGACTTCAAAGGTTTGACCTCTTGCATTAGCAAATAGAAGGATTTTGGCTTTCTACACAGGTTTCTAGTAAGGGCATCTGGTTCAGGGAATACTATGATAAACTCCCTCAAGAGGTATCCCAACCCTTAGAACAAGGTCTTTTTGCATCATAATGATACTAGGGGAGAGCTATCATGTACCACTTCCCGTTGATCACAATTTTCATCAAAACCACACATTTAGATATTAGTTCGGAAGGACTTAGCCTTAGCCCATTACCACTTGGGTCATTCACACTTTTTGAAGTGGGGTGGAAAGCCTTCTAAGGGGTAAACAAAGAAATAGATGGGTCTGGCTTCTGATCATTGAGTTTGCACAAGGTGAAAGCATACACCTACCATCTTACAAGCATGAAAAATACTGATTTATTAACTCCCTAGTTAAATCTATGTGAAAAAAGATAGTTGTTCTTTTTTAAGCACCAATTGAAATGTGATCTATCCTAAAGAAAACAAGGTTTAGTAGTTTCAAAATAAAGTCTTGGACACACAAAAACCTACAAAACTACCCATTAGTAGTTTCTCAAAGATGTCTTAGACCAATGGAAAGTTGCAAAACCCTAGTTAGCACAAGAGGTTAAAAAAACTAAACCAAATTTAAAAATTAAAAACTAAACTAGATTAAAAATTTAAAAAACTAAACTAAATTTAGAAATTAAAAACTAAACTAAATTAATAAATGAAGTAAATTAGAAATTAAAAAGTAAACTAAATTAGAAATTTGAAAACTAAACTAAATTAGAAATTTAAAAATATAAACTAAATTAGAAATAAAATCCAAACTAAAAATATAAAATCTAAACTAAATGCAGAGAGGAAAAAAAATCCATGCAAACCCTATATAGAAACCTCATGCAAAAATTAATTGTAGAGTGAAATGACATGATTGCAGGATATGCTCAAATTGTCAGAAAGTTGTGATTGCAAGATTCTTTCAGAATGTCAGGAAAGCCATCACCTCTCACTAGCTATTCTTGTTTTCCAAATTGTATTGATCTAGTTCATGTAATAATTATTTCTAATTTCACATAAGAGCAATAACATGGTTGTTTTCATCACACATTGTAAGATTTTTGCATAGAGTATTGCATCCACGATAGAGAGGTTTATATTATAATGGTTGTCCTCTTCATGTTTGGTAGTATGTTTGTACATAATATAATTGCTGACAGGTTGAATTTATACCAATGAGTTTAGGTAAAGCTGCAAGTAATCCATTTCTACATAGTATACAAAGTTGACCTAAAGCTTTGAAATTGGTTCGCACGGTTTTCAAAATTTTCCCCAACTAGTCCATATACATTTTAAATATGTTAATGATTGTTTTCTCAGAGTCTAGTCGCTATTCAAAATCCATTTATCTACCCATCTATTGCGCAAATAGTAGACATATGGTGCAAATAGAAAACCAAAATAAGATTGTGTAGCCAAGGAGAAGAGTGAGAAACCTATTAATGGAGATTGAAACTGAAAAGGGTTTGTTCCATATGAAGAAAATGAAAGTTTAAGAAAAAAAACCAATACCAAAAGATGGGGAGGCTGTGGGAGGGGGGAGATTAAGAATGCAGAAATTGTTCACACAACCAGTGAGGGTTCTTGTTGTTGACAATTCAAGTGTGGGAAAATCATCAATTATTCACTCCATAGTCAATGGTGCACTTGTTTATAATATCCAGTCGACAATGGGATGTAATGTTGGTATTAAGCTCATGACTTACGAAAGTTTTGCAACTCTTCATCTACAAGCAACAAAGATGAAAAAGATAGAGAATTTTTTTTGTAGAGCTATGGGATGTGTGTGGATATGAGCATTATAAAGATTGTAGATCACTCTTCTACTCACAAATTAATGGTTCACATCAAAAATAGTACAAAAGAAATACATTATGAAGCCAATACTATGAGAAACAAAATATAATATACTTCCATATTAAAAATTGATATACTATCTACCAGACAAAGATGAATATTACTACAAGAATGTTATAGGCCTAATATGGATGATAGAAGCTATCAACTAAAAGAAACGTTACCAACATAAGGATGATTAGAAATGAGAAAAACTATAAACATGCAGCCCTAAACTAGATTCACGTCGGGTTCACTATTTGTAATATGCTGAAAATTGAAAAACTAATTTAATCTATCAAACCCCAAATTAAAATTCCAGCATAACATCAATGGGGCATTTCTTAAATGAAAACACACGTAAAATGAAACTAAGGAAACTAAAAAAAGTTGAGCATTCAAAAGAAATCAAACTCCATTGTTATCCTATATACAAGATCTTGTTTTTGCTATCAAATTTTTGCAGCAAAAAGCACAACAGACTATGTAGAATGGATTTTGATCAAAATGAGATTGGAGTTGTTGTTTGAAAAGTGAGGAAGAAGCGAGCTTATATAGATGTCCTCATGGGTGAATCCACATTTCAAGAAGAATATGGGATAAAAGAATGAGATGGAGAAATGATAATTATCCCATTCTAATTAAATGTAATTTGTGATATGTTTGAGATTAAGGATAATGGATTTATTAAATGATATGCATAGGAGAAGGATAAATGATTATTTTTAATGAAATTGGTTTATAAAATGGATCAATTCTCATGAAAATTTATTTATGAAATGCATTTATGATTATGGAAATATGATTATGTATGAATATAATGATTATGTATAAAATGTGTAATGGATGTATTTAAATGATTATGGATTAATGATTAATGAAATGGATGAGTTAATGATTATGCAAATGATTTATGTAGATGACTATATGAAATATGAAATGGATAAAGATGATTATGAGGATGTTTTTATGTGTCTACATTTTTTCCCTCTTTGAGACAATGCAACATGTTGTGTTGTTTCAAGGAAAAAGTGACTAATTGATACATGCTCCAAGGATATCCTGGTAAGGATGATGATAAGGACGATATGCCCCCTCAAAAGATTGATCGAACAAGCTGTGATAAGATTAATCTCTCAATAGATCACAAGGATAAGATTCGATAATTTATATTGCACGAGTGATTAAGCAGAGATGTACATTTTATGAAAATGCACACTTGATGGGCGTAACTGAACAATTGATGTAAATGACCCATATAGTCGGGTTGATGAGCTAATTAAGCTAATTAAGTTGATTGAGCTGATTGAGTTGATTAAGATTGAGATTGATGCTAGCACAAAACAATGATTGATTATTAGATTAAGTGACCAAGGAGCAAATTGATTGATTTGATATTTGGATTAAAAGACAAGCATCAATTGGATAAAGACAAGCTTCTTGTGCTTTACAAAGTGCTTTTATCATCATAAAGCTTATTATGTCACAAATTAATATAAGCATCTAGACAACATGAACGTCTAGATGACCTAAATACTATTTACATTTTTATTTAGTAGTGAAGTATAATAATTTAGGTATAAAGACCTTGGATTACCTAAATAATTATTATAATGGAAGACACTATCAAACAAGGAATGCTCTCATCCATAGTAGACTCATAGGTCCTTGATGATTTTAGACAACCATGTCTTAAAATGAGTCATCCTATGAATAAGAAACAATCCACAGACAAAAAACAAGTGAACATGTCCCATCCTCACCTCTCTAGTACAAGACATCCTCGAGAAGATAAAGGACATGCCACAAAAGATAAAATCATAAAATAATCAAAGATCAACAAACAAACATACATCATGCTTCAATGTAGAATTGATTCTTGTCATAGTTTATGCATTTTGGTTGGATCTGAAAGATGGATTGATAAGCATGTTGCAATGTCCATTTGATTTTCAATCATGGCACATTTTGATTTTGTTGAAGTTCAAAGTTGTGTGGCGATCTGAAAGTGTCACTGTTTTATGGAATTTTTTCATTTTTTTGGATTTTAGAATATTTGATTTTTTTGGATTTTCAAAATATTTTATCAAGCATAACATCAATGGAATATTTCTTAAAGTAAAACACATGTAAAATGAAACTAAGGAAAACTAAAAAAACGTGAGTATTCAAAAGAAATCAATCTCCATTGTTATCCTATATACAAGATCTTATCGTTGCTCTCAGATTTTTGTAGCAAAAAGCACAAGAGGCTATGTAGAATGGATTTTGATCAAAATTAGATTGGAGTTGTTTTTTGAAAAGTGAAGAAGAAGAAAGCTTATATAGATGTCCTCATGGGTGAATCCACATTTCGGGAAGAATATGGGATAAAAGAATGAGATGGAGAAACGATAATTATCCCATTCTAATTAAATGTAATTTGTGATAAGTTGGAGATTAAGGATAACAGATTTATTAAATGATATGCGTAGGAGAAGGATAAATGATTATTTTCAATGAAATTGGTTTATAAAATGGACAAATACTCATGCAAATGTATTTATGAAATGCATTTATGATTATGGAAATATGATTATGTATGAATATAATGATTATGTATAAAATGTGTAATAGATGTATTTAAATGATTATGGATTGATGATTAATGAAATGGATGAGTTAATGATTATGCAAATGATTTATGTTGATGACTATATGAAATATGAAATGGATAAAGATGATTATGAGGACATTTTTATGTGTCTACATTTTTACCCTCTTTGAGACAATTCAACCTGTCGTGTTGTTTCAAAGAAAAAGTGATTAACTGATACCTGCCCCAATGATATCCTAGTAAGGATGATGATAAGGATGATATGCCCCCTTGAGAGATTGATTGAAAAACCTATGATAAGACTAATCTCTCGATAGATCACAAGGAGAAGATTTGATAATTGATATTGCACGAGTGATTAAGTAGAGATGTACATTTGATGAAAACACATAGTTGATGGGCATAACTGAACAATTGATGTAAATGATTTGTATAGCTAGGTTGATGAGCTGATTAAGATAATTAAGCAGATCAAGCTAATCGGGATGATTAATATGATTGAGATTGATGCTATTGCAAAATAATGATTGATTAATAGATTGAGTGATCAAGGAGAAAATTGAGTGATTTGATATTTGGATTAAAAGACAAGCATCAGTTGGATAAAGTGATTAATTATTCTTTGAAATGAGCATGCAAAAATGAAATGATGATGAAAATGGATGATGGAAGAAATGATAGATGAAGAAAAAGGGATATGAAGGAAATGGAAGTGATGAAGCTTCTTGTGCTTTACAAAGTGCTTTTATCATCATAGAGCTTATTATGTTGCAAATTAGTATTAGTGTCTATACAACATGAACGTCTAGATGACCTGAATACTATTTGCATTTTTATTTAGTAGTGAAGTATAAGAATCTAGGTATAAAGACCTTCGATTACCTAAATACTTATTGCATGGAATACACTATCAGACAAGGAATGCTCTCATCCATAGTAGACTCATAGGTCCTCGATGCTTTTAGACAACCATATCTTAAGACGAGTCATCCTATGAATAAGAAACAATCCACAAACAACAAACAAGTGAACATGCCCCATCCTTGCCTCTCTAGTCCAAGACATCCTTGAGAAGATAAAGGACATGCCACCAAAGATAAAATCAAAAAATAGTCAAAGATCGACAAACAAACATGCATCATGCTTCAATGTAGAATTGATTCTTGTCACAATTTATGCATTTTGGTTGGATCTGAAAGATGGATTGATAGGTGTGTTGCAATGTCCGTTTGATTGTCAATCATGGCATGTTTTTATTTTGTTGAAGTTCAAAGTTGTGTGGCGATTTGAAAGTGTCACTATTTTATGGAATTTTTTTTTTTTTTGGATTTTTCTAGACACTTTATAATTTTTTATGGATTTTTTCAAGACATTTTATGATTTTTTAATGGATTTTTTTAGGACATTTTATGATTTTTATGTATTTTTTGAAGTTTTTAAAAGATGGAGTGAGATGAAATGTGATAGATGACTGATTTGAAGGAATAATATCTTCCACAGTAGAGGTAATGCAACCATGGATAAATGATAGATCAAAAGGAAAGATTCACTACAAAACAAGTCACACAACCAACATATCTTTTGTCGAAAGATGATAATGGTTGATTGATTAAGATGCCAGGAATGATTGATTCCATAAGGCATGATGATGATAAGTACTTAGGATCACTAATTCCTCTATGTACGATAAGACTAATGATTGGTTGATGATTGATTGAAAAAAGATATGAGGATTGGATAATGTTTTACAACTAGGCTCAAATATGATTTGCATGATGAGATTCAAGGTTGCAAAGGGAAATGATGACCAGTGTTGGAGGTAATTTAATCATGGATAAATGATAAATATGTGAACTATGATGGAATGGTAACACAAGGATTTGAAAAGGAATCCAAAGCATGTGTTTGTAATTTTTCCCCTAATCTCATCAAGAAATATGGAAGGAAATGGGACATGGATTTTGATAAGCTAAGAGATATGGAATGAAAGAATGCAAAGATAAGGATAATGAATTGGATGATCAAGATCAACTAGATAAGATATGGACACAATTCCTAAGTATTTTTCCCCTATTCCTCATCAAGACCAAGGAAGGGAAGAAAGCATGTATTTAGATAGAATAGTGGAATATGGATAAAGTATATAGGATAAGATATATGATGTTCAAGAAGATCCTTAACCTTATCAAGATCAAAGGTGGAAATGTAAAGGATGAACGTAAAGAGGATAATGGATATGAATGATGGGATGGATGAAAATTTCTACCAAGTATAGAGTGCAAGAGAAAGGGGAAAAACATAGGATGAAAATGGAAAGTAGTATATGCATGATAGGGAGGTGGAGGAAGGACTCAAGCATCAAGTTCTACAACTAATATCCCTTGAATATTTTCTTTAATAAACTATGGAAATGAGATTAGGCTCATAAACATTGGTAGATTAATGGTATGATGGAAGAAGCTAAGGACTTATGCAAAGGTTTGAATTAAAGGAGGATAATGGGGGATGAATGTTGGATGAGGTTGGAATGATTGTTGATGGACAAATGGAAAGGATGGAAAGATCAAAATTGGCACACACCTTGAAGGGTGGTTGAGTGATGGAGGAAAAATGGATTTGGAAGGTGACAAGTTTTTACATGGAAGATTGGAGAAAGATTTTGGATTAGCAAATTTGGATGCCAATTTAGATTTTATTGCTTCTATCAGACTTTTAGGAATCCACATAGCTTTTGAATTTGACTTTTGCTTTGTGTTCCTTTGTGGCCTTTGAAATTTTTATTTTTTCTCTAAGGGCTTTTGTGGCTGTAGACATCCGAATTTGACCACTCCTGTATGGTCAAATTCGCCCCCTTTATTCATCTATTTCACATCCCCCATCAATGTTAATTAAATGATTTATTTAATTAATATTTCCCTTTTTCTAATGTTCTTAAGGTATTTAATTTAAATAATTAAATACTTTACTTTTATTTCCCTTTCCTCTCTAAATTAAATAAGCGCTTTAATTTATTTGATTTAGTCACTTTATCTTTTGAATTTAAATCAATTTTAAATTCATCATTTTCTCTCTCCTTGTCCCATCAAAATTCCTCTTAATCTGGATTAATTTAATTAATCTTTGATTTAAATGTGCACACCTTTAATCAGGATTAATTTCACATCCTCCATAACTTGCAACTTGCTCTAATACCTCTATTATCCATCTAATCACCTATTTGCACAATCTTAATTGCATGATTAGGTCAATCTAATCCTCATGCCATTTATGGAATATGTCCTTAGTCAAATTTATTAAATTCCTTCTCTTTTTGGAGAAGGAAACCTCTTCCCCATGTGAATTAAAAATTCACATTTATTCCTCCAAGGTGTTTCTCTTCCCCACAAGGATTATTGAGGAATTTTGAATTCCCCATGTGTCACATCTCCCACTTTGGGACAAGGACATCCTTTATGAGGAGATCTTGTCTCAATCCCAAGGTAATTTCAAGTACCTTCACATCACCTTCCCCCTTTACACCTCATTACCACATGGCAAGATCTGAGAACTTGTGAGTCCCCAACTCATTATAGCCTTCCATCTTGTCTATGGTGGCTAAATCCTGACCCTCCATTTTCTTAGAGACCTTTCCCCTAAAATTAGAGGATTTTGACCTCATTTTGATTCATTCACACATTCAGGCATTCAATCAACCATGTTCTCAAGCTCTCACACCATCCTCCATTGTTGCAACTTTCAAGCTCATTTTGCATCCATTTTGTGCATCCACTCACATACCAACTTGCATCATTAGAATCCCCATCATCTCACAATCATTTTGCATCTAGTTTCATGTGATTTTCTATCCAAAGGATCACACAAACAATCAATTCAACAGGTGCAACCAAACAATCGACTTGGGCAAGGTAATCTACTTGTTTCCATCTTTTCTTTGTTCAAGTTTAACTCAGCTAATCTTGAGGTGTTGTTTTGTGTTGTTATTTCTTTGCATTTAATTTTCTTTTGCATCATTTTAGGTTAGAAAACACACTACACACATTTCTGGCATGCCTAGTGGGACCCACAAATGGATCTATTCTTTCACGTTCTTTGTTGTTTGAGGTTTTGCAGGTTTAGGTTTACACACAGGGATGAATCTGCCCTGAGGTGAATTTACACCTCAGAGGGGCGAATATGCTACATAAACAAGAAAATATACATCAATAAGGATGAACCTACACTCAACATAGGCAAATCTACATCTTGCAAATTTTCCTATCTATCAAAAAGGGGCGAATCTGCTCTCTTTCACTGAAATAGGTGAACCTGCTCTTGATTTGGGCGAACTAGCTTTCTATAGATAGGTGAATTTGATTCTAAAAATGGAAAATTTGTTGACAATAGGGGCGAACCTGCTCTCTAGAATGGGCAAATTTGCCTCTTATGGAGGCGAATTTGAGGTAAAAATAGACTTGAACTTTTTTGTTTTCGACTTCGTTTTGGTTTTTTTTAGGTAGTAACCCACTAACCTATTTGTTTGTGAGTGTGCCTCATTTTTATAATGTTTTGTGTAGTTGTTTCTCATTCATTCAAGACTAGCAGTTAAAAATTACTAATGTATTTACTGTAGAACGAGTGGTCCAAGACCTTTAGTTAGTTTTGTTTGTTATTTTCCATACTAATCTAGGCACATGTAGAACTAATTAGAAGGCCAAATTTACTTTTTTGTTGTGCTTGTGAGTGGGATATTAACATATCCAATCCCCTTGTGCCATTTGATGATCCTAGGTGATGAGAAATCGTAGTTCACTCTAGTCCACTTGTGTCTACCTAGGAGGTGCTAGTGGGTCTAAGCTCTCCTCTTGCACTATGTGCGACCCTAGGGACCAACCAAAATGCCTAGTATCTTCTTCCCTTAGTAGGACCTAATTGGGAAAAAGATCACCCGAGGGACGATCCCAGCCACATGTTACTAACGGGGTATATAAAGGGGGGAGAGTCAAAGTTGTACCCCAATCCAGTTGCATCATGTTTGGAGGAGTGTCAAAGCTAGAGTGATACCTAGATAAGATATGAGAAGTGGGTATGAGTTTCTAGTACCTCGTTGGGGATCCCAACTCATGCTTGTGACGGGTTGGTGTTCATGGTTGTGCCCCACATACCGTGTGTATATTGGGGACTCATGAGATGGCCTTATTTTTCCTAGATAAAGACCCATGTTTTAGCCATGGCTTGGTGTAGTGCAAGGGATGTTCACCGTACCTGAAAGTTACTCACCATGTACTCCCTTGGGTTGAGATAGGAATCCTTGTGGTGGACTACGATAGTCTTTGAGTGAGAGTGTGAAGGTGAGCCCATGGTGTCTATTGATGACCCTATGCCATTGGAATGCTAGCTATCCGCCTTCATAAAAAAGGGTGATCTAGAGAACCACCCTAGTATCACAAAGTATTAACCTTGGGTAGCCCACTCAAGGTGGTGAGCCTACATCAAGTTTGTAAACCCATATCACTAATTCTAGGTTTGTGATGTTTGGAGTGTCTTCTCTATGTGATACCAATGCATTTATGTTTAGTTAAGTCAGCCCTTGTCTTCTGGTTGTTGTTTGTCATGCTTCTAGTCCTTTGTCGTAGTCAACCCCTACCTTTAGAGGTAAATTTTCCCCTTACAGAGATGAATTTGCACTGTAGATAGGCGATTTTTCCTTGCAAAAGGGTGAATCCACAGTTTAGTCTAGTCTAGGTTTCCTTGTTTGGGTGGAATTTCCCTTTGACAAAGGCAAATTTTCATGTGGGTCACTTTCTTAAATGACCCCATTTTTTCTCATTTCCTATAATAGGCGAGTCTATTCATCTGTTAGGCGAGTCTGTCCGTCCTTATTCATCAAATTCACCCATTCTCTACTGAATAGGTGAATTTTCTTCTTGTTTGGGTGAATTTGTTACTATCTTGGGAAAATTTTCTTCCTAAAGGGGAAATTTTACTTACTGTCTAAGTCATTTTGTTAGTCCATTAGTCATCAAATTTTCCCGTTTCTATAGAATATGAAATTTTTTGCCAACTTTAGGTGATTTTGCTTGCTGTTTCAAACCCATATCAGTCCATTGAGTCATCAAATTCACCCATCCTCTGATAACAGGAAAAATTTCCACATCCTTGGGCAAATTTTCTATTAGTTTGGGAAAATTTGCTTTAGAAAAGGGGTAGTGGACCATTTTTTGTTTGAGTCTCCATCTGTCTATTCTCCTATTAAGCACACCCATTTATCCGCTAGAGAGTCCATTTTCTTGTTTAGAGAGTCTATTTATCCGTTTGGTGAGTCTGTTTATTCATTCATTGAGGCCATTTCTCCATTGTCAAGGCCATTTGTCGGTTTGGTGAGTCCATTTGTCTATTAGGTGATCCTATTTTTAGGTGAATTCATCCCCATTTGCACCGTTCAAGAAATAGGAAAAATTTTCATCCCCATTAGGCAATCCTACAAGATAAATCCATCCTTTTCCTTGTCATTCTTGTGAGTTTAGGAAAATTTTCCACCTATTTGGGCGAGCTTGATACCATTTTAAGTGAATTTGCTAGCTGTTTAGGGGAAGATGCTATTTGTTTAGGCAAGTTTGACACCTGTTTAGGCGAATTTGTTTAGATTTGGGTGAATTTGATCATAATTTGGGTGAATTTGCAACTTGTTTGGGTGAACCTGAGAGCTATTTAGGTAAAGTTATAACCTGTTTAGGAAAATTTGACTTGCAAATTTTCCTATTCCTTGAGTCATCTTTGATTTGGGAAAAATTTCTCTCTCTAAATAGGCGAAGTTGTTTGACACAGGGGTGAATTTTCTCAGTAAAGATAGGAAAATTTTTGATCCAAAGAGATGAATTTGTCATACACAGAGGCGTATTCATTTCTCATACAAATTCCAGAACGCTTATCCTTTGGGCCACTAAAATTTTATCATTTTCCTAGTCATTTACCATGATCAAAATATTTTTATCACCTTCCATTTTCCCATAATCTTCACTTTAACCCATTTACATCTTCTAAAAGTCATCTGTTCATCATCCAAATCATATAGGTACATCTTAGGATATCTATGGATCATATATCCATCATCGTTTCATCGATCCAAATCCCCTAGACTTTGCTTTATAGGTTATTATCCAGGTTGGCTTAGGTGTCTGAATCTAATCATTATCATCCACATCTACTTAGGATTTTCATCTATCCTAAGTCAGTTATCATCTTCATCCCAATCAATCTGCTTCCATCTTGAGGTGGATTCGGTACCATAATCATCCATCTATCATTTAATCTGATTAATCAACACCTTAAGTCACCTAGAGTGATTTCTAAACTTGGTTTAGAATCCATTTCATCATCTTATCTGATCAATTACCTAGTCCAAACAATCATTTCATCTCATCGATCAATCCAATCCAATTCAATCTTATCCCCCATCTAATCATCCAATCAATCAATCCTTCATCCAATTTAATCAATCCTCTAATCATCACCTGGGTCATCCTTGCACTACATCTTAGAGTGTAGCATCATCTTAGCTCATCTAGTAGTTTTACACTTTCATGCCTGTTCAAACCTTATCACAGGCAAAGAAACAAATGGTTGAACAACAAGGTCAAGGTGCCTAGAACATCACTCAGGATCCAAATAACTACGCCTCATCCCAATCCAATACTGATATTCAAAACACTTCACCTCCTACTGATGAGAGTGTGGTCATCCAACCTGAGGTCACAGTTGATGAATATCTCAGTAATCCCACAAATTTTCATATGAGAGATCACCTCCTCAACAAACATGGGGATAAAATTCTTGCCACCTTAAACATGAAAAGAGTCAAACCACCTCTTGCTTTTAAAATGTCACAATATGTCAACATCACACCCACTCCAGTGTCTCAGGACCCCTAGAATTCATAGAACGTTTCAAGAAATTAATATATCCCTGAGGGTTCCCCCATAGACAATTGGTATCAACCTAGATTTGGTAATGCCATGCTCTATCAAGTTCAACATCCTCCTCAGATCTTAGTCATGGGAGCACAACCTAATCCAAATGACCCCCTTGCTTATGGTATGCCACAAAATTTACCACCTTTGCCACCTCCCATGCCTGTCCAGCAAGGTCCAACACCCATACCATCTACATCACCACTCCAGCCTAACTAGCTAGGTCAACCACCTATCAACACTGGGGGCAATCCTTTCCTTGCATTTCCACCACCTACAAAATCTACACTTGTATCAAACCTATCAACACCATCCCTCACATCTCAAAAGCCACCCCATGGCAACATATCCATGTTCCAACAACCTCCAGTTAATCCACAACAATCCACTTTGTCACAACCACCTCAACAACAACTGACACAACACATTGTCATCCCATCACAAGCACCACCGCAACAAACTATAATCTTGTCTCAACCACCTCATCAACAACCCCCACAACAAAACATCCTAGTTTCACAACAAAATATTCTAGTTCCACGAAAAGATACCACTATTCCCATGAAACCCCCTCATTAGGCTACATCATAGCCTCAACAACCACTGCAAGGTGTATCAATACCGATCCCTCAAAAACAACATATTCCATCTCGTCCTCTCTTCCAACAATCATCACATCAACAACAACCACCCGAACATACTCACATTCCCATCCAAACGCAACACAATCCTCTTGCACAATACCTTGATCATCCATCAAGCACATATGTTGTTTATGCTAATCCATCAAATTCTAACCCCAATCCCATTCATCATAATCCTCAACAATCCAATCCCCAATACCAAATTTCTAATCCACCACCACCCTCGTATACTAATCAACAACCAAATCCTACTTAAAATCACCAATCCAATCCATACCTGTATTACAATTAGTAACAACTATCTTATCAATAGGGTGCTCCTTCCACCTCCTATTACCAATAGCCACTATCATACTATCAAGCCCCTCTGTAGTACTAATAGGGTGCTCCCTCCACCTCATATTACTAGCAACAACCACCATACCAACAAGGGACCTTCACCTCTTATTATCAAATACCCCATACTATCAACAATCCTACACCACTCAACAATTGCAGCCCACATACACCAATCAATATCAGCAAACACCTCCATATGCAACTCCACCAGTTTACAATCAAACTATGTTGGCTCCATCCTCATCATACTAGAAATATCCACCTTACAATCAAGCTAATTTGTTTAATCTAACCCCTTCATGCCTACCAATAAAGAATGAGAATAATTCAAATCTACGTTAAAATATTTGCAAGTAGGGACTAGCAAACAATCCTTCAAGTTTGAAGACATTTTCCCCTATCCATTAGATTTGTCAATCTCATTGGTTCCTTTCCCAAATAATTTCCAGATCCCAAAATTTGATAAGTATAAAGGAACTAAAGATCCTAAAAGCAATCTTCAGGAGTTCTATTCCCATTGTCAAGAACTCCAACATAACGATAATTATCTCCTATGATTATTTCAAAGGAGTCTAACTGGGATAGCTCTTGATTAGTTTATGGGTCTCAAAAGAGGATGCATCAAGTCTTTTACAGATCTTTCAGAAAAGTTTGTCTCCCACTTCTCCTTTAATTTGGAGAAAGATGTCGATACTTTGGATCTTTTGAAAGAGAAGCAGTGTGAGAGAGAAACTTTTGCAAGTTACCTTCAAAGGTGGTGAGCTTTGGTTGGTCAGATGAAATCTTTGTTTAGGTGAAAAAGACATGGTCACCCTTTTTTGTTGAAAACCCTCACCTAAACATGGCACATAATTTCAAGCTCCACTATGTCACCACCTTTGCAGAAGTAGTAGAGAAGGGTCCTATCCTTGAGAGAGCCCTTATTACTAAAGGGTTAGTCAAAAATTACAATCCTGACAAGGAAAAGTCATTAGGGGATAAAATTTGCTATTGGAACAAGAATAAGAGCACTGTCAATGATGGTGTCATTGACACCAAACATGTTCAAGTAGCTAACACATCATAGTGACAACATCATGTCTCTAATCAACCATCCATTCCTAATTCCATCTTAGTGTCATAGAGGGCACCTCGGCCTCCCTTGCAATCTAATTAGAACAATCAAGGGAACAACAAGCATCAATTCACTCAATTAGGATATCCCCTAAGTGTCGTGTTCAATAGGCTTCTTCAGGCTAATTACCCTATTACGTATTTTGTGACCAAGCCTCTTGATGAATCTAAACCCAAGCCAACCTGGTATAAAGAAAACAAGTATAGTGATTTCCATAAGATCAAAGGGCGTTCATTAAATAAGTGTCAAGGCTTAAAAACCTACATCCAAGATCTTATCTATTGGGTGATATATGTGTGGATGGCAACTAGGAAACTTCATCTAATGCTCAGCTTTAGATATACCAAAATGCATTCCCTAAACATAACCAAGGAGCTAACACATCAAATGCCAATCCCAGATCCAGTAACAACAATAATCAAAGTAACACCACAAAAACATTAGTTACAAAAATGTGCCATTTAATTATGAGGGTAATGTCATGCATATTGAACAAGCAGAACCATGTGTCTATGATATGCATAAAAGGCAAAGACCCGTACTATGTTGTTACTATCCACCACACTCACATCACAGTTCTTGGAGCTTCTACATCCGCCTAGCCACCTCTTGTAAACACCCAATATAATATTCATGATCATCTAGGAAAGACTCCAACCCAAATATCTATCCTCAATTTGTTGAAGTCTTCTCTTGTCCACCAAGAAATTTTAACTGAAGCCTTATAGGATACCCATGCCCCCAACAACATCAATCCTACACAATTCCAAGCATTGGTAGGACATCTTTCAGCCACATATCAACTAGGTTTTATCTAGAATGACATGCCTTGTATCGATTCCAACCATAATTGTCCCCTTCATATTTAAGTCCTTGTGGCCCGTCATAAAGTGAAAAGGGTCTTGATAGATATGGATCTACCCTAAACCTTTGTACCTTAAAGTTCATAAAGTAAGTAGGTTATACCCATGTTGACTTAAATAATTAGGTCATCACTATCAAGGCATATGATAATGCAGAGCATGATTTTGAGGGGACGATTTATCTTCCAATTCAGGTTGGACTCATTGTACAGTACACTACTTTTCACGTCCTTGATCTGGACCTCCCCTATAACCTTCTTCTTGGCCACCCATGGCTCCATGCCATGCAAGCCATTCCTTCCACTTACCATAAGTACTTGAAGTTCCCATTTAATGGGATGAAAGTTACAATGCATGCCGAAACTCAACCATTTGAGTACTGTTGCACACTAGAAGCTTCCTTTCCCCATTCTCATTATTGTCTAGGCATAGAAATGGGGCCACCTCAAGCATCATCATCTCATCCATCCTCCAATACCCAATCCACCACTACATCCACTATATCTTCCACATCTGACTCCACCATTACTAAGGTCCAGATCATCGACAAGGGATGTGGTGAGTATGAAATGTGTACAACTTTAAACATGGAAACCATGCCACACTCACCACATACATATGGTCAACCTTCTCCATCTATGCCAAAGCCAAAAGATGAGATTTCACCCTCAACTCTAAGAATGTGGGAACCAGTACTTACCACTCCTTTGGACTAAGATAAGATACACTTGAAGATGACATTAGCCAATGGATATATCATGAGGAGCCTAAACCTTCTCCCCGCTTAAAAGAATACTTTCAAGAGACCTATCCTTGGCCCTCTAAGTTTGCTGAGAAACACAATTATCAAGGGGTTATTGGTATAGAAGAGCAAGGAAGATGACAACCAATAAACACTTTTGTGCATCCAAGAAATTTGGGCTTGGGCTATGACACAAAACAAAAGGTTCCTATCCCATCAACTAGTGCCTCTAACAACATTAGCATGGACAACAGTCTCCTCGAAGACATATCAAAAGAAGAATCCATCATATATGCATACAATGACTTTGATCATGTGGACCTTTCCTCCATGTTTGATTGCCTATCCGTTTTCACCATTAGTCTTTCCCTTCATCACCCTAAGCTAATTGATTGGGACCTACATGGTAGCACACCTATTAACATGTTTCCCTCAATGGATGCATATATGAATCTTACGGGATTGGGGGAGGATGAATGCCCTAGTCGTAAAAATAAGAAAAGGAAAAATCAAAAAGGGTTAGCTAGTGAAAACCTCCTTGAGGCACTTCTTGAATCAAAAAAAGTAAAAATAAAGGGCATATCTAATAGTGAAAACCTCGATGAGGAATTGGAAGATGGGTATGTTCATCTTCCCCTTATGGGAACCCAACTGTCTGAACGATCTTCTATACTCATAGAAGAGACATAGGAAATAAATTTGGGAATCTAAGAAGACCCAAAAATCACATATGTGGCCAAGTCCCTATCAGAAGAAGAGTACTCCACTATCATCCAACTTCTCAAAGAAGGCATCATCAATTTTTCATGGGACTATTTAGATATGCCTAGCCTTGATCCTGCTCTAGTTGTGCACCATTTGGATGTCCACCCAGATGCTAAACCTATAGCTCTGTTGGTCAAGAAACAACTAGAGAAACAACTAGAGTAGGATCAAGGCAAGGCATATCTGAATAGGCCCCTAATAGTTTCTCTAGTTGTTTCAGGAAGATGCATCCTCAAGTAGCTTTGTTGGTCAAGAAACAACTAGAGAAACTATTAGAGGTTGGGTTCATTAGGCCTATTGATTACTCTGATTGGATCTCCAACATAGTACTGGTTGCCAAACCCAATGGGAACATTAGGATCTACACCAATTTTTGAGACCTCAACAAAGCCTATCATAAAGATGATTTCCCCTACCAAAGATTAACATGTTGGTTGATTTAACTACTAGACACAGGATGCTACCTCTCATGGATGGTTTCTCTAGTTATAATCAGATCATAATAGCACCTGAGGAACAACATAAGACTGCCTTTACAACACCTTGGGGCACATTTTGTTACATCATGCCCTTTCACCTCAAGAATGTGGGGGCAACTTACTAGCATGCAATGACTGTCATCTTTCATGATCTCATTCACATCATCATGGAGGTTTACGTTGATAATCTGTTGGGAAAATATAGAACTAGAGAAGAGCACCCTATGATCCCGAAGATCTTTGAGAGCCTAGGGCATTACAAGCTACATTTGAATTTAAAGAAATGTGTATTTGGGATCACATCTAGAAAGTTACTGGGTTTCATCATCTCCAGAAGAGGCATAGAAGTTGATCCTACTAAATTAAAGGAAATCATGGAAATGCCTCCACCATGCAATCTAAAACATTTGAGGAGTATTCAAGGAAAACTTCAGTGCATCAGACAGTTAATAGCTCAATTGGCTAACAAATTTCATTCATTCACCCATCTCCTGAAGAAACACATGTCCTTCAAGTGGGATTCAAAGTGTTAGCTAGGTTTCAACAAAATCAAAGAGTACTTGGCTCATCTACCCATCCTCATGCCTCCCATTCCAGGTAAATTGCTTCTATTGTATATTTTAGCTACTTCAGTTGCATTGGGGGAATTGTTAGCACATCATCATGAGTCATCCATAGAATGAGAAATTTATTACATCAGATAGACCTTAGTGGGCCATGAACTCAATTATTCTTCAATGGAAAAATCCTACCTAACTATGGTCTTTAGTTCACAAAAACTTTATCATTACATGCTCAACCATCTAGTGAAGTTGATATCAAAGGTCAATCCACTCAGCTATTTGTTATCCAAAACTAATTTGACTAGACGTATGGCTAATTGGATTATGTTATTGAGCGAGTTCAATATTGAGTATGTGGACCAAAAGGTAATTAAAGGTCAAGTGATAGCAGATCAGTTAGCAAATGTTGCCTTAGTAGATGCCTATCCCCTGATAGTAAAAATTCCTATATGTAGCAAGAATACCTACATAAGCATACATGTTGAAAACCATGAAATGAATACAATGTAAACACAATGTGAACATGAAGAAGGCACGCAAAAAAAATAGAAAACAAAAGGTTAGTATTAAAGGGATTTGATTCGATAAGGTAAACAAACCCTAATCTTAAATTATCTCAAATAACAAATGCCATCCATCAAATAATTTTTATTCAAAAAAATGCTCCCATGAAGATTAGAATGTTGTGTTATGCCACATCACTCATGAGCCACATGGATCTACAAGAAAACAAGTAATGTTATGCTAGGTTTCCCTACAATATGATGGGTTCAATAAGGCTAGCAAGTTCTGTTGTGCTAAATGCTCATAAAACACATGACTCCATTGGAAAGCAAGTTGTATTGTGTTAGGTGGCCATATTAAAGGTTTTCATGACTCACACCATGGAAAAATTGAACATTTTCTTGGTGAATCACAAACTGGAATGAACATAGGCTAGTGAAGTCCAATATTCAATAAGTGGGCCCCCAAGACAAGGTAAAATCAGAAACACACTAGGTCTAGTGAAGTCCATTATTCACTAGGTGTGTACCCATTAACAACCATATCAAGAGTTATACTCCCTAATAATTTTGGTAAGGTTCCATAAATGATAAAGATTTTATGCCAATGCATCACTAAGTTCAACACCCATGAACAAAGTGAAGCAAAAATGTTGAACTCACCTCAAGGGGTGCACAAGATTTAACATCATGGGGGACAAACAAAACTCAACTCAAGGGGTACATGAATTTTAACCTCATGGGGAACAAACAAAACTCACCTCAGGGGGTGCAAACATAATGATAGAATAAGGCCAAGACTCTAGGGCATTATAATAACACCACCACAAAAGGTAATTTATCAAAAAAAAATCAAAGGGGCTTTGCTAAAGATATGAAAGGTCACACATTAGGGGATATCACACATGACATCACCACCAAGAGATAACTAGTCGAGGAATAAAAAATCCACCTTAGGGAATACTAACCATAGCATTACCATCAAGGAGAATGTCCTATGCCAAGAAAGATCACACTCTTATGGGACATCAAGCCTAATATCACCACAAAGGAGACATGTCAAATGGATTAAGAAGGCCATAATTTGGTTGACAAGGTCACACTTTCTAGGAAATATATGCTATCATCACTTAAGAAAGCACCATTTCCCATGCAAACAATGAGTGAGGGACTATATTCCCCCCTTAAAATACTAGTGTACTTGCTACACTAAAATTTTAAGGAGATAGAAAGGGATCCCATGAAGGATCCACCTAACACAAGGATTCCTAACCCCTTGCCCCCAAGTGTGAGGACAAAAGGTGAGCCAAAATAGATTAAGATATATTTCTCCTTACAAAACAAAATATGATTGCATAAAGTCAAGTTTATACCCCATGCATGGTAGTGAGTTTGTTATGATACTAAAAGAACTACATGGCAAGGATCAACAACTAATGCTATTTTTCTTGATTAAGTGAATTTATTTTCAATATTTCTAAAGGAAAATAGCCACTTTTAGTTGTTGTTTCTTGCATGTTGGGCTCTATAGAGAACACGAGATAGTGAAGTCCGATATTCAGTAGGTGAACCCCAAGAAAAGGTAAAATGAGAAACACACTAGGTCTAGTGAAGTCCACTATTTACTAGGTGTGTACCCATTAACAACCATATCAAGAGTTATACTCCCTAATAACCTTGATAAGGTGTGATACATGATAAAGATTCTATGCCAATGCATCACTAAGTTCAACACCCATGAACAAAGTGAAGAAAAAATGCCAAACTCACCTCAGGGGGTGCACAAGGTTTAACATCATGGGGAACAAACAAAACTCACCTCAAGGGGTACACAAATTTTAACATCATGGGGAATGAACAAAAATCACATCAGGGGGTGCATAAACAATGATAGAATAAGGCCAAAACCCCAAAGTATTATAATAACACTACCACAAAAGGTAATTTATCAAAAAACATCAAAAGGGATTTGTTCAATACATGAAAGGTCAAGCATTAGGGAATATCACACATGACATCACCACCAAGAGAGAACTAGTTGAGGAATAGAAAATCAACACCTTAGGGCATACTAACCATAGCATTACCATCAAGGAGAATGTCATATGCCAAGAAAGATCACACTCCTATGGGACATCAAGCCTAATATCACCACAAAGGAGACACATCACATGGATGAACAAGGCCATACTTGGTTTGACAAGGTCACACTTTCTAGGAAAGATATGTTATCATCACTTAAGAAATCACCATTTCCTATGCAAACAATGAGTGAGGGACTATATGCCCCTCCTTAAAATGTTAGTGTACTTGTTACACTAACATATTAAGGACATAGAAAGGGATCCCAAGAAGGAATTCACCTCACACAAGGCTTCCTAACCCCTTTCCCCCAAGTGTGAGGAAAAAGATTGAGACAAAATAGATTAAGATATGTTTCTCCTTGCAAAACAATATATGATTGCATAAAGCCAAGTTTATACCCCATGCATGGTAGTGAGTATGTTACGATAGTACAAGTACTACATGGCAAGGATAAACAACTAATGCTATTTTTCTTGATTAAGTGAATTTCTTGTCAATATTTTTGAAGGAAAATAACCAAGACTAGTTGTTGTTTTTTGCGTGTTGGGATCTATAGGGACATAAATACCTTGTTATTTTACACCACATCCTTTTCCACTATAGCCAAATTGTTTCAAAAGATGGTATCCTCTTCTATAAATGGATTTTATTTCTTTTGAAGAAAGTGGTTGATCATAACCACTTTCATCATATGTAAATGTGTAATTTGTGTCTTCCTCATTGTTAAAATTGGATGTATTTGGTGACTTAGTAATAGATTGTGTTGATATAATTGCAACTTCTTTCTCTTTTCTCGATTTTGATTGCATAATCTTGTATGCCCTAATGAATGTAGCTATAAAAATAAACGATCCCCACTCATCATCTAACAACTTTTTCACCAATGAAATACACTCATATTTGTCCTTAATATGTAAAGGTTCCACTTTTTTAGTTGGTGTTAATGTTCTAAGAGGATTTTTCAATCTTGTTTCAGTTTGTAAGTAATTTTTGAATTTAAGATCGAATTTTATTGTGTAAACCTTATTATTGTGTGAAGGAGGTCCGATTCACTACTCCCCAGTCCCAAGAAAAACAAGTTATAAATGGAGTGAATTTTCCTTGGTTACATCAATGTACAAAGCTAGAGTGATAGACATTCAAAATGAAAGAGATAGTAAAAATGTATAAAAAGGAGAGTCTTTAGCATACTCTTGGATGAAGGACCTTGGGGACCAAATGAGAAGATTAGACAAGTCTTTGGAAAAGGCTAGCAAGCTCTCAACCAAAGGATGTCAGTGTAAGATTTAGATGACAGTGTGGCTCTTTTTCAACTCAACGATGCATTGGAATCTCATTTAGACAAAGATTTGAACACGTTAGTAGAAAATTGCAGAGTCTACTTTCTACCTAGAATCTGAAGTCTTACTATCTTACAAAGTTAACAAAAAAGATATGAAAGGAAAATGCTAACAAAAATAATGCTTTATGAATCTAAATTAAATAGATTGAAATGGAAAATAAGGTGAGATAAAAAATCAAGGAAGGTCTTGCACTATGGAGCCTCTAGCAAGCTTCATACGAACAAAATGCACACAAGGACGATGAGGAAAAGTGTTGGAACTATTTTGGGGCTTTCCATAGTCAAACCCCCATTTTTGTGTTCCTACCTCTATGGAAAACTAGATAGATAGAGAAATAGATAAGATGTGTGATAGAAAAGAACCCCACTATGTAGAACTCATATCATGAATAAATAGATAAACAAGATAATGAAACAAGAGAGCATTACCAATAGTTTGTGGCTCCCTCTTTGCTTGATAGATAAGACATTGAATGGTTGCAAGAGATCCTTCGCTATTGATGAGACATGAATTTGGCAGAGCTTCATCATAGAAGAGAGATGTAGATGAGAAGAGATACAAAATATTTAGAGCAAGTGAATAGAAGAAAGAATAAATTTGAAGGAGAGTGAAATGATAGGTTTTATGAGGTTGAGAGGGCAAGAGGAGCTATGACACTCACAATTCCACCACAATGAAATGTGTTAGAGGCAAGAGGTGCGGGATTCCTTCATTTAAACTTGAAAAGTTCTAGGACACCTATGTGTTGTGTAGGAGCCCAACTCAAAAAAATTGCAAGAAATGAGTGTTGGTATGTGGTGATTGATCATGCTATACTGTATAGCCCATGGTATACTATACACCCCAGCCCCTATGATAAATTTTCTTCCTACTTTTTTGCATCATGACCGAAAAAGGGAAAAATCAATGCAAAAGGAAAAATCCGATTTTGTAGAACCTAAAATCTAGAAGCTTCTAAGCTTGTTAAAAAGGGGTTCGGATGGGTATTACTGTATGATGAAAAATGTGATTATTTGCAAGATTGTAATAAGTTTTACACTGGATAATAAAAATATTGGATGGCTGTGGTTTGGTGGATGTAGCCCAGATTGGGTGAACCATGTTAAATTCTTTGTGTTATGATTTATTCTGTGCATGTTTTAGTTTCTCTATTTATTAATTAAATCTGCATTTAATTGTTAGATATCTATCTTTCTAACCCTACCAAGTGGTATCAGACTGGGTTGTGTTTCGATTATCATCTGTAGGAAGGTCTCACGGCTCAGTGGGAGTCTCACGATTGAGTGGGAGAAATGGCAGACGAGGATAAGAAGGTTGAGAAGTTTAATGGGAAGAACTATTAGTTATGGAAGATGTAGATGGAGGACTATCTCTATCAGAAGGATTTATGGCAGCCATTGGAAGGGAAAACCAAGAAACCCGCAGCAATGTCAGATGAGGACTGGGAGATCTTGGATAGAAAAGCTCTTGGCAGTATTCGTTTATGCCTGGCACAATCGGTGGCATTCAATATTACAACAACAAAGACAACTCAAGAGTTGATGGAAACCCTAGCAAAGTTATATGAAAAGCCTTCCGCTCCGAATAAGGTATTTCTTATGAAGTGTTTATTTAATATGAAAATGGTAGAAGGTGGGTTAGTTACTGATCATTTAAATGAGTTTAATACAGTCACCAGTCAATTAACTTCTGTAAAAGTAAACTTTGATGAAGTCAAGGCTCTTTTGATTCTATGTTCTTTGCCTGAAAGCTAGAATAGCTTGGTAATGGCTGTTAGCAATTCTGTTTATGGCTTGAATACATTGAAATTTGATGATGTTGTTGGTGTTATTTTGAGTGAGGAAATCTGTAGGAAAAGCTCTGGTGGAACATCCACATCAGGCAGTGTTTTGAATGTAGAAAGCAAGGGCAGAACAAAGGAGAGAGGAAACAATTATGGAAATTATGGGAAGTCACGAGGAAAATTAAAGGAGAAAAGGTCTCAATCTAGAGACAAGAGGGATTGCTTGTACTATGGTAAGCCGGGTCATCTGAAAAAAGATTGCTGGTCTCGGAAAAATAAAGGAGACAAAAAGGAAGGAAGTAAAGAGGCAAATGTGGTAAGTAATAAATCTGATGAGGATGCTTTGATTCTTTCCCTTGATAATGCTGACGATTCTTGGGTGTTAGATTCAGGGGCTTCATTTCATGCTACCCCCCATAGAAGTTATTTTCTTGATTATGTTCAAAGGGATTTTGGCATGGTTTATTTAGGACATAACAAACCCTATCAGATTGTTGGAAAGGGAAGAATCAAGATTAAGCTGAAAAATGGGAATCATTGCCTACTACGTGAGGTAAGGCATGTTCCAAAGTTAAGCAGAAATTTAATTTCAACAGGGCAACTAGATGATGAAGGTTGTGTTGTTACATTTAGTGATAAAAATTGGAAGGTTACAAAGGGTGCCTTAGTGGTAGCAAAAGGTGTGAAAGTAGGCACCTTATATCTTTGTACAGGTCATACTGTTCCTTCTACTTTAATTGTTATAGAAAAATATCAATGTTCAGGAACAGTTGCTGCAATTCAGCAGGTAGAAGATCATACAGTTGCTATGGATTCTGAATCAACACTGTGGCATAATAGACTTGGGCATATGAGTGCAAAAGGTATGAAAGTACTTCATTCAAATAATGTTTTACCAAGTCTAAAATGTGTTAATAGATGGATTTCTATGAAAGTTGTGTGTATGGAAAACAAAAGAGAGTAAGTTTTCTCAAGGATGGGAAGTAAAAGAAAGATGAGAAATTGGAGCTTGTGCATACGGATGTATGGGGACCAGCTCAAGCATATTCTCTCGGTGGCTCTCTGTATTATGTTACATTCATTGATGATGCAACTAGGAAGGTATGGATTTATTTCCTTAGGAAGAAATCTGATGTATTTGAAACTTTTAAAAACTGGAGAAGCTTGGTTGAGAATGAGACAGGTAAAAAGATAAAATGTCTCAGATTTGATAATGGTGGTGAGTATTGTAGAAAAGAGTTTGAAGATTATTGTTCCTCTAATGATATTCGTAGACAGAAAATGGTTCCAATGACGCCACAAGAAAATGGAGTGGCTGAGCGCATGAATAGAACAATAATGGAGCATGCACGGACTATGAGATTGCATGTTGGGCTACCTTTAAAAATGTGGGCAGAGACTATAAACATTACTATTTATTTAATCAATAGAGGTCCCTCTAATCCTTTGGGTTGTGGTATTTCAGAGGAAGCATGGAAAGGTAAGAAGGTGAGTTATTCTTTTCTCAAAACCTTCAGTTGTGAAGCATTTGCACATGTAGATTCTGAAAATAGAGCCAAGCTTGATGCAAAATCAAAGAAATATGTATTTGTTGGATATGGCATTGATGAATTTGGTTTATAGGCTAAAAGAGGAGGATGGAGGTAAGAAAGTATTTAAAGCCAGATTAGTTGTAAAGAGATTTGCACAGAAAAAGGGTATTGATTTTGATGATATTTTTTCTCCAGTTGTTAAAATGACTTCTATTCGTATTGTTTTAAGTATTGTGGCTGCTGAAGATTTGCACTTAGAACAACTTGATATTAAAACTGCCTTTCTCCATGGTGATTTGGAAGAGGAAATACATATGGACCAGCCACAAGGATTTCAGGTCAAAGCTAAGGAGAAACTAGTGTGCAGATTGAAGAAAAGTTTATATGGCTTGAAGCAAGCACCTCGGCAATGATATTTTAAATTTGATAGTTTTATGTCTGAGCAAGGCTAAAGTTGGTGTAATTCTAACCATTGTGTTTATTTTAAGAGGTTGGATAATGATAGCTACATTATTTTATGTCTGTATGTTGATGACATGCTTGTAGTAGGGTCTAACATGGATCACATAAGTGAGCTAAAACAACAGTTAATAAAATCTTTTGCTATGAAGGATTTGGGGGCAGCAAAACAAATCCTTGGTATGAAAATTTGTAGAGATAGGAAAAACAAACAATTGTTTTTATCTCAAGCTAATTATGTTGAAAACGTGTTGCAGAGATTTCATATGGAGAATGCAAAAGCTGTTAGCACACCTTTTCCTAGTCATGTTAAATTGACTAAGGATATGTGTCCAAAGACACAAAAGGAGGAAGAAAAAATGTCTAAGGTACCATATGCTTTAGTTGTAGGTAGTTTAATGTATGCCATGGTATGCACGAGACCAGATATTCCACATTTTGTAGGATTTGCTAGCAGGTATTTGAGTCATCCCGAAGTTGAGCATTGGAATGCAGTAAAAAGGATTCTCAAGTACTTGAGAGGTACATCCAATAAATGTTTATATTTTGGGGGCTCTAATACTGATTTAAAAGACTATGTTGACTCAGATTTGGTAGGGGATATAGATACCAAGAGGAGTACCATAGGTTATGTATTTATAGTTGGTGGGACAACAATGAGTTGGATTTCTCAATTGCAAAAGGTGGTTGCTTTATCCACCACAAAGGCAGAGTATGTTGCTGCAATAGAGGCGGCAAAGGAGATGATATGGCTGCAAGTTTTCATGGTTGAGTTGGGCAAACAATAGGCTGGAAATTGCTTGTTTACAGACAGTCGGAGTGCTATACATCTTGCAAAGAATTATGCTCTACTTTCTAAAACAAAACACATCCAGTTGAGATATCATTTCATTCGGTTAGTGTTGGAGGATGGATAGGTTAAGCTGGACAAGATACATACAGATGTCAATCCAGCAGATATGTTTACGAAGCAGTGACAAGGGAGAAGTTGAGCTCCTCTTCAGCTTTGGTTGGCCTTCAAGGTTGAATTCAAGTATAACAGAGTAGCAGGGTCCAAGGTACTTATTTCCAGTGGAAGCTATAATTGTAGCAGTGTCATCCAGGATTAGTCTCCAAGTGGGAGATTGTGTTGGTGTGGAGCCTACTCACTCTCCAAGTGGGAGATTTTTGGTATGTGGTGACTGATCATGCTATACTATATAGCCCATGGTATACTGTACACCCTGGCCCCTATGAAAAATTTTCCTCCTACTTTTTTGTGTCATGACCGAAAAAGGGAAAAATCAATGAAAAAGGAAAAATCCGATTTTGTAGAACCTAAAATCTGGAAGCTTCTAAGCTTGTTAAAAAGGGGTTCAGTTGGGTATTATTGTATGATAAAAAACATGATTATTCGCAAGATTGTAATAAGATTTACACTAGATAATAAAAGTATTGGATGGCTGCGGTTTGGTGGATGTAGCCCAGATTGGGTGAACCACGTTAAATTTTGTGTTATGATTTATTCTATGCATGTTTTAGTTTCTTGGTTTATTAATTAAATCTGCATTTAATTGTTAGATATATGTCTTTCTAACCCTAACAATGAGGTGGCAGAATGCTAACACTTTGTCATATTGCCTTATGGTGTTGGAATTGTGCAAATTTGACTAATAAGGTTTTTTCCATAAATGCAGCTAGACACCATAAATGTAATGGGCTAAATGTGCAACTATGAACTTGCCACAAGGTGTAATTTTATTACACTATATTTTACCCCCACTTTAGTGAGCTAACTTTTAAGAAAAATTAGCTACACTAAAGTACTCAAGAATACATTTATTGTGACTTTGAAAATTTGAAAATTTTACATATTTACATTCAAAAAGGATACTGTAGGGATCGTAGAGGTTGAGTAGGCACATACTAACAATTCCCCCAATGATCGATTTCTACAAGAAATTGTAGTTTCAGTCGTGAAGTTTCATTCTGTAAAACTCAAATTTAGGCCAGTTTAAAAATTGGAAGAAGCTACCTTAGTGAGAAGAATGCTTAGGAGAACTTTGGTGTTTTGAAAGAAAAATATGATGAAGAGGTGAATATATTGCCCCTCCTTTTTTTCCCCTAGCTACGTGAAGTGAAAATAGGAAGGATAGAAGGACCATATTTTTTAGAAAAAATGGGCCCAAAAGGGCCTATATATACTTAGACGAGCCTTGAGAAGGGTCATTTTCAGTATTCATGGTGATAAAATTATTGTTTTTAGTGAGAGAAAAGTCAACAAAATGTCACACAAATGAGACTATGTAGAACCTAGGATTGAGTATCTCCACAAGGGCATGACCAAGGGAGGCAAGGTTGATGAGGTACGATGAATCTAACCCTACCTTTTTTTTTGTGTATTCTTTATCATTTTCTATTTCGAGATCAATGCAAGCATCTAGCCAATGCAGAGGCATTTGGATGGTGCACTATCATGTAGATAGCATGTCAAAAGCCTTTGGTTGCATTTGCATCCGCTCTGTGCACTATCATCTTGACAACATTTCAACCTCAAACATCAACACGTTGAAAAAACACTTGTGTGGAATTCCTTCATCCCAAAGGTGTACCTATAATGTTTTTTGATGTAGAGATAGTATTTTATGATTCAAATGGATATGATGTGGGTTTTTATTTCTACTGCAAGAGTGGCTAGAGTTGAGATAGCATGGATTTGGGAATGTGTTGTCTATGTTGTGTGACCATCAAGATGATTTGAGCCTAGATGAGGAAAGTCTACTCTAGCATGTGGGCCTTTGGTGGGTCTATACTATCTTAGAGATATTATATCATTTGTTAATGCTCATAGCACTGATGAAGTGTTGGAATGTGGATACATCTGCCTTTTCCTACCATTAGGAGAGATGGATATCACATTGGAGGACATGTATTAGATCATCATCATACCCATCCCTAGATGATGGGTAGCTTATGATGAGGTCAGGAAAATGTGGGAGGCTGTAGAGGACCAACAGTACTGCATTAGGTGTACAAAGCCTAGGGATAACACCTACCAACATCTATCTATGATGGTATGAGCATGAGCAGGTGGCCATTCCACTCATTCAAAGGGTGATGGTCATCATAGTCACCCTCCAAGTCATGATGGATGGGTGAGGCTCTCACCTACAAGGAGGTCTTGTCCATTTTATTCATGAGATGGAGAAGTGTCAAACTATTTATTCCTAGGGTTGAAGCATGTTTTCTCACCTATACCATGACCTCGGGAATCATGTCCATTATGAGTACTTTAGTTTGATAGCTTGCACACTTCTACAGGTGTTTATGTTCATGCACATTTTGTGTACTCAGCCAGTTGGATTTCCCTGGGTATATCATGTGCTACACATATGGAACACATATACTCGTTAGTGCACAATAGGGGGTATGGAGATATCATATTTTGGTGCTTGGAGATTGATTCTTTGTGGTCACAAGATGTGAGATTGTGACCATATAGAGGTATGGGGATCTGACCCACATACATGCTTGATAGTTGCAACATATGCAATGATCATATCTCGGTAGGGTGATATAAGTATATCATTATACCATGTATTATTTGCATAGATTCACTCAGAAAATTGAGCAAATATAGACTATCCCATTGACACCTTCGACATACATTCAATCGACAAGGAGAATTGTGTGATTAAGCAATCATCATTTACCAACCATTGTAGAATTTTTTTTTAGAGACAATGGGTTGGATAACTATGACATGGATCTCATCCTCATGGTTGATGATGTTGGGGTGGATTGTGACTTTAGAGAATCCTAGGTGACAATAAGACCTACATTGATTTTCCTAGCACATGGCCCCATGGGAAACATTGATGCGTAGGTGATGCAAAGTGAGTAGGGAAGCACACCAATCTCAGATGGCATAAGTTCTTTATGAGTGCTTCTCTCAAATACTCTAATCAACACACCATCAAATCTATGTCCTTCTATAAGGAAAACTCAAATCACAAAGGGTTTTTGAATATCATACTTTTAAAGGACTTATAATCACTTGAAACATGCTCTAACAGACCACAATCATAACACCATAGCCATGATCAGCACTTAGGAAACTCCATCAATTCATTCCTCAACTAGTAGGCCTCTTTACCCCCAATTGCTTGTAGCACTGCCTGGTAGGACAGTCCAATTAATTCTCACCCACAAACCTATATCTGATGTAAACTACTATTTTTATGCAAGTATATTATGCCTCTACAAGGCCACAAAATCTTACTTCTTGACAGTGGTTAGAAAAGCAACCATGGACCAACCTATCACTGTCCTCAAGAGGCCTAATTGAGAGCACTTGACTAGTTTTTGGTTACCTAGGCTCACCCCTTTTCCCCAAAGCCTTTTTTAAACTCCTACAGGCTACTTACAACCATTTCAATCATTCCTAAGTGCCACCTTGAAGAAAAATCTCTCAAAACAAGCAAAACTCAGATTTTTGTTTTACAAGCTAGGCCTGTCACATGAAGATACCATGCCTAGATCAGTTTGTAACTTTCCCCACACATTTATCCATTCTCCAAAACATTGAAAAGATGAAAATATACATAAATACCTTCCATCCCACAATAAATTATCCCTTTGTCAAGAATTTCATAATGTTTTTGCTTGGGAGTATTCTGATTTAAAAGGATTTGACCCTAGAATTGCCCAACATACAATAGAATTAGAATTAAATGCAAAGCCTGCAAGGCAGAACTAGAGGCCTTTGAACCCAAAACTTGAGCCTCTTATGAAATTAAGGAGTTAACCAAGCTAGTTGAAGGAGGTATCATTTTTCCAATCAAACATACTTCCTGGGTTTCTAACTTTGTACCAGTTAGAAAGAAAAATGGAGAAATAAGGCTTTGTGTAGATTTTAGAGACCTTAATAGAGCCTCTTTGAAAGATCATTACCCGCTGCCCTCTATGACGCAGATTCTTTAGGTTCTTGCTAGTTTAGATATATTTTCCCTGGTTGATGGTTATTATGGTTATAACTAGGTGTTAGTCAAAGAAGAGGATCAGTTTAAGACTGCATTCACCACAAAATGGGGCACTATGGCCTACAAGAGAATTCCTTTTGGCATGTCCAATGTTGGAGCCACTTTTCAAAGGGCTATGGACATGGCATTTCAAGGTTTGATTAATAAAATTTCACTTATTTACTTTTATGATGTAACATTTTTTTCAAAAAGTGTTGATGAACATTTATCACATCTTAAACAAGTTTTTGAAAGATGTAGGGAGTATGGTATATCCCTCAATCCCAAAAAGAGTATATTTGTTGTTCATAAAGGTAAAATTTTGTGGCATATAGTGTCAAAATAGGGGGTCACCATTGATCCTGAAAGAGTTAAAGCTATTTTAGAACTACCTTTTCCCAATCATAAAAAGGGGTTGCAAAGCTTTCTTGGCAGAATAAATTTTTTGAGAAGATTTATACCTGATGTTGCAAATCTTTTAAAGCCACTAACTGCCATGTTGAAGAAAAATGTGAGTTTTAGATGGACCAAAGAGGCTAAAGGCAGATTTGAAGCTATTAAGGAGGCCTTATCAGCAACTCCTAGACTGGTAAATCTAAAATTTTCAAAAGATTTCATTTTGTATGCTTTTGGTAGCATAGATTCAATTTCTACAATGCTAGTACAGCAAAATGATGATGGGTTGGAGCAGTCCATTGATTTTTTTATGCAAGGCTTGGAAGATTATGAACAAAGGTATAGCTTTGTAGAAAAGCATGTTCTTGATGTTATAAGGAGTCTTAAAAAATTTAAGCCTTTAATTTCCAATAACAAGATACATCTAATGGTTGCACATCCAAGTGTGGAGGAGTTCATGTTGAGTAAGGACCTCAATGAGAAAAGAGTTGGATGGATCACTAAATTCATGGAGTATGATGTTGATATCAAGATTACCAAGCTTGTAAGAGGTAAAGGACTTTGTGAACAGCTAGCTTCAGCATCTGAAAATGAGGAGAAAATAGAAATAGAAGTTGTTCTAGTTAATAATGATGAGCCTTAGAATGTTGCACCCACATTAGCTGCAAGCTAGGTACATGACATGATTCATTTTTTGCAAATTGGTGAGTGTCCACAGGTTTTGACAAAGCTAAGTGAAGGTATTTTAGACTTCAGTCCATTCCATATGTGTTGATTGGTAATGTTCTTTTCAAAAAAGATCTGAATGGTGTTCTTTTAAGATGTATTGATAATGACCAAATTGATAAAGTGCTTCATGAGTTCCATGATGGAACTGTAGGGGGTCATTTTTCCCCAAGAACAACTGCATGGAAGATAATGAGAGTTGGCTACTATTGGCCAAGATTTTTTAAGGATGCCCATGCTTGGGAAAGGAAGTGTGTAAAATGTGGTTTATTTGTAGGCAAGGAAAAGCTACGAGCTTTTCCTTTGCAGCCTATTCAAGTGGAGCAACCCTTCATGAGGTGGGACATTGATAAATCATTGGACCCATAAATCCACCTTCTAGTGTGGGCCACAGGTGGGTTCTTATAGCAACTGATTATTTTACATTATGGATTGAAGTAGTCGCTTTGAAAGAAGCTAATGAGTCTGTTGTTTTGAGTTTTTATGATGATATAGTGACCAGGTTTGGAGTACCTGAATCAATTATTTCAAATAATGCCTTAGCATTTGTTGGATTAAGAATAAGTGATTGAGTTTTCAGGAATGGAATTCATCTGAATACATCTTCAAACTATTACCCTCAAGGTAATGGTTTGGCTAAAAGTACAAATAAGAATCTCATCAGAAATATCAAGAGAACCATGGAGGAGAATCAGATAACTTGGCACACCAAGTTAAAATATGCCTTGTGGGCAAATAGGGTGACCCCAAAAAGGTCTATTTGAAATTCACCATATGTACTTTTTTATGGAAAGGAGGCAAGATTTCCTCTATCTATAGAGCTTCATGCTCTTGATATTATGCATCAATTAGAAATGTTTGAAGAACATGATCCAATGTCTATTAGATATGCTCAACTCATGGAGCTAGAAGAAACAAGAGATAAAGCAATGAAGTCTTTTGAGTACTATCAACTTCAAACAAAAAAGAGTTTTTGATAAGAAAGCAACACTCAGAGTGTTCAGAGAGGGTGATGTTGTACTCAAATGGGGTGAATTGAAAAGCAGGCCAGGTAAGCACACAAATTTTGACAACTTTTGGAGTGGCCCATTTTTTATTACTAAATGCAAGGAGCACAATGCATTTTAGTTGTCAAAGATGGATGGAGAAGTTCTCCCTATCCCAGTCAATGGGATACACCTCAAATGGTGTTTTGAGGTATGACTTACCTTGTGCGTGCTTGGTTAGGTTTTATGCTTTCAATAAGTGTTTTTACACCTTAGTTTAGTTCTTGTGTACTTTCCCTAAGTGTTGCTTCAACATAGTTAGGTAGTTTCCCTTCTACAATTTTGCTTTCAATAAGTTTCCAAGGTGTTTTGAGTTATTGTTGCTGAGTTATAGCATGGAACAAAGATGTTTTCAGATCTGTTTTGATTTTTCTGAGTGACTCTATGCCCAATGGACAAACCTAGGCAACTGGTCTCATGTTTAGCAGGCAAACATACAGTAGATGTCGCCAAAAATGTTACCTAATTTCACTGCTGGCTTAATTAGGTAGAGCTCTTTGATTTTAAACTAAGAGAAAGGTACATTTTTTAATCTTTCCTATGGTACATTCAAGTGCATAAGCAGAAATCAAAAGATTACATTAATATATTATTGTGTGTATACAAGTGCATGTAACATAGGAAATATTTTCATGATTCTTTTCTGAAAAAGTAATCTTTATTGATATTAGAAGTGTATATCATCTCACACAATTCGTGAGACTAACTTGTTCAATATAAATGAAGAAAAGCATATACATTGATAGGTAAAGAAATAGAATGCACATATAAGGAAAGAGACCAGTCATTGCCTGAATGAATGGTTCAGCGGGTGATTCCTTGCTTTGTTTTTTGCCTTGAGCTGCTTTGTGTCCTCCTTAGCTCCTTTTTGCTCCTAGTTCCTACATCTGAGTGATAAAATGTTGTTAGAGAAATCAAGGTTTCTCATATTGCATGTACAAACACCCATGAACATATAAACTAATCTCCAAACACATTGAACAAGCATGCAAACCTTGGATGTCCTAGAGAACAATGAAGTCATCAAACACATCCAAAATATGCATTTATTTTTCTAACTTGTTTGCTTCATGTGTAAATACAGGAAAAGAATGTTGTTGTTTTGATTCATCAAATTACATCATGTGGGTTAAAATGTGGCTCCCACAAGGGTTGATCCCAGCATGCTAAGTTATCAAATAATGAGCTCATTTGAGCTTATTTAAGAGGGAAGTGCATTATTAAGAGTCATCATATCAACATGGCCATGGAATGATAGTGAATAGGTATACATAAAATGCTTCATTTACATTATGTTTCACATCATGTATTGTTGTCATGTTTAGCATCATCCTTGTTGTAAACAATCATCATGAGGAATATACATGATAGTGGAACAACATAGGAAAACAATGAAGAAGTTCATTTACAGGAACTCAAGCTTTCCACATAATTGCCTATACGTAATTGAAAGTAAGTTCATCTCTTTATGATTGTTAATTACACATCATTTATGGTAGTGAGTTATTGGTCACTGTCATAAGTGACATGCAATTAAAACAATCATAAATTATAAAGCACAATTTATTAAGAGTTGTCAAGACTTATCAAAAATCAAACATTGAAGCAAAGGTAGCTCAAGAAATATTAAATGTTAACAGTTACTTGCTAAGAGACAGTGAGTTTGATACTGGTGATTCATGATCACAAACTCACAAAAAACATAGGCGGTATTTATCTAGCCATGATGATGTTCAAAAGCATTTCATGCATGAAAGTTCAATTTGCATTATTTGTTGAAATGCATATGTTTTGACAATCATTTAAGTCTCAAGATGAAAATTATAGTCATGATAGTGGTCACATTGCATAAAAAAATTTCGCTGTTTCATGAGAAACAAAGATATCAAGGAACAAACAGGACAGTGCAAAAAGTTAATGTCATTACACAAATGACAAGGAACTCTTACAATCTTACTCTATGTAGCATAACAAAGACATTGAATCAATAGCAGTTTTGTGTTATATAGTGAAGTTTATGATAGATCCATTAGAGGAACACCATTGTGATAGTGTCTTTGCATGAAAATTCAAGAATTAGCAGTAAACATTGAAGCAGTTGACTATCAAGAACTCATAACAGTCATACCCTCAAATAAACATAAGGCAGAGTTTGTGTTTCAGTCTTTTGGGGAATAGTACAACAGTATCAAGTTGAGCAACGAGTCTCACAATGTAAATACATGGAAAAGGAAAGGATAGGATATGAGTTCCTATATCTTTAGAAGAAGTTATTTTAAATAAATAGAGTAGTTCTCATTCAACAAACAATAATGGTGTTTTTTAGTCTAAATCTGCAGAATATTCAGAAAGTAAATGTGGAAGATAGGGGTCGGGCCATTTTTTCAGCCCCAAAAAGCTAAAATGGAGACTAAAAACTTAGAGTTTGAGCTACAAAGCTTGAAAGGAGCTACATTTTCGTACAAAAAGATAGGGTTCTATAATCCAGAATATGAAAAAAAAAAACAAAAAATGGAGGTAAATACAAAGCTACAGGAAAATACGCTTTCTCTATACTTATCAAAACACATCTGGGTTTTCTGAAAGAAAGCAAATAAAGAGGAAGGAGTGACAGTGTACATGTGTTTTTTGCAAATAAGACAACATCAACAATTATTGAAGAAAGGCTGAGCTACAACCATATTTTTCAGAAGACGAATAGTAAAATACATCTCAGGAGTTGGCCATGAAGAAAATGAAGTTTTTGTCACCTTTAGAATCTCAATGAATCTGTAAAATGCAAGAGAGGAGACATGGTTTTGAAAGAAAACAAAAACCTCATATACCTATTGAAATGCGAACAAAATCTATGGCCTGGGGTTTCTCATCAATTTTATATCTTTATAGTTTTTACATAGGAGATATAAAATGAGAAGTTTCTACTCATAAGATGCAAGAAAATCAAGATTTGCATAAAGAGATTGTAGGGATCAAAATTTACCAACTATTTTTTCTTTGTCCTCCAAAATCTTTATCAAAGGATGCTTTTACAAGGCTTGAAATGGGGTTACATGGCGGCCAGTCAATGAATGAAACATAGAGTAATGAAACAAGTAAAAAGAAATGAGTAGAAGCTTCAAGGTGTCATGGCCAAAGAGGCCAAAATATTTTAAAAAAGGAATCTTTTTATTCATTTTTTGCTCCAGAAATGACTTACCATTGTTCCATTGTGTAGATCTACAAAAGAAATGCCTCTTTTGTGTACAAACCTACCATGGTTTCCTCCATAAACCCTCACTCATGGCGGTGGCTTAGCTTCCTCAAGAAGCTTTGAACAAATGAATGAATATTTCATTTTTGCTTTTGTTTTTGTTCTTAGGGTTTTCCCTAATACATACCGATGGAATTTTAGGCTTTTTTCCTAATGTTTAAAAAAATGAAATGTCAACTAATGGAACTCGTGGCCTCTTTATTCCTTATCACTTTCAATGCCTTAGGAGATTTCATAATCTCTTGGGTGTTTTGTCCTTGTATATGCCATGTCATAAGTCTTTATGACTTTTTAAGTATTTGTGTTGACTTCTCATGGCCAAATCATGGGCGTTTCTAAAATTTGAATTCTTTGAAATGTAAAACATTTACTTTAGTGTTGTTTATAAATCACTTAAATTACGAATGTTCTTTAAATGCAAAATTAACTGAAGGAGCCACTCATATATTCGATTAAGGAAAGAAGATATGCTTTGATTTATGACATCGAGAGCATATAGGGAGATGGATAAAATAGTTTTCCAACACATGCCAAACATATAGGAGCCTTTATTTTGCTTTTTGGAGCAATTAGGAGCTTTTGGTGGACTGTTTCATGTGTCATCATGTTTGACTTGATCAAACATGACTTTTTCATCATTTTGGAGCTCTTTTAGAGAGGTTTTAGTTTCTAAAAAATAGGATTTTTGGAGGCATACAAGCTCATGGAATTTCTAGAGCCTTTTCTACTTGGAGATTGATGCATTTTTTAGGAGTCATTATGGTGGACTTGGTCAAATTTGTCTTTTTCACCCCTTTGGAGCCTTTTTGGAGTGGATATGGATGCTTTTTTCTAGGCTTTTTGGGGGCATCCGACCCCAAATGATTCTAGAACCTATTCTCATGGATTTTTGGAGGGAGGTATTGATTATAGTCACTTGAGTGGCTCTTTTACACTCAATTCTTCTTTATGCAGTTTTTGTACTAAGTGACGATTAAAATTCCTTGTACAATTTTTGACATATTGTTGTAACTCTTTGGATATGAAATAAAAAAGATACCTTGGTTATTACTAGTAATGAAATCCATTCCTTTTTGTGTAGGTTAAATGATTTGATCAAGCTATTTGTGAAACTTTTCATATTTTCCTTCTAGCTTTGTCTCATAAGTTATACCTTTCTGCAAATAGTGTGTTTAAGCAGGTTGCTAATTGTGTCTAAAAATGCATATTGCTTGTTGATTGTGAAGTTAATCTTCCCTTTAGCTAGTTTTTGTGTTCAGCCCCTTTAGTGAAGCACTTATGCAAAAGCACACAGTAATGAATTGTGCAAACTTAGTTCCTATTAGTTGAAGCCTTGTGTTGAAGTTTCTAGTCTTCATTATCCTTGTTAGTTTGGTGTATCACCTATTATTTTTAGTTTCATTTTTTCCATTTCATGCATTTCCTTCTCCCTTTTCCTTTACAAAATCAATAGTTTTAGGTGACACCATAGGAATTTGGCCTTCTCTGGAGGTTGACTTATGTTTATAGGTTACCCATAGCTTTAGAGGTCTTCCCATGTTTCTCTGAAATGCTAGGTCATGTAACTTAACATATTATGTCTTGCAGCTTAGTCAAGGTGCAATTTCAGTAGACAACAATCACTAATATGTATAAAAACACTTTATCACACTCCCACAAGAGTAATCATGCAGTCATAAGGGCTTTTAGCACTATGGCAGGGTAAGGTATATGATGTAGGACCATACCACAACATTCACCTAGAAGGAACATGGCTTGGCAGTAAGAATCAACATGCACCGCATACCCACGATGAACCATAAGAACACAAGATAAGCCATGTGATAGGGTGGCACATTCAAAACTTAACCACTAGAGGTTAACCCATTGTATCAAAGTCAATAGAAATCAACACTAAAAGGGGATATGGTATAGCAGTGCCACATTACATAAATCGCTACCCCACAACAAGTAATAAGCAAAGCAGAAAGATATGTGCGATATGGTGGTACCAAAAGGCTTTACCTACTATCCTTCAATATAAAAATTATATCATAAGATGGTTGTGCAGTACAACGATGAAGAATTATCTCAAACTGTAGTCTCGTGGCGAGGATATTTAGAACTTAAAAGACCTTGTGGTATAGTGGTAAGTTCTTTGTCGTCCCGCGATAAAGGAACATTAGTCATATATATGATGTGCAGTATGGCAGTGAAAGATTAAATAAACTGCAACACTGTGACAAAGGTAAAAAAATTTTGTATGAAGCTACCAGTATAGCAGGGTGGTTATAATAAGCATATAATATAACATTTCCATTTTGTACAGATGAAAAGGACTGGCGGCGATATTGCGGTACAAGTTGGCGAAGGCATTTATATCAATTCTGGAAGTAATCATAACCACGACCACAAATCATTCAATCTTCCAAGATTGACAATGGATATTCAAAATATAAATATGAGTTGATTATGAAATATTCTACACAAGTCCAACATAAATGTCAAAATGACTCGACCCAAAGGAAGATAAACTTAGAACTTAGTGCTCATTTTAGCAATCGATTGTAAAGAATTATCATCGTGTCGGGAGTTGAGTTCAGAAGAAGAAGGCTTTGCAAATATTGTGTCACTAGGTAAGTGCATTCTACAGCGTTTGAGTTTAAAGTTTGCATTTTGAAAGAGTGAAAAATTTAAATAGGATAAAAAATTAAAATCATGCTGCCTAGAAAAAGTGAAATTAGGAAAGAAGAACCTAAGAATAGGTCTTTACAATAGTTTATACTAGATATTTTCCTAAGTCTATAGATAAAGGATTTATGAAGGTCTTTAGGGACATAGCTCAGGGTTGTTGAGAATTAATCATTCCTATTTAAAGGTGGTATTTATTTGGTACTTCTATGAGAAAAGAAATGATAAGGTTCCAATATCAAACCCTTGGATTCTAGATTTGGCCAAATTGATGTCCCCAATGTTTTCATAGATGTTGAATTCATTAGAGTATTGGCTCAAAACTATCATCCAGCTACCAAAACAGTGAGAATGAATAATGGGTAAGAGCAAGAAGATGATTCCATGAAACGTGGAAGTTTTTGCCTTAAGCAAAAAATGAAATTGGCTTGCAAAAAATGAGATCCTGCTTTTTAATAAACAGGATCTCGTTTTTAAAAATAGGATCATGTTTAGCTTCAGGATCCCAAGCCTAAATTCTAAATGGGATCCCATTTTTTTTAAATTGGGATCTCGTTTATTAATGGGTCTTGAACCAACATTTGAGAAACAGGATCCCAATCTTTACAAAATGAGATATCATTTTTAAGAGGTATTTATTTTTAAAAATAAATTAAATTCAATCATTTTGAAGGCACATGAGATCCCGATTTCGCATAGCAGACAACGACCTCCAGGTAAGCCTCCACCACCATTTTTTTTGCTTTTTCATGTTTTTTTTGAAATTTTTAACATAATGATAGATTTTAGTATGTTTTTTTTTTCAATTTATTTGGCATTTTATGTATTTTTATTTACTTGTAATAGAAGAAATGTTGATTTGTAGAAGAAGGAGAAGAAATGAAATGAAACCCTCAAGATATTGAATAGAAAAGAAAAAACAACCTTAAATCGTACCCTAAGAAAAAAAAAAGCTTTTGAAACCTAAATTGTTCAATCAAACAAAACAAAAATTGCATTTGAAAACCCTAAATTGAAAGGAAACAAAAATTGCATTTGAAAACCCTAAATTGATAGGAAACAAAAAAATTGCATTTGAAAACCCTAAATTGAAATGAAAAAATGCATTTCAAAACCTTTTTTTTTTTTTTAAACCCAATTTGAAATTAAGCAAAAAAATTGCATTTGAAACCCTAAATTGAAATGAAACAAAAAATTGCATTGAAAACCCTAATTGCTTCTTGATACCATAAATTGAATTCAAACAAAAAAATTGCATTTGAAAACCCTAAATTGAAATCAAACAAAAAGTTTTGCATTTGAAAACATTGATTTCAAGCTCAAGAATATTTGATAATGGAATTTAAATTCATTTGCATTGCTTAAATGTTTTAAGTTTCATTTGCATTGCATGGAGACAAGTATGTAGGCATTCCTATGGAACAAGTTATTTGATAGATTTCAGTTGATACATAGTAAATTAGGGTCCTTGATATTGATAGTGAAATAGGATTTCATAAATACTATACATTTAAATGTGTAGTCATTAAGTTAGAGAGATGTATCAAGAGACACAATCAATTAAACATTATGAACATAGATATAATTATATTAGAAAACAATATGTTAAACTTCACTTGTGGGACTAGTGGATCATTAGAATTGATATAAATTATGCATTTCTATTACAAATTATATTCAATTATGTGTTTCTATTATGGATTATGCTTAACTGAGTTAATAATATGGGCCTTATGCATCTATTATGATTCATACTGATCTACAACATGATACTATGCCATAATATGTTACAATTTAAACCATGATCGTTAAAAATTGAGTAGATAGTTAAATTTCCTCACTAGAAGAGTAGAGACCTCAACATAATTTTATGATCTTATATACTTATATGGTAGTGATATACTCTATGTTTATGGATCTCCAATGAGTAAACATGTGTGAAGCCTAGGATCAAACCCATGTTTGCAAGGTATCTAGCTAGAGCATTATAAAACTTGGTCAATAATTATATGGGAAAATACCTCCATCATAGAAGTAATCTAAGTAAATAGTCAATCTATTCATAAAATCAAAAATATTCATAAACTAATGTTCTTCCATATGTGATGAATCAAAAATATTAACCCCCTTCCTCGTCATCCTATTACCCTAAACCCTAAATCGATGTCTTAAGGGGTCCTAATATTACATTTCTTAAGGGGATCAAAGAAGTTCTCAAATTTTGGTGGTTTCCCAAGGAAACAAAATTTAACAATAATAAGATCATGCAAGATTATAATATGAATGAGATTTCATGACAGGTTGGTCAGTCGAAACAATAGCTATCTCAATCAACTGTTCCATAAGAAAATGTTGTTCACTAATTTGCAAGTCCATTATTTTAAGGGCCACCCAAATTTCACCCTAAACCATAAACCCTAAACCATAAACCATAAACCCTAAACCCTAAACCCTAAACTCTAAACTCTAAACCCTAAAGCATTTATTTTGTCTTAGGACCTTAAAATGAAATTTGGTTGCCTTGGGCAACTCCACCAGATTTTATTCCCTTAAGCCATGTAATTTTTTCCTAAGACCTTACTCCATAGATCCCCTTAAGCCATCCTATTACCCTAAACCCTAAACCCTAAAGCCATCATTTTTTCCTAAGACCTTAATGAAATTTGGTTGCCTTGGGAAACTTCACCAAATTTTATTCACTTAAGCCATGCCATTTTTTCCTAGGACCTTACTACATAGATCCCCTTAAGCCATCCTATCACCCTAAACAATAAACCAATGTCTTAATGGGTCCTAATATGATATTTCTTAAGGGGATCAAAGAAGTTCTCAAAATTTGGTGAATTTTCCTAAGGAAACCAAATTTAACAATAATAAGATCATGCAAGCTTATAATATGAATGAGAATTCATGAGAGGTTGGTCAATCGAAACAAGAGCTATCTCAATAAATTGTTCCACATGAAAATGTTGTTCACTAACTTGAAAGTCTATTATTCCAAGGGCCACCCAAACTTCACCCTAAACCCTAAACCCTAACCCTTAACCATAAACTCTAAACCCTATACCCTAAAGCATTCATTTTGTCCTAGGACCTTAAAATGAAATTTGGTTTCCTTGGGAACCTCCACCAAATTTTATTCCCTTAAGCCATGTCATTTTTTCCTAGGACCTTACTACATAGACCCCCTTAAGCCATCCTATTACCCTAAACTCTAAACTCTAAACCCTAAATCCATCATTTTTTCCTATGACCTTAATGAAATTTGGTTTCCTTGGGAAAATTCACCAAATTTTATTCACTTAAGCCATGTCATTTTTTCCTAGGACCTTACTACATAGATCCCCTTAAGCTATCCTATCACCCTAAACCATAAATTGATGTCTTAAGGGGTCCTAATACGAAATTTCTTAAGGGGATCAAAGAAGTTCTCAAAATTTGGTGATGTTGCCCAAGGAAACCAAATTTAGCAATAATAAGATCTTACAAGATTATAATATGAATGATATATCATGAGAGGTTGGTCAGTCAAAACAAGAGCTATCTCAATCGACTGTTTCATAAGAAAATGTTGTTCACTAACTTGCAAGTCCATTATTCCAAGGGCCACCCAAACTTCACCCTAAAACCTAAACCCTAAACCCTAAACCCTAAAATCTAAACTCTAAACCCTAAACCTTAAACCCTAAACCCTAAAGCATTCATTTTGTCCTAGGACCTTAAAATGAAATTTGGTTGTTGTTACCAATTTTTCGCTATAGCTCAATTGGTGGAGCTGATTTAAAATATTGTTATATCTTAAAGTGAAAAAAAGAAAAATAGGTATTTATGCATGTGCTTAAGTGTTGTTTGCACTATATTTATCATTCATCAAGTGACAATTATGCAAGTGTTTTGAGATAACTGAGTTTCAAAAGTATTGCTCAATTTTTGACAAAATCAAATGGAGTACAAAACTGAGTATACAAATGATAAATCATAACAGAGTGCTTTTATTTATTTCATGAAGTGATTCACATTACATGTTTTCATTTGATTGCAAGAATACAAATGATGGTACAACTTTGCATTTTAGTGCTTTTCTTTCAGAAGGGAAATGAAAGAATGAAATTAAATATCCACACAAGCCCTGGTTTTAGTCATTTCCATTCATGACAAGAAAGGAAATATACAACTGGAAGTGAAAAGAAAATAACATGGGACATATCCATCATTACCTGAATTGGTTTTTGGTTGATGCCTCGTAGCTTGCTCCATTCTGCTTCTGCTTCTGAATGTACCTGCAAAAGATTGAGAAGGGCATCAATTAAGAGCTCAGGATATGAACTATACTGCATGCCATACTAACAGAGATATATTTACATCCTAGCAATGCATAGAACCAACTAAAGGAAGGAACAAAAACATGAACTGAAAAAGAAACATCATTATCAATTTTTTTTTTATGCTAACATCATGTTTTTCCTTGTGTAAGTATAGGAAAAGTCATGTAGCTAATTATCTTTTGAAGATCAAGCATGTGGAGAAAAATGGGCTCCCACAAGGGTAGAGCTCAGCATGCTGCCCCTTTAAGTTACAAGTGGGTTGAGGAGGGAAATACAATTTATCATGCTCTTCTGAGCTATCCAACTGAAGGAGTAATCAAATTTATCATGCATTCATAATAGTCAAATCAAAGCATGAAGTGAAAATTACAAATGGACAATAAACTTGATGAGCTTGTTTCAGCTTAAATCCATCATGTTTATTTTGAAAGGTCTGATATTGCTGCCATAATATTGTTTTTTTTATTTAAGTTTGTTCACATTAAATGTTGTTTCATATTTTTCTGTTTTGGAGCAGCAGTGTTCTATCTCATAAACAATGATAGTGAACAGGCATACATAATGCCTTATCAATTAAGCACTAATGAGTAATTAAAACATGGAAGTATTTGAAGAGTTTCAATATTGTGTAAGTGATTAAGTTGGAATGCCTATTGTTTTCTGGAGGCATGCAAGTTGTGACATGGAGATAACAAGCATCAAAGAGTAGTTTTTATAATGGAGCATAAAAATGCATTAACAGTGCCAGGTGAAAGAGCATAAAAATGTAAGGATAGTCAAGCATGAAGAGAGCTTCAAATATTCAAGCATCAGGTAACTCACTGTGTTATGTGTCCAAATGCAACTGTGGCATTAATTGGAGTAAACAGTTCAAGTAATATATCATTAATCAACATGTATTCTAAATGGGGTTTGTACATCATTATGTCTGAAATGGAAGCAATTCAAGTACATTGTTTCAAAGAGTTGTTTTTATCATTCAGAATATGCTTTCAAAGAGTACTTGATAAGAATTTGAGAAAGCAAAAGACATTCCCATAATGGAAAAACCTTTAAAGGGTCTAAGTTGAAGCAACATAAGTGAAATAAGGCGTTATAACGAATAAGGGTTTGCAGAATGAACAGGGTTCACAAAGCATGGAGAAGCTTATATATCATGCCCTGAGAGTTCCAAAAATTCCATACATCAAATTCCTTCATGAAATGCAACAAGGGCTTGCTCATAGCCCACTTTTCTATAAGAGGTTCAAGACCTAGCTAAGGTTTCTTCTTCATTTGCAGCAAAGTTGAGTTGAGCTCATAAAGATGAAGATGCAAGATATATGCGTAAGAGGAGCTGGAAATTAAATTGAGCAAGAAGTGCATATTTACCCAAATGCAGAATATTCTCCTTATTACAATGGACTTTCGTGAAGTTTTGACAGAAAATAAATAAAATGCAGATTTCTTTCATTTTCTAGAATACCCACTTTGGGGTTTTGAGATTAAAATGCAGATAGCAAAATTTCCAGCTTCCCATAAAAGCAAAAGAAATGCATTTTCTTCAAAGTATCATTTACCCATATGAGGGTTTGGTAGAAATATTAAAGAGGAAAGAAATGGGTTTCATGGGTCGAGCCCAGAAAGCTTCAGAATGTCCTTTCAAGAATGTACATGGCCACGACCTGGAGGGAGCTTTTGGCTCTTTTAAAAGTCCACCATTTCATAAACAAGGAAAATCCCATGATTATTTTTCCATCGAATCTTAAAATACCTTAAGCAAACAATAATTATAGTGCAAGAAATTCTTTGAGGAAATCTAGATTCAAGTCTACATGGTGCGGCATGTGTATGGCCATGAATTTACAAATGGAAAAATGATCTTTTGCAAATGTATAAAGCTTTTATAAGCTTTTGTTTTGCAGAGGGAAATACCAGCAGAAATTCAAAGAACAATAAACTTACCATGCGTGCATGTAGAAGACCAAGCAAGCCACGACCAAGCTTTGAAGAGCTCTCAAACACAAAAGCTTGAGCTCACTCTCATGGCGGCCAGTGAGGAAACACACATAGGAAATACAAAAGCCATCAAAATTATGCTCATGTCATGGCCTCAAGGCTAGAAAATGGCTCAAAAACAAAGCAAAGAAGCTTGAAGGAGCTTAAAAATGGCTTACCATCTGGAGGACATGGAGATTCAACAGAGAGAACAATGATGAAGCTTGAATTTCTTCAAAAAAATGAAACCTTGGCTCATACATGGTAGTGTCTCAGAGTTGTTTCTCTGCAAATACTTCACTCTCAAAAAGTGTGAAATGATAGGGAATTCTTTGAGTTTTGTTCTTTACGGTTTTTGTTTTGCCCTAAGTTAGTTTTGGGTTTTAATCACATTCATTTAAAAATCCCTTGCTAATTAATATACTTTTGTGAAATTCATATGCCTATGTCGACCTTGGTCATTTTCATAAGACTTGTAGAGTCTAAGTCTGGTTTAGACTTTGAGATGATGCCTTAGTAAGAATGGATAATTATAGATATCCTAGTTTTTTATTTGATTTTGTGAGAACATCAATGAAAATTGTAAATGAGTTTTTACTTATGACTTAGGCATTTATTTTCAATTGATTTTAAAGAAATCAATTAAGATATTGATAAGAGATATTCTTTATATTTTTTGATTTTTAAGAAAATTAGTTATTGTAATGGAAGAAATAAGGTTGTGTAATTTTGAAAAAGATTTTCAAAAAATCTTTAATTGCAAAAAATAGGTCAAAATAAGAGAATATAAAATCTGTAGATCTTGTAAAGTGAGAATAAAGCAATTTTTATGAATTGTTTTATTCCTTTGCTATTTTGAGCAGATTGATGTTGTTTTTCTTCCTTGGTTGGATTTGAACTTCTTGATGGAGAGATAAGGTGTTTTTTTCGCTTTAAAAGCATATTTGACCTATTTTGGGAAGCTTTTCAGTATGTACATGCAAAAAGTGTGTTTTTTCCACTTTTGTGCAAGCTTCTTGGGCAGTTTTTGATACCTTTCCTGGAGCTTTTTCCTTGAGCTCAAATTAGGGTTTTAGTGATATATCTTGAGGAAAACTTAGTGTTTTTCCAATTCAGATTCTAGTTTTTCTTGCTCTTACACATTTTTGAGCTTGTAAACTTCCTTTGTACTCAGTTTTAGATATTTGCATACTCCTTCAGTTGAATAAAACAACACTCCTATTCCTCAATTTTGTGTCTTTTGTAGTTTTAGTTCGATGTTATATTGTGATTTTTATTTGCAGAATCCTTATTATGTCCTAGAATTGTAATTTCAGTGTAGAAAGTTCAAAGATATAGGTTGCATGTTGTATTTAAATTCAAATCTTCATGCAAATTATTTGTGTTAAGTGTTCATGAGGAATTGTGAAATACTGTTGTTTTTTGAAAGTTGTTTGTGGGAAAAAACCAGAGTCATCATTAAGTTGTTATCAAATTCTAAAAATCATTTTTTAAGTCATAGTTTCATTGTAGTCATCCTTCTAACTCTTTCCTTTGAAAATCATTTAGAGTAGGATTATCATTCGGAGAACCAGCTCACTCTGAAAATTCTCTTTTCGCATAGATCACCCACATCTGAAAAGAGTTTCCATGTTTCAACAGATAGTCTAATTCTTTGCAAATCTGAAAAAGGGTGCATATCTGATTGTCAACAGTTGCCTTAGGAAACTCCACCAAATTTTATTCCCTTAAGCCATGTCATTTTGTCCTAGGACCTTACTACATAGATCCTCTTAAGCCATCCTATTACCCTAAACCCTAAACTCTAAACTCTAAACCCTAATCCCTAAAGCCATCATTTTTTCCTAGGACCTTATTGAAATTTGGTTGCCTTGGGAAACTTCACCAAATTTTATTCACTTAAGCCACACTAATACATTTTGACTCAAAATTCAACAAAATTTCATCAGAATTTAGCCGAACTTTCGTTGGAATTATTTCGTTGATTCTCTGAAAAAAATTGAAATGTTGAAATTATGACCCAACATCAAATTGGCTGGGTCAGAATTTCGACATTTCAAATTTCATTAGAAAATCAACGAAATAATTCTAACAAACTTTTGTCGAATTTTGAGTCAAATTTTATCAGTGCCATGCCATTTTTTCCTAGGACCTTACTACATAGATCTCCTTAAGCCATCATATTACCCTAGACCCTGAACCTTAAACTCTAAACCGTAAACCCTAAAGCATTCATTTTTTTCTAGGACCTTAATGAAATTTGGTTTAGACCTTGGGAAACTTCACCAAATTTTATTCCCTTAAGCCATGTCATTTTGTATACATATATATCCCCTTAAGCCATCCTATATTAATAGTTAATTGTTTTTTCATTCAAGTAACATGCCTTATACATAAATGAGGCTTACACATTTTATCATTAGGCCATTTATATTGAATGGTTTTAAGGGTATTTCCTAAACATGTATCTTACATTTTGAAATTGTAAATCTAATGTAAGTCCACTTATATCTTAGAGATCATGGACCAATTCAATAATATTCGTAATCCACCTCCACGCCCTCCATCTCCACCACCTTCACCTCCAACTCCACCCACTCCACCTCATAACCCCCACCTCCACCACCTGAAACCGATGGTGCTCACTTGCAAGCACAGATCAATGCCGATGTTAGAACCATTTAGGATCAAATCAACATTATTAAAAATGAAGAATGTATCGCACCACCTTTGAGGCTTTTTGCATCTAGGATGAAAAATTTTGTTGATGTTGTTAGGGCTATGGATGGGGTCTTAGATGAGCATCGACGATGGCTAAAGGAGAGAAGAAAGTCTGATTCTAAAAAGGAAAACAAAAAGAAATGAAGAGATGCAGTAGAGAGCTATAACACTTTATAAATTAAGACAATGATCTTATAGTTATAAATTTATGAATTTGGTTTGATGGATATTTTGTGTGATGAATTTGTGAATTTGGTTGGATGGATATTTTTAGTGATGAATTTATGAATTTGGTTGGATGGATATTTTTAGTGATAAATTTATGAATTTGGTTGGATGGATATTTTTAGTGATGAATTTATGGATTTGGTTGGATGGATATTTTTAGTGATGAATTTATGAATTTGGTTGGATGGATATTTTTTAGTGTTGAATTTATGAATATAATAACTTATAATGATGAATTTATAATAGTATATATTTTATGACTATCTACTATCATGATTTCTCTTGTTGGAAAAATGTAATTTGTATATGTGTTAGACATAAATGATCTTTTTGTGAATGTTTCAAGTTTATTTTTTAGTATGTGCATGTATTAAAATTACATAGTTCTAGATCTTAAATTTTGAAATTTGTATGTACACATAGTTTAGTTGAATGGTGTATGCATGCAATATGCATCATATTTTTTATTTTAAATACATGTGTACATCTTAAATTTTGAAATCTGTATGCACATGCTCAAGTTCAATCAATGTATGTATGTGTATGTATATGTATGCACATCCTATTTAAACAAATTTTCATGTACGTTTAAAATTTAACTATTTCTTGTAATTTTGTAAGTTTGTATGTTAATTTTGTATAATTTAATGAAGGTGAACACTAATGTAGATATCATGGATCAATTTGACATTGATGATATCATCAATCCACCCCCTCCACCTCCCCCTCCACCACCTCCATGGTCTCATAACCCACCTTCACCACCTGCTATATCAGATGAGGCTCACTTGTGAGCACGTATCAATGAACATGTGGCATCCATTCAAAACCAAATCAATTCTATGCAAAATGAAGCAATGATTTCACCACATGTGAGAAATTTTGCATCTATGATGCAAAATGTTTTCAATGCCATTAGGACTATCGAGTCTTACTTAGATAGGCATCAGCGAGATAAAGAGGAGATGAGACAATTTTATGCAAAGGGTCTCTCATATAAATAATTTTTAGACCTAAAAACAACAAAATCCCATCTAGCCCTTATTTTATCAACCCTAATACTCAAGATGGGTTCCAATGAGTCCTAGAGCATGATGAAATTGTTGCCCAGACCTTCAAAGAACTCAATATAGGTGAAATAAATATCAGTCCATAGGAAGCTAGGAAAATAGTACTAAGAAGTAATATCTTGCTCATACTAGGTTCATATTTGAGAAGAATGTTCTTACTTGACCAAGTGAGAAACCAAAAATACCCCAAGCTAATGGCTGAGTTTGATTTTGAGAAGGCATGAGTGGAACAGGCTACAATCCAAGAATTGAAACCTTAGCCTTTTGGACTAAGCAAAAGAATATAGAGAAGCCTAAGTTGCTAGATATTGTGCAAGAAATGAAAGGAAGTTCCATGGTTAACACTCTCAAATACATCTCAGCTTTGGAAGCAACCACCATGATGATGCATTCTTCCATGTTCACAAGAGCATCTATCAAAAACTTGGAAAATAAACTTACAAAGTATGATAGGTTTCAAACAAGTATGAATGACAAAGTAAATAGATTGTACATAGAAAATGTGAAATTAAAGTAGCAGTTGAAAGGGGCAGGTTCCTCTCAGAGTATTGCAATGGTAGTACATTAGAAGGTTGACAATGTCTCCAATGAGCAAGAAGAAGCTTTGAAACAAGAAATAAAGGTCATTTAGCAAATGATGTTGTTTGTTCAACAAAGGTCTCAATTCAGAAGTGATAGTTTTAAATAAACTATGCAAACATGACTAAAAAAAATGGTTTCTAAATCAGAAAGATAATTAAGATCCATTACAAATAGGCTCATGTTATGCTTGCAATAGGGAGAGATTAAGAGAGAGGAAGAGGTAGAGGGAATATCAAGAGAGAGAGAGAGAAATGGAGATGGAAATGGAGAAGAAGAGGGAGAGATATGGAGAGAATGAGAGAGGGATAGATAGAAAGATAAAGATATAAATAGAAAGTGATATATAGATAGAGGGAGAGATATAGGGGTAGAGAGAGAGATAGAGTGATAACAAGATAGAGATAGAGGGAGATATGAAAGAAAAAATATGGAGAGATATAGATAGAGTGGCAAAGAGATATAGATATAGAGGTCTAGGAAGATGAAGAGGAAGAGGGAGACATATGCATATAGATCTTGGGAGATATGTTTAGAGATAGAGGGGAAGAGAGGAAAATAGAGGTAGAGATGAATATTGAATGAGAAAGGAAGAGTGAGATATATAGATAGAGGTAGAGGGGGAGATTTAGAGAGGTATATTGAGAGATAAAGATAGAGAGTGATAAGAAGATAGAGAGGAAGAGACAAAGAGGAAGAGGGGGAGATTATAGAGATAAAGAGAGATATAGATGGTGAGAAAAAGAGTGGAAGAGGGAGACAAATAGATAGAGGTAGATGGAAAGATATGGAGATAAAGAGGGAGAGATGGAGAGGAAGAGGGAGACAGAGAGATAGAGAGAGGCATGGATGGTGAGATAAAGTGATAGAGAGATAAATAGCGGTAGAGGGAAAGATATAGAGATAGAGAGATATAGAGGAAGAGGGAGAGGGAGAGAGGGAGAGATATGGATGGTGAGATAGATTGATAGAGAGATAGAGATATAAGGTGATATAGAGAGAGGAGGAGAGGGGGAGAGAGATGGAGAGATAAAAAAAGTAGAAATAGACAAATAGAGATGGAGAGGGAGAGAGAAATAGGGGAGATAGATAGAGAGAGAGATAGATATATGGGAAGGGAATGAGAGATAAGATATATGGGATGAGAAAGAGAGAGAAAGTTAGAGAGATAAAGAAATAGATAGGGGGATAGGACAGGAGCGAGAGAGGGAGAGATGGAGAGAGATGTCTAGAGAGGGGAGAGATACAAAGAGCAACGAGAGAAAGGGAGAGATAGGTAAAGGAGATAATTATAGAGAAGAGGGGGAGAGATAGGTAGAGGATGGAGAGAGAGAAGATGGGGGAGAGAGGGAGATATTTAGGTAGAGGATGGAGAGAGAGATGAGAGGGGGAAAGAGGGAGAGAGATATGTAGAGAGGGAGAGAGAAGATGGGGGAGAGAAGGAGAGATAGCTCTATATATAAAGGAGAGGGAGATAGAGATATAGATAGAGGGTGATATAGAGAGATAGAGAGGGATAGGGAAAGTGACAAACAGGGAAATAGATAGAGAGATAGGCATAGAGAAAGATATGGCTAGAAATATAGAGAGAGGAGTGAGAGGGAGATAGAGATATAGAGTATGAGAGATGCAATAAATAAGAGAGAGATGGAGGGGAGAGAGAGGGAGAGATAGCTTAGTAGATAGAGAGGGGGAGAGAGTGATATTGATAAGGGGATATATAAAGAGATAGAGAGGGATAGGGAGAGATATCAATCACCCTCTCTATATCTCTTGTTAGGAAAAGGTGTTGTACACCTTGCATAATATATTTAATGTAATTATTCTTGGGGCCACTTTTTGTTGCATGTAACATTGGGACATAAGTTAAGTTGCTAAAATGTAATTATTTAATATTGGGGAAAATCAATAAATAAAGTACCCAATATTAAATATGGGGAAATGGTTTTGTAATCTCATGGTTTTAGTCACATGGTTTTGTGTAATACCATTTGGTGGCTTTTTGGGAGCTTATTTCTATAAAAGCAACCACAAAGGTAGTTGTTGAGGAGAGGAAAGTTTGCATGTAAGCTCTGGTTAGCATTTGTGAGGGTTTGAAGCATGGCATGGGATGTGTGGTTACATGCTTGTTCACATGGATTGCTTGGATAGGGCTTGATGCTTCAATGGTGTTCTTGAAGACTCTAAAGATGTATTGTAATCTTGATTGATGAATAATACATGAGAGATGGATGCTTTTGGAGGCTAGGTTTTTCCCTCTTAATGGTTTCCCAAGGTATATCATGTGTCATATTTTCATGTGTATGTTGTCTATTCTCTTGCATGTGGATTATGAATACTTAGTTGCATAGATTTCTCTTTTGGGTTATATGGAAATTGTCTTTAAATGGCTGCAAGTTTCCAACAAGTGGTATCAGAGCCATGGTTGTGGTTGTATAACCCTTGGTTGAGAAAAATATTGTTTGAGTTTGAATCTATGCATTGCATAAGAGAATGAAAGGCATGGCAAGATATGAGGGTTTTTCAAGTTGTTTATTGCAGATCTGAGTGTGTTGGGTTTGCTATTATGATTGGTTGTTTGTAGATTTGGGGTGTAAGAAATTTTGGGTGAAATGGGTTTCTTGGTTTTGCATTCAAGTGGGGTTTTTGTGGAGAAAAATTTATAGAAGACCTCCTAAAACAAAGTGGACCTCGTAGTTGGATCTAGGTTGGCCGAGAGATCACAATTTTTGATATATAATTTTCCCTATTTTGGTTATTGAAAAAAATGATTTTTTTTTTTGTAAAAGCCCTATTTGTAGGTTGTACGAACGTCATTCTTTAGAAAATTAAAATTAAAAGTTGAAAAAAAAACTCTATTGGCATCAAAATTCTCGCAAAACATTAAAAAAAAAAAATTTAAAAATCACTATTTGTTTTTTTTGGGGTGATGAAAATTTTATTTGAAAAAAAAAATTATAAAAATATTGGGGTGGGGGCTAACACCCTTGTACCCTTCCTCTGTATTATTGATAGAGCCAAAAGTACCAATGTCGACTCCCCTCCTGACAGAGGTATGCCGTCTGGCGGCCTCCATCCAGTCGAGGACTACCAAAACCCCCGCCACCCATAAAACATTTTTATTATTATTAAAAATTCCTGTCAAAATTAAAACCACCGATGGAAATTTGAATGCCAACCCAATTTTTGGGTATTTAGAAATTAAATTGAATTTAAATAAAATTTTAGATCTACCACCGATGCGTCGCCCAAGGGACAACCACCACTAGTGACTCAGCCTAGGGGCCACCCCTGATTGCATCTCATACTAGAATTGTGCAACTTTTTTCTAGAGGGCATAACTTTCGCCTAGGTGGTCCTTTTTTAGTCTTCTTGGACTTGTTGGAAAGCTAACTCAGTGCTCTACATTATGGTGCTAGTGTTTTTCTAATATTTTACAATTTGGACATTTTTTCTTACTGGAAAGAAGATGTTTGTTTTGAGCTTCGAGAGGGCATATCTTGAGTATTCGAAGTTGTATTTTGGACTTTGAATAGTTGATGAAAATATTTTTCAGAGCACTACATAGTGGATCAAGTTTGGAGTTATTTTGGAATGGTTTATTTGTTGTTTTCCTTATCTGAGTTGTGTATGGGTTACTTTGACTATGGTAATACTATGAGTTTATGGATGATCAAAAAGTTTGGAGATTTGATGTTGAGTTCATTGTATGCTCAGTTGTACATCTCAAATTATTTTTCTCATTTGACATGGTTATCAGTATATGTTTGGATTTATATGTTGCATTGTTGTATCTACAAGTTGTGCACTATTGTAGGTGGTCTATACTTACATGTTACATTTATGACTTGGACATGGGTTATCTTTTCCCATTTCTATTTTAGTGTTGATGCATGTTCAGTTTTGGTGGCTTGGTTTAGTCACTTGGTTTTCTAGTTTTGTTGTCATGTTGAGGAGGTGAGATGGTATTACCAAGTACAGTCATGATATGAGACCTATGCAATTGACTATGATTATGCAGATATGTGGACACGGTTAGATTGGTTGTTGTTGTTACTTTTGGTGTTGATCATGGTTTCATGGATGCTTCTTGAGCTTTAGAGACTTTGGCATGTCATGATGGTTTATGCAGGTCCATTGTTGGTGGTGTTGGATTGGTTCCTGATTATGGTTGTAGTGGTGTATCTTCTTGGTATGAGGATCATGGTTTTACTTTTCCTTTTGGGAGCTCTTGTTACATTTGAGTTCTTTAATTGTGTAAGGGCATTTTGGTTGATCCTCATGAGGATATTGTTATCATGATGGCATGGATAGCTTGATTACACTTTTTAGTGGGAGCTTTTGACAATGATGGATTAGCGGTGTTGGATATGTTTATGATGGTTTGGCGGTTGCAAGTATCTTCTTGGATTTGAGATTTTGGCTCTACTTATTATGTTATTGATAGTTCAGTTGTGTGTGTAGACCTGGATTATATTCATGGAGAGGATGGTTTTCACGATGCCATGTGTGACTCGATATCACTTTTCAATGGAAGTTGTTGGAAATGATGTGGATTCACCATTTGATTGTGGATAATCTTCTATATTGTCTGTTGGTGCCATGGATGGATTCTTGGATTCTACTTCTATGCAGTGAAGTTTCATTGACATCTTTGGTTTCATTGATAGAGGATGGTTATATTCATGTGGTTTGGATATGTTGACATATTTGGTTGTCATGCAGGACTTCTTTATTTTATGGTTGAGGTGTCACGCTTTGTTTTTCTGATATGTGATCCTTGTTTTTTGATATGATGGCTATGTTAGTATGTCATGATTTACTCTTGATTCTGGATTGCAGTTTTGGCATGATACAGGTGCATGTTATGTTCTTTAGATCATATGATACTCTTTGTGGAGATGTGAGATCATGATGTCATGGTTATGTTCTTGACTCCTAGGATGGATATATGACTTTGATCTTGTGTGGTTCTCTTGGTATTGGGTACATCTATCATTTGCTTGATTACTTCATGATGGTGCTATGTTGCATTTGGAGTTTGGAATGGATTGGTTGGTTAAAGGTACTCATGGATACTTGGAGACATAAGTGAGGCTTGAGTTCTCTTATGGTTAGAGACATGAATTGAGATGGTTACTCTCGATGATATTCCAATAGGAAGTTTGAGAAGCCTACACCTTGGTTGGACATAAGTTCAACATGGACCTATGAGGAGAGTGTTCTTGGATGAGTCATGATGACTTGGATATCTTGGAGGAGCATTACCATTCCCCACTCTTGGTCTTCCCAGTAGTTTCACTTCAAAGGTATTGCTCATTGTTACAGGTGATTTATAATTTATGCTTTATCTTCTCATGCATTTGGATCTTGATCTATGGATGTATGGTTTTGGAGGGTTCATTTGAGGAGTGTTGGCCTATTTATCTCCTTATGCATTATGAATACATTCATTGATGTTGAGTTTAGGAGATGTATTGGGCTTATTTACTTCATTGGGAATGGATTTAGTTTGATCTTCTTTGGTTATGAGAGGCTTACATCCATGTGTATTACATGATACATATGTTATGTTTGATCTTGATGATTGAACAGGTGGGTGTTGTCATGGCTTTTCTTTTGGGGTGTTGTGGAGGAGATCATAGTTCACACAGTTGGTATTTAGAGGTGTATGTAGGAGATTTTTCTACAGGTATATGATGTGCAGAGTTTCTCTCTTTGGTTTTGGTTATCTTCCTATATGTTTGGTTTTACATTACATTGGTATGAGGTTTGGTTGAGCTATTGTGATCACTAGCTTGTGGTCATATGTTTTCACCTATGTTCTTGGGTGATGACATGGAGGTTCCTTTATCTTTTTCCTTTGTTGGTTGTGGAGAACTTGGGAGAGCTATGGATACTTGTGGTGAGAGTTGTTCTTATAGGTTATTGATTTATAGGTTTGCATATCATTGTGGATGATTGCTTGGTACTACATGATGTTGTTTACACTTTCTATCCGATGCTATTGGTAGACTTTGTATTCCTTGATCTTTTTCATATTTTCATTACCCATGCAGTGGGAGCTCTTGGATGTATATGTCATTCTTTGACAGGTTTTGCATATGGAGTTTATGATTGCAGTTTATGGATGTTTATTTTTATGGCATGAGTTTACTATGTTTAGTATACCTTGGAGGTATGGATAGTTGGATGTGTTGGCACTCTTTGTGGGTGCTATTTTATCTATGAGTTTGTATATCTTGACGACTACTGGTGCATATTGTTGCTTTTGGATTGAGTGTATGTGTTTGGGACATCAGTTGAATCAGGACTTATGCTTCGATGTGACAGATTGTGTGTCTTCTCTTTCGATGGCTTCTTATCTTTGTGCTTTGGCATGATGGAGGATGAGACCATTCATGTTTGGGATGGTGGTCATTTTCATTATTGTTGCAGGTATCTTGATGGAGCACATGGATCACTTTGATTCCTTGATGGTATATGTGGCTACATGGAGTGTTCATTTGATTCATGTTTTGAGGTTACTTGTTCCCCTTATGCAATGTATACAAGTGGGAGAATGTTAGGAAAAGGTGTTGTACACCTTGCATAATATATTTAATGTAATTATTCTTGGGGCCACTTTATGTTGCATGTAACATTGGGACATAAGTTAGTTGCTAAGATGTAATTATTTAATATTGGGAAAAATAAATAAATAAAGTACCCAATATTAAATATGGGGACATGGTTTTGTAATCTCATGGTTTTAATCACATGGTTTTGTGGGAGCTTATTTCTATAAAAGCAACCATAGAGATAGTTGTTGAGGAGAGGAAATTTTGCATGTAAGCTCTGGTTAGCATTTGTGAGGGTTTGAAGCATGGCATGGGATGTGTGGTTACATGCTTGTTCACATGGATTGCTTGGATAGGGCTTGATGCTTCAATGGTGTTAATGAAGACTCTGAAGATGTATTGTAATCTTTATTGTTGAATAATACATGAGAGATGGATGCTTTTGGAGGCTCGGTTTTTCCCTCTTAAGGGTTTCCTAGGGTATATCTTGTGTCATATTTTCATGGGTATGTTGTCTATTCTCTTGCATGTGGATTCTGAACACTTAGTTGAATAGATTTCTCTTTTAGGTTATGTAGAAATTGTCTTTAAATGGCTGCAAGTTTCCAACATCTCTATCTAGTCATCTTGACCTCATAATATCTGTCTCCCTCTCCATCTCTATGTTTCTCATTATCTCTCAATATCTATTTTCCTCTCCTTCTTGTTTCTCTCTCTTCCTTTCCTCCTCCCTTCTTCTATATAATATATGAAAATAAATATTACTAAAATATTATTGTTAAAATGAATTTAGTAATTTATAGATATAAATATAATATATATTAATGATACAATTTATATTATATCAAATATTAAATAATAATAAATATAAATGTATTTAATGTGGACTAATTTAAAAAATATTATACACTAATTATATAGATGATTATATTTATATATAATCAATTCTATTATAAAATGTATAATATATATTATATTTTTTATATAGTGTAAATTAAATTAATATGATATACTTTCTCAAAGTATATTTAAGATATTTAAATTAGAAAATGTACTATATTTTATATATATGAGCTAATACGTGTTAAATTATTTTTCTTTTATAGCATGAGACACATCTTGTAGCTGAGCATGTACAAACGAGTCCTGGAATAGAGGATGCACAACCTCTTATGATACAATTTAAATATGTTAAATTATAAATTAAATTGAATTAAAACATTTTTAATTGTAGACTTTCATCTAATTTCAACTTTCTTTCTCTTGTATATGTAGATTGATTTAGAGCATTTAGACGTTGGTGCAGGTGCACCAAAGCATCCAGAGCCAGATACCGTGGTAATTTAATTTTATGATGAATTATAAATTAAATTGTCATTAAATCATTTTTAATTGTCTTACATCTGATTTCATCTTTTTTTTGTAAAGAGTGGTCCAAGTCATCCACGTAGTTTGCATGGTGTGAAGAGGTCTCTTGATTATAGAGACAATATGAGTTAGACATGATTTCATGGGTTGTATTTGATTATTTCATGGACTACATATGTGGTTTCTCATGGACTTAATATTTTGTTTCATGGAATTTATTTCATGGGTTGTACTCTTATGTACTTAATATATATTGGTTTCATGGACTTAATATATTGTAAATAATAGACTTTATTATTGTTTAATTTTAAATACAAATATGAAATTAAAGTTGAAATTAATAGGACATTTCAATATTTGTACTTTACAAATTTATTGATCCATACATGATATATACATTATATACATTCAATAATTAGTGATAACTAGTCAATGTTCTCTTATTTAATTTATGTCCTAATAGGATATCTTAAGGGGTCCTAATACACAAGTTATCTAATAAAATAAGAAAATAAATCATAATCTACAAACAAAAGCAATCAATTTATATACCACAAAGGGTGAAATTTTAAGAAATAAAAAATAGCATACAAGATTAAAGAACAAAAGCATTAATAAATTCTATAAACTAAATATAAATACCAATCAAAATGCAACGAGTTTTTCCAAAAAATCTATTCTATAAGTATACACCATATTTCCCATTTCTTTTACACCATAAAATTAAAGAACAATCATACAACTTAATTATCCAAAAATAGGCTAAAGTTTTGAAATTAAATCATGTACTCCCATATTTACAAATCATGCAAAGTGCTAGAGAAAACTTCAGAACAAAAATGTCTTATTGACCTCATGTTCCTCAAAAACCACTAATTTATAAGTTGTCAAAACAAATAATAGCATCCAACAAAAATACTAGAGCCTTCTTCCTCTACGTCCACCCTTTCTTCTAGTATTGTCTGTTGGAATGGGAGTCACATTCTTTGTCAAAAAAGAAAAGTAAGTTAATCTACAAGTTTCCATGTGATTGGAAACATCCTAAACCAAATGATTTTAAAATATAAATCGAATAATAGCAAACATCTTCACCTATGGACATCTTAAGGGGATGAAATTCTTCAAATTACATGTCTCATATTTAATTGCAATTGATATAATTAACTTAGATTTTAGGATGACGCATCATAACAATCACATTCTATACAATTTAAATAGTTTCAATGTTTATTTAATTCATGTCATAATAGCATGCCTTAAGGGGTCCTAATACGATGTCTTAAGGGGATCAAAGAAGAGTATAATTAAGTATAAATATTAAGTGATATAAACAAGTATTAGACTTTTAGGTGACTCGTCATAACAAATGATATAATTAAGTATAATATTTAGGATATGTCCTAATACAACATCTTAAGAGGATCAAAGAAGAGTATAATTAAGTATAAATATTAAGTGATATAAACAAGTATTATACTTTAGGGTGACTCATCATAACAAATGATATAATTAAGTATAATATTTAGGATATCTCCTAATATGACATCTTAAGGGGATGTCTTAAGGGGTCCTAATACGACATCATAAGGGGATCAAAGAAGTTGTCAAAATTTGGTGAAGTTGCTCAAGGCAACCAAATTTAACAATAATATACATGTTTAGTGATTATACAATCAAATTTAAAGTTTCAAAGTAAGGTGACTCATCATAAAAAAATGATATAATTAAGTATAATATATAGGATATGTCTTAATAGGATGTCTTAAGGTGATGACATAATTCAAAGTAAATGTGTCATAGTTAATTGCAATTGATATAATTGATTTAACAATAATTTATACATGATATTTAGTTATTATACAATCAAATTTAAATTTTCAAAGTAGGAAAACATGCACATTTAACAAACAAAATATATAGAATATTGATTTTGATACATAAAAGTACATAGAGTATAATTGTGTATGTACATGTATTTGTAATTTGTACAAAATGTTTAATTGTGTAAGTATGTATGTACATATATGTCAACTCAAAAAAATGTTTACAAAATTTGGCTATGCCATCTCAAGAACATCTGAAACTTGTGCTCGAAATGAAGTAGGTCTTCATGTCACCTGATATCAAAATGGTACAAGTAATATCAATGAAATCATCAAAACATACATATTTTAATTTATATAAAACTATCTATATGTACACAACTTAAGTACCTATATTTAAAAGTATTACACACATGTGTGTAGGTTGAATATGCATCCTCTCCTTGTTGTTTCGAAGTATGAGATCAATGTGATGATGGCTTAAGGATACAAAAAAGGATAATAAATCAATTTTAACTATTAATGTACAAGCAATATCAATATATAATCAAAACATTTATTTAAATATAATTTAACTAATAATTACCTGTTTTTACCAAGTATTCCATGTTGTCTAGGTTGAATTTGCATGGATTCTTCTTTTTGTGATGATGGCTTAAGGATCTATAAAAGGACAATTTAAATCAAATTCAACTAATAACACACTTGAGAAATATCAAAACATGTATTTAATCTATTTAAAAGGACAATATAAAACTAAAACTATATTTACCTATATTTACTTATTCCATTGTACCATCTGCATCCTCTTTTTTTTGCAACACATCTATGATTGTCTCATGCTCTTCCATAGAAATTGTCCATAGCTCTTTATTTCTAGGTCTTCTATGATACTGATCTAGTTTTATATTTGTTGCCACCACCAAATGTGAGTAGTGTATAATCTTTTTATGTGCTTCATAATATTCGAACACCACCGATCCTATTGGAAAACATGATAACCATCATCAAAGAAGTTCTCAAAATTTTCTTAAGGGGATCAAAGAAGTTCTAAAAAAATTTCTTAAGGGGATCAAAAACTTGTCATCAGAATTTGCTTAAAGGGATGTCTTAAGGGGGGGATCACCATACCTATTGGATAATGATAGCCATCATCTTCTTGAGGTGCTATTAGCTTTTTTTTTTCTCCACACAACAAGCCAGCCAATATTTTGTTTCCTCTTCATTCCCCTCAGGTGCAACAACAGCATACACATGTCCTACAAACAAAATTTGATTTAATAACTTGCACGTGTCCATATAAATTGACCAATCTACATACATCCATTCATATATGTATATAAATAAATAATTTAGTATTACAAAATAACTTAATAAAGTGAAATAAAATGAAATAAATTGAATTAAATTACCTTCTTGTACAAGGTATGAAACACCATCATAGTCTTCAGATGCAAACACTTGATCATTGTCTTTGATTGTTGTTTCATATTGATTGTGTGCTTGCGTAGGTTTCAATGATTTTGCTTCCACTCTTCAACCCATTCTATATTTTCACATGCTTACGAATCTCCTGAGATATAAAACTAACAAAATTATGCAAGATCCCTTATCCAAATAGTTCATGTCCTTGCATTCAAACTCTTAAATGAATGCCATTTAGTAGATCCATTGATTGTCTCACAATCAAGTTTAGGTAGAATGTTCTCTTCTTCAACCAACCAATAGAATCGGTGAACTGTAGAGTACTCACTCGAACCAGGTGTAGATAATCTTGTATTGCACCAATCCACAATCCCACATGCATCTTTAAATTTTACTGCATCCTAAAATTTCAATTGTTCTCTAGCAAGAATTATTTTAGCACACACACTAGTTCCATCATGCTCTCCTTTACCATGCCCAGCTTCAAAAAAACTCCACATATGTTGGACATTAAGTTCCTTGTGAACCCTACTTAACCAATAGAACATTTGAGCATTCTTGAATTGCCTCATACAATTTTTTGACCATATGAGGTGTTTTGTCATCTAGATTCCTCTTTCTCTTAAATTTCTATAAAATATATTGAAATAGGATTGAACAAACTCTGACGAGTGTAATCGGTTGTCACTCAAATAGAAATGATACTCCCTCAAAACTTTTCTATCATCCTTTATGCTATGATCTACATGTCCATAAACAATATGGAAAAACATAGCTACTTGCACTGAATTATAATACTGTGATTGAATTACCTCTTGTGGAGCTAGAGTATAGTTTTCTGCAGAAACAACCACTAATAGTATAGTACCAATTGGAAATGTGTTTTTGCATGCGTGAAATTGGCCATCAAGCCACTAAGCATGTTGAGAGTGCATGACATATTTTGGTATTGTTACTAATTTTTAGCTTCCTGCTTAAATTACTGAGGTTTTAAACGAGCAATTGTTTGGTGGGGTATAAAAAAATTTGATTCATAGATTATCCAATGAATCTTTGCTTTCTGAATGAAGGGTTTTTTTTAAAGAATTGATTCATCAAAATTATCCAACAATTTGGGTGAAACTGTTGAACAATTCGGACAAGGCAACAAATATTTCATTTAGAAAATAAATATTCAAATTTGAACTATTCTATGCAGTTTATGTTACTACTGATTATCATAAAAGAATTGCAATTCTAGAGCAAAATGTGTAGAAAATATCTTTCATCTTGATTACAAAACATATGCTTTAAAAAATTTCATTTTAGTTATTTCATATTGTGTAACTGAAAACAAGCCAAATGAGAATACACAATTCATTATATAATTTCAAATAAGTTGATTGAATAAAAGGCATGTTTCTGTAACCCCACACAAGTCGTGGGTATGACTAGGTTTATTTAATTCAATAGTGAATGTAAATCATACATCTAAAGATCAAATAAAAGAAGGAAAAACACATAAGAGGAGGTCATGTCCATCATTTCCTTAAGGGCTGATGTGGGGTTGAATCTTTAATTTGCAACTTGATCTTCAATGTCTTTAGCTCCTCTTGATCCTGAGTTCTAGAACCTGCAGTTGATTGAATTTTTTTGTTAGAGTTTGAGGTATGAGATCCAGTTACATGCTTATCAACAGATATATAATTTTTAGTCATTATCAAATCAAATCAACCTAATCATTATCTGAGAGATAAATGAAAATACTTCCAGATCAAATCACCAGGAAAAATCATTGGATTCACTATTTTTACCTAACTTATTTGCTTCATGTGCAGATACAAAAAAATTAATGTTGTTGTTTTGATTCATCAAACTACAACATGTGGGTTAAAATATGGCTCCCACAAAGGTTCAGCCCAGCATGTTGATTTTACCAAATAATTAGCTCAATTGATCTTATTTAAGAGGGATATGCAATGCTAAAAGTTGTCATATCAGCATGATCATGGGATGATAGTGAACAGGCATACATATTAAGTTCACAAAGCATTTTTTCAAGGAACAGTGAGGTATACGATGTTAGCAATTTGTTAATATTATCATGCAGATTGTCAAGACTAAAGACAATAACATGAGAAGAGCCAATAAAGATAGAAAATTTCCTAATGTTGCAAAGACAAGAAATAGATTTGTTGTTATCACAATCACTTATCTATTTCCAAGTGTGCCTCATAATCTCCTATCAATATTGAGTGAAGAAATCATAGTGGTTGTTGAGGTTTCAAATCCTCAAGGCCATATCATGACCCATGACAATCAAAATGCAAATTTAAAGACATGTAGCAAGTATTTTATGCTAAGAGAGAAACCCTCGGCCTATCAAAATGAAGGGTTTATATTTATTTTTTCCAAAAAGATAAGAAAAACCCCTGAATATTTATAGAGGTGTGAAGTAATGCAGTTCATTCATAACAAAGCTAAAACAATGAAAAGAGATAGAAATTTTTAAGCTAATCACTGGTGAAGCTCAATAGAAAGATCAAAATGGTCGAGCCATGTGCTCAAATATTTGCCCTCTTCAGAAATATCATTCGTATTATTATCTTGCATGATTTTTATCACAATAAAATGATTATGATGGCCACAAATCTTGCAGAGGAGGTTGAAGGCTACAACCATAAAGAGAAGAACAATGAAGGCTCAGCATAATGTATGAATATGCAGAAAACTGCACAAGAGAGCAATATCATGGCCATCATTTTGCATAAATGTGATCAAAGCAGGTAATGCATCCATAAATATTGGTGGGAACATAAAAAATATGCAGATATGTTAAACATTCTTCAAAACAATGTCCAAGTTTCAGGCTACAAATACATGGAATACATAGAGAAGATGTCGATTCTTTTGTATATTACAGAAATATCTCTATTTCAAGCTTCCTTTTCTTCTAAAAATGAAATTAAAGACATAATATTTTTAGAGAAAGAGGTTACCTGAGATTCTTTATCAAAAAATGTAGTGAAATGCCTTTGTATGGCCTTGAATCTTCAATGGAAGATCTTCTGCAAAGTTCAACAGACCCTTGTTGGCAGCCTTTGCTTCTTCATGAAGCTTCGATGCAAATGAAAGATATTTTCATTTTGCTTTTGCTTTGTTTATGGTTTGTAACCCTAATACAATGTCCATGGAGGTTTAGGATTTTTGCCTAAGTTTTTTTTAAAAATGAAAAAACAATTGAGACCATGGGCTAAGACTTTTAGTCTTATGCCTTAGTGATTTTTCTTCTCTATATGGTGTAAGTCTTTTAAAGACTTATTTTTTACTTCTTTTATTTGTGCATAACATTTGAAAATTGTAAGACATTAAGTCTTGGTGATGTTTTATAAATCACTTAGACTTAAGTGTTCTTTTAATGCAAAAATGATGGAGGCTTTCAATGCATGAGGAGAGAAGATATGTTTTGATTTATGGCATGGAGAGCATATAGGGGGATGGTTGAAACAGTTTTCCAACACATGCCAAACATTTAGGAGCCTTTATTTTTCTTTTTGGAGTGATGGATCAAATATAGGCATACTTTTTCAATTTTTAAACACAAGGAAATGATTTAGCCATAATTTTCTTGAGCTTTCATGATAGAATTGGTCAAATTTGACTTTTTCACCCCTTTGGATCCTTTTTGAAGTGGATATGGATGCTTTTTTCTAGGATTTTTTGGGGGCATCCAACCCCAACTGATTCTAGAACCTATTCTCATGGGTAATTGGAGGGAGATGTTGATTATAGTCACTTGAGTGGCTCTTTTACAGTCAGGTCATTTTATGCAACACTCGATACTTAGTGATTTTTGAAGTCCTTTTACAATTATGGGCATATTTTGTAATTCTTTGAGTATGGAATATAGAGGATACCTTGCTTATTTCTAGTGATGAAGTTCTTGCCTTCTTGTTCTTGTAGTCTTGTGTATGTTGAATGAGTGATCAAGCTCTTTGTGAGATTTTCCTGATTTCCTTCTAGCTTTGTCTGATAAATCAATACCTTTTCTACAAATATAAGTTTATGCAGGTTACTAATGGTGTCTAGGGAATACATATAGTTTCCAATTGTGGAGTTTACCTTCTTTTTGTTGGTTAATGTATTTTGGACCTTTAGTGAAATATTTATGCAAAAACATATTGTAACAGGTTGTACAAAATTTGATTTGTGTCAGTTTAAGCCAAGTGTTTAAAGCTTCGAGTTTTCATTGTTCATCATAAGTTTGGTGTATCACTTCACTTTTAATTTTTAGTTTTTTCATTTCATGCATTTCCTTCTCCTTTTTCCTTTACACAATCAGTAGTTTTAGGTGACACCATAGGAAGTTGGCCTTCTCTATAGGTTGACCTCTATTTATAGTTTACCCACAGCTTTAGAGGTCTTCCCATGTTTCTCTAAAATGCTAGGTCTTGTAGCTTAACATGTTAAATCTTGTAGCTTAGTCAAAATGCAATTTTAGTAGACAACAGTTTTTTGTACGCCCGGTGGGACTGTCAAATTAAGATAGTTTAGAAATTTTAAGTTCTTGTCGGTTTTGATGTGCAACCAATAGGTTTCAAGCCTTTCAAGAGGTTTTTGAAGCACATTTGGCGACTCCATGAGTATAAGAACAAAAAGACTAGTGTTTTCAGCACTAGGTCTGTGGAAGAAGCAAACCAGTGCATCATTCAGAATATCACAGTATTGAGAAATTTTGTTTTCTCGGTATCATCAACCTTTGGAGGTAGTGCAAATAACACCATGGCGACTCTAATTTAATATCAGTTGGTTTCAGCAATCTAGGTACCTGCAGTTAAAGGAGGTTTTCTATCCATACTTTCCATGTTTTATGTTTACTCTTGCAATGTCTAGTTATCCGCAGTATAATGGTTTTCCACTTCCATTCTATGAAAATCCTTCATATTTACCCTCATCTCAGCCATATCACACTGAACAGCTTGTTGGTTTTAATTCAAATGACCCTATGATAGCAAGATACCAACTTTCTCATCATGTTTCCCACCCTCCCACTCCTACTCAACCTTTATATCAACCAATATATGATCAAAATCAGCCCCAAGAAGAGGTTTTTTATGCCAACTAGTATGATTATTCGCATAACCAACCTCAAGAACACCCTTACCAGAATGTATTTGATTTGATCCAACAATTTGACCATATGTTGTGGGATCTAAGCCAAAATCGTGACTATATGAAGACTAATGATATTAGTAAGGTGTTCTCACACGTGAATAGAATGTTGGTTGATATCAAGAAGCAGAAAAAGACCATTATGCAGCAACAAGAAATGGTTCAATAGCCCTATTTTTGTGATCAAAATTTGAAGACATAGAGGATGCAATTTGAAGGAAGTCTTGAACGCGAGATAGTTGCTAGGGAGAAGCAAAGGAAGTTGTTGTTTGCTCAGGTGCAAAGTATTCAGGCTTACTTGGAATATCAATGCCAACTACATGAGAAGAGTTTTGAAAAGCAAGGATTTGCTGCAAAAGAAGAACAAATTCAAATAATTCCTATTGTTCTAGAGCAGCCTATTCAAGAAGAGGTACGTAATTATAAATTCCCAAGTTTTAAGCAAAATGAACCACTTGACCCTCCTTTAGCTGAGATTCCAAGTTTCATAAGCCTTCATCCCTTAAGGATTGAGGAAAGTAATCAATTACAACAACCTAATATAGTAACAGAGCAGCCCATTAATCAAGGCAGCTCACTCATCATGGAGAAGTTTAAAAATGTAAATCCCTTGTGTTTAGCTATGGAGTATTACCATTTTGAGCAAAAAAAGATCGAACAAGAAAAGATATCACAAGATGGTTCTTTGTATGATTGTACTAATAAACTTCTCTATTATGTTGGAATTGGTCCAAATGTTTCGATAGTTCATCCAAGGCAGCAAGGTAATGAAGTGCAAAAGGTTGTTGTAGAGGACCAACCTTCAGCTTGGATTGATGAATTACCTGCTTTTTTGACAAGGATGAAGATTTGAAGCAACAAGAGGACATCAAGTAGTGTGGTGAGTTGTAGGTTCAAGAATCAAGACAGCAGCCTAAAGAGTTTGAAAAAGGTAATGTAGGCCATAATTTCATAGCTTCAGTTGATGATCTTCCATGTTTTATTGAGCACAATGAGGAGGGCATAAATCTGGTCATAAGTCAGCAACATGAGGTTGAAGGCCTTGAGGTTTTAATTCCTCAAGAGAGTTTCCATGAGCTCAATATCATTCCTCTCACACAAAATGCAATGAAAAACATGAAGAGGATTTGTTTCAAGCCGAATTTGAGTTTTTTTGCTCATGTCTAGATGTTATGCCAACATCTTTGGAGGAAGATTGTCAAGAAGAACAAGAACAAGAAGCTGAGGTAACCATGTTCAGCCCCTTTTGTATCAATAAATCTGCAAAATCAAACATGGAGCCAAAAGAAGAATACGGTCTTGGTGGGGGTGAGTCCATTCTCTCAAGTCAAAAACCCTCCCATGAAGATATTTTGCATAATCTTAGCAAGCAACTTCCTTTCTGGTGTATAGAGGAGCTTGAGGTTGTCGCATTGATTGAAAGTGTGCTGGAAGAGGCTATCCCATTGTTTGGATGTTTTCCTTCCTCCTTTGAAAAAGAAAATTCAGTTTTAGGTATCTAGGATGTTGAGCTACATGCAAATATTGTTCAAATTGAATAAGAGAAAAAGTTGGATACTACTCTTCACGGTATGAGTTATGATTGTTTTCCAAGTCCTCAGGAAGTCAGTAATAAAAGTTTAGTTTTCATCCATTCTAGGGGTTGTCCAATTAGATATTTAGCCAGTTTGGAGGTCACTGAAGTACCCAAGGTCATGCTTGCACCCAAGCATGAGGATGCAATTTAAGAAGAAGCTAACTTTAGAGTTGCAGCTGAAAGTGATCAAGTTCAGCTCACTTGTCCAGTTGAGGACAATAATAGGCATGATCAAAGTCAAGGTGTAAGTGTACTTATTTGCATCTTTCATGAAACATTGTGACAATCAATTGAATATTTGCATGTGTTTCATGCTCTTTCAACAATACATAATCATGTAATGCATCAATTGCCTGTTAGAAAGGGGTGTTATTCTGCAAAGCTAGTTAGTGGTTTTCTTTTACCAACTTCTTTTCTAGTTAGAGTAGGTTAGAATAGGTTGTTGTTTCATTTCCCTAAGTGCCTTTTAGCATATTTAGGTAGTTTCCCTTCTACAATTTTGGTATTTTCAATAAGTATCCTAGTGTTCTGATTAGTTTTGATGAGTTACATCCATGTGCAAAGTTGTTTTAGGTTTGTTTTTGAGTTTGCTAAGTGACTCTGTGCCCAATGGATAAGCAAGGAAATTGGCCTTATTTGTTTAGAAGGAAAACACCCCTGAGAGGTTGCTAGAAATGCTACTAATTTTTAGCTTCCTGCTTAAATTAGTGGGGTTTTAAACAGGCAATTGTTTGGTGGGGTATAAATTTTTTTGATTCATAGATTATCCAATGAATCTTTGCTTTCTAAATGAAGGGTTTTTTTTAAAGAATTCAATCATCAAAATTATCCAATAGTTTGGGTGAAACTATTGAACAATCCTGACAAAGCAACAAATAGTTCATTTAGAAAAAAAACATTTAGATGATAGCTAAACTATTCTATGAAATTTATGTTACTGCTAATTATCATAAAAGAATTACAACTTTGGAGCAAAGTGTGTAGAAAATATCATTCATCTTGATTTCTTTTTATTTAAGGGGTATACACTTTTGACCAAAGCTATGAACCAGAATACAACCATTCAACAATACCATCCCAATGGGGTTTTAACCTTGGTGGCAAGAACAACAATGCCACCATTAAACCATCACACCATGCCAATACCACCCATCATTCATCTTGATTACAAAATATATGCTTTAAACAATTTCATTTTAGTTATTTCATATTGTGTAACTAAAAACAAGCCAAATGAGAATACACAATTCATTACATAATTTGAAATAAGTTGATTTATTAAAAGGCATGTTTTTGTAACCCCACACATGTCATGCATATGACTAGGTTGATTTAATTCAATAGTGAATATAAATCATACACCTGAAGATCAACTAAAAGAAGGAAAAACACATAAGAGGAGGTCATGTCCATTATTGCCTTAAGGGTTGATGTGGGGTTGACTCTTTAGTCTACAACTTGATCTTTAATATCTTTAGCTCCTCTTGATCCTGAGTTCCAGAACCTACATTTAATTGAAATTTTTTGTTAGAGATCAAGGCATGAGACCTAGTTACATGCTTATCAATAGATATATAATTTGCAGCCATTATCAAATCAAATCAACTTAATCATTATCTGAGAGATAAATGAAAAAATTGCCAGATCAAATCATTGGATTCACTGTTTTTATCTAACTTGTTTGCTTCATGTGCAGATACAGAAAAAAATAATGTTGTTGTTTTAATTCATCAAACTACAACATGTGGGTTAAAATGTGGCTCCCACAAGGGTTGAGCCCAGCATAATGATTTTACCAAATAATGAGCTCAATTGACCTTATTTAAGAGCGAAATGCAATGTTAAAAGTCATCATATCAGCATGATCATAGGATGATAGTGAACATGAATACATTTTAAGTTCACAAAGAATTTTTTCGAGGAATAGTGAGGCATACGATGTTAGCACTTTGTTGATATTATCATGCAGATTGTCAAGACTAAAGACAATAATGTGAGAAGAGCCAATAAAGATAGTAGATTTCCTAATGTTGTAGTGATAAGATATAGATTTGTTGCTATCACAATCACTTATCTATTGCCAAGTGTGCCTCATAATCTCCAATCAATATTGAGTGAATAAATCATAGTGGTTGTTGAGGTTTCAACTCCTGAAGGCCATATCACGGCCTGTGACAATGAAAATGCAGATTTAAAGACTTGTAGCAAGTATTTTATGCTAAGAAAGAAACCCCCAGCCTGTTGAAATGAAGAGTTTCTATTTGTTTTTTCCAAAAAGCTAAGCAAAAACCCTGAATATTTATAGAGGTATGAAGTAATGAATTACATTCATAACAAAGCCAAAACAATGAAAAGAGATAGAACTTTTTAAGCTAATCACTAATGAAGCTCAACAGGAAGATCAAAATGGTCGAGCCATGTGCTCAAATATTCACCCTCTCAAGAAATCTCCTTCGTATTATTATATTGCATGATTTTTATCACAATAAAATGATTATGATGGATATGATGCTTGCAGAGGAGGTTGAAGGTTGTGGCCATAAAGAGAAGAACAATGAAGGCTCAACATAATGTATGAATACGCAGAAAAATGCACAAGAGAGCAATATCATGGCCATTATTTTGCATAAATGTGATCAAAGCAAGTAATGCATCCATAGATGTTGGTGGGAATATAAAAAATATGCAGATATGTTAAACATTCTTTAGAAAAATGTCCAATTTTCAGGCTACAAATACATGGAATACATAGAGAAGATGTCGATTCTTTTGTATATTCCTGAAATAGCTCTATTTCGAGCTTCTTTTTCTTCTAAAAATGAATTTTTTTTAGAGAAAGAGGTTACCTGAGATTCTTTATCAAAAAATGTAGTGAAATGCCTTTGTATGGCCTTGAATCCACCATGGAATATCTTTTGTAAAGTTCAACAGACCCTTGTCGGTGGCCTTAGCTTCTTCATGAAGCTTCGATGCAAATGAGTGATATTTTCATTTTGCTTTTGCATTGTTTATGGTTTGTAACCCTAATACAATGTCGATGGAGGTTTAGGATTTTTGCCTAAGTTTTTTTTAAAAATGAAAAAACAATTGAGAATGTGGGCTAAGACTTTTAGTCTTATGCCTTAGTGATTTTTCTTCTCTATATGGTGTAAGTCTTTTAAAGACTTATTTTTTACTTCTTTTATTTTTGCATAACATTTGAAAATTGTAAAACATTAAGTCTTGGTGATGTTTTATAAATCACTTAGACTTAAGTGTTCTTTTAATGCAAAAATGATGGAGGTTTTCAATGCATGAGGAGAGAAGATATGTTTTGATTTATGGCATGAAGAGCATATAGGGGGATGGTTGAAACAGTTTTCCAACACATGCCAAACATTTAGGAGCCTTTATTTTTCTTTTTGGAGTGATGGAGAAAATATAGGCATATTTTTTCAATTTTTAAACACAGGGAAATGATTTAGGCATAAGTTTCTTGAGCTTTCATGACAGACTTGGTCAAATTTGACTTCTTCACCCCTTTAGAGCCTTTTTGAAGTGGATATGGATGCTTTTTTCTAGGCTTTTTGGGGGCATCCGACCCCAACTAATTCTAGAACCTATTCTCTTGGGTTTTTGGAGGGAGATGTTGATTATGGTCACTTGAGTAGCTCTTTTACAGTTAGTTCATTTTATGCAACAATTGGTACTTAGTGTTTTGAGCATATTTTGGGACTCTTTGAATATGGAATATAGAGGATACCTTGGTTATTTCTGGTGATGAAGTTCTTGCCTTATTGTTCTTGCAGTCTTGTGTATGTTGAATGATCGATCAAGCTCTTTGTGAGATTTTTCTAATTTCCTTCTAGCTTTGTTTGATAAATCTATACCTTTTTTGCAAATGTAATTTTATGTAGGTTACTAATTGTGTCTAGGGAATACATATAGTTTTCAATTGTGAAGTTTACCTTCCTTTTGTTGGTTAATGTGTTTTGACCCTTTAGTGAAATATTTATGTAGAAACATATTGTAATAGGTTGTGCAAAATATGATTTTTGTCAGTTTAAGCCAAGTGTTTAAAGCTTTGAGTTTTCATTCTTCATCATAAGTTTGGTGTATCACTTCACTTTTAATTTTCAGTTTTTTCATTTCATGCATTTCCTTCTCCCTTTTCCTTTACACAATTAGTAGTTTTAGGTGACACCATAGGAATTCAGCCTTCTTTAAAGGTTGACCTATGTTTATAGGTTACCCACAGCTTTAGAGGTCTTCCCATGTTTCTCTGAAATGCTAGGTCCTACAACTTAATTAGGGTGCAATTTCAGTAGACAACAAGTACAATCTTATTCTTAAATTCACTTATGAATGCATGTACACTAACTTTTTCTGTAACTAAATCACAACGCTTTCCTATTTTTCCATCTTTTAAAGAATAGTCAACATTCTTAAATATTTTAGCATCTACTAATTGTTGTCCAAAATCAATATCAACACTTTCATGCATACAAACTCTTAAGAATGAAAGATTTCCACAACTAGTGCATTGTCCAAGAATACAAGAACTGAAATAAAACAATTTACCATTAGATCTTTTACAAAACAAACATGAAATAAAATCCCTTATTATTTTAGGTGGCATATTAATACCACATTCCTGCATAATCATGTTAGTATGCAAAGTAAAACATATATATTGGAAAACATTATAAAAATAACAAAATTGAACATGTATTTTACAACAAGATATTCGTTGCTTATTAATTTTTACATACCAAGGTTTAATTTTTTCAAAAGACCTTTGAATTATTTTAATATTACTAGGTAACACTAAATCACCACAATATTTTCTATAAAATTTAGTTTGTGTTGTATCTAATAATTTTTTTGGATGAGGTTGAAGTAGGATGAAAGCTCGGCAGGAAAAATGTGAGCTGCGTGCGGCCTGTGTGCAAGCTAGGGCAGGCACACCCTAGCTTGTTTCTCTATAATTCTTGTTAGCTGGGGTGATTTCTGCTCTCGGGGGGCCGTGGGGGGCCTATTTCTTCTTTCCTGTGCTAGGTTTTTGTTTGTTGGTGGGCACCATCTATTCTTCTTATGCAGTCTGGGCACATTTCTTTCTCCTTTTGTTCTTTGCCCGCCCTGCTACGAATTTCGGGTGTTGTGGTGTGGGTTTGGAGGGGTTTTGGTGGGCGGAGGTGGAGCTTGCCTCTCTTGTTCTTGCATGCTCGTTTTGGGCACTGATTTGGCTTTGGCCTCTCGTGGAGGTGTAGGGTGTGACCCTTGTGTATAGTTTCCATGGTTGCAAAAGTGCCTTTGGAGGGAGTTGCTGAGAGGATGGAGGTGGATGATGGGGCATCTCTCCCATCTTCTTCTGTAGTGGGTTTGGCAAGATCTGGAGCCTTTAAGATGCAGAAAATAAACGGTTGCCTAGAAAGGTCTCAAGTTCGTCCTGTGTTGGTGATCCAATCGGAGGTCGTCGTTGATGATCTAGAGTACTACAATAATCATGTTCTGATTTGTAAATTTATGGGGATGAGGGTTTCCCTCTCTTTTCTTAACCCCTGGATCTGCAAGACCCTGTCTCCGGAGGGTGACTTTGAAATTTTGTTGGCTGCTAATAATTTCTTTTTGGTGGAATTCTCATGCATTTATGATCGAAATAGGGCTTTTGAAGGGGGGCTTTATTTTTATAACCAAGTTGGTCTTTTCATAAAGCCTTGGCATGCAGGCTTTAACTCGGCGGAAGAATTGCCTTCTAGGGTCCCAGTTTGGGTCCATCTTCCTCGGTTGCCACTCGAATGCTGGAGAAGTGATATATTACAATCGATTGCTTTGTTGTTGGGCAGACCTATTGGCCCTTCTCAACAAACTTTAGATAAGAGGATTTTTTCTTATGTGAGGGTTTATTTTGAGATTGACCTAAGTTAGCCTTTGCTTGATTCTATTGATTTGACCATTGGCTCTTGCTCATGGACTCAGCCATTGGATTATAAAACATTGCCCTTTTGGTGTCGATTATGTCATGAGTACGGCCATCTATTGCGGAGGTGTCCTAAAGCTTCTGATGCAGGGGGTGCCAGTAATGCGAATCCCCAATCTAATCCAGGTATGGAAAAGGGTAAGACTCCCATGTAGGGAGGGACTGAGGACAAGGACGGGTTTGTTCCAGTTAAGTCTCGCAATCATGGATGGGGCCTAAAGAGACCTTTCAAGGAGAGGCAGGAGGGGGATACCCTCAACAGATTTGAGGTCTTAGATGATTTAGTTCAAGAAAAAGGGTTCTTAGCTGACATGCAGATGGTGGATGGATCTATTTCTAAGGAGTTGGTTGAGGTTCAACCTTCAGTCATCCATGGAATGGATCTCCATGGTGACCAGGATCCTTAGATAGTGTCTGGTTTATCTTCCTCCACTCTGGCTCTTGGTGCTGGGGGTGGGGGGGCTATTGATTATGGTGGCCCCTTTGGTGCTAGTAAGGTCAGCTCGGAGGCTTGGGATAACCCAGATGTAGGTAAGTGTAAGCCTTCTTCCTCTATTCTGGGTGTGCTGCAAAAATATTTTAAGAAAGGGGTTCTTGAGAAGTCAGTTAAAGTCGGTTGCAAGAAGGACCAAGAAAAGGTGAAGCTTGCTGGAGAGAGATTGGTGGAGGTTGGTTCAATAAAGACCATTGATGCTCACTTTTCCCAACCCCAACGATGATAGTTCTTTCTTGGAATGTGAGGGGTATGAATAGCATCCCTCGACAAAAGGCTATTCGAGATTTGATCTGCATTCATTCTCCGGATGTGATTTTCTTGCAGGAAACTAAGTTATCAGTGGATAGTATGTTAGGTGTGGCTCCTAAGATTTGGGGTCATGGCCAATGTCAGTGTGTGGGTGCTTTTGGTAATTCTGGTGGAGTGGCTTGTTTCTAGGATCCCCAAAAGGTTAGTCCAATTTGGTGGATCTCCTGTAAGAGTTCAATTTCTTGTGTTGCTTGTCATTTAGAGACGGGGGAGAAAGTTATTTTCTCTAATATATATGCTCCGATTGATTTCTAAGGTAAAGCTCAGCTATGGGATCATGTTAGGTATGTGAGGTCTTTGGATCCTTACCTGCCTTGGATCCTGGCTAGGGATTTTAATGTCATCATTTCTTTAGAAGAGAAGAGAGGAGGTAGTGCTCATTTAGAGCCTTCCTCTAGGCTCTTGCAGGATAATATGGCTCTTTTGAGGTTAGTTGATGTCAAGCCAGCTAATGGTGTCTTCACATGGAACAATAGGAGAACTGGAGATGCTACTATTTCTGAAAGACTTGATAGATTTTTGGTGTCCAGTTTTTGGATGGGGGACAGGTGGATGATTAGCTCTGAAATATTAGATTGTTGAGGCTCTGACCATTGGCCAATTATGCTTGCGGTTGTTGTGCCTCAACGATGTGCTAGACAGAATTTTAAGTTCCAACTCATGTGGCTACGGGAGGAGTCTCTTCATGATATGATACCTGGATGGTGGGATCTTGGGAAGCCAACTTATGGCACTGCCATGTACTCATTCTCAAAGAGGTTACAGTACATCAAATACAAGTTGAAAAGATGGAATAGGCAACATTTTGGTAATTTGTTTCATGAAAAAAAGAAGGCTCAGGATAACCTGGACTTAATCACCAGGCAGATTCGTGATCAAGGCCTAACTGAGGAGTTGAGTTTGTTGGAGATTGCTGCAACAAAAGAGGTAGAGGAATGGGACTTAAGAGAAGAATTTTTTTGGAAACAAAAGTCCCGTATTGAATGGTTTCAGGCTGGTGATAGGAATACGTCTTTTTTTTGCAACTCAGTTAAAGCTCAGAGGCAAGGTAATGTTATCTCTTCTCTTGTGTTATCTGATGGGGAAATTTTGTCCTCTTCTGCTTCTATCTCTGCGGAATGTATTTGGTATTTCTCTTCATTATTTTTTGAGGACTCACCTCCAGCTGAGGAGGCTGAAACAAGGATTCTGAATTGTATCCCGCAACTGGTGTCTAATGAAATGAATGAGTCATTGCTTTCTCCTATTACCTTGTTGGAGCTTGAGAATGTTGTGTTCCAAATGAAGAAAGGTAAAGCTTCAGGGCCTGATGGATTCCCTGTTGAATTCTTTTAGGAGTTTTGGGAGGTGGTTAAGTTGGACCTCTTAGAGGTGGTTAAGGAATCTTTCATGAATAAACAAATGTTGAGGTCTCTTAATGCAACTTTTTTAGCTCTCATTCCAAAGAAGGAGGGGGTTAATTCTTTGGATCTTTTTCGGCCTATTGCATTATGTAATGTTGTTTATAAGATTATTACTAAGTTGATTGCTGAAAGGTTGAAACCTTGGCTTGGTGAGTTAATCTCTGAGGAGTAGGGGGGTTTTGTTGTTGTCAGACAAATCATGGATGGTGTCGTGATTGCTGCTGAGACCATCCACTCTATGGAATCTTCAAAAGAAAAATGTATGTTTATCAAGCTGGATATGGCAAAAGCGTATGATCACATTAAATGGAGCTTTTTGTTTAAGATTCTTGGAGCTTTTGGCTTTGCTAGTGATTGGATTGAATGGGTCAGGAGTTGTGTTACTTCTTCCTCCTTCTCAGTGCTTATCAATGGTGAGCCCACTGAGTTGTTTGGTGCTTCTAGAGGCCTCAGACAAGGAGATCCTTTGTCGCCTTACTTATTCATCCTCCTTGTGGAAGGATTGGGAAGGCTTATTCGTGCTCAGGTTGCTAGCGGCTTGATTCAAGGTTGGAATTGGGGAAATGATCTTCCGCCTCAGTCTCATCTTCAGTTTGTTGATGATACTGCCTTGATGGGTAGGGCAAAGGTTGAGGAGGCTTTGAACTGGCACAATGTTTTGGACAGCTACTTGGCGGCCTCTGGGCAATGCATTAATGAGGGGAAGTCTTTCATTTACTTCTTCCATACTCCTAAGGTTATCCAAAGGAGATTAGTAGGTATTCTTCGTTTCCAGATCAGTTCTCTTCCTTTTCTCTATCTTGGAATCCCTCTTGCCATTCATTCTCTCCCTAGAAGGTTTTGGCAAGAGACTCTTGACAAGTTTCACAGATTGGTCAGCCATTGGACTTGCAGGTGGCTCTCATCAGCTGGAAGAGTGACTCTTCTAAATTTTGTGATCCAAGCTCTCCCTCTTTATAGGTGCTTTGTTCTTTCTGCTCCATCAAGTTTTATTCAGGATTTTGAGAGGTTGTCTCGTCAGTTCCTGTGGTCTGGAAACCTCCTTCATAAAAAGTGGAGCTTCGTGAAATGGGATGTTGTTTGTAAGCCGAAGCAAGAGGGGGGTCTTGGTCTATGACAGACTGATTTGAATGGGCAGGCCTTGGCTACTAAGCTGTATTGGCATTGGTGTTCACAACAACATATGCGGTGGGCTAAAATTCTTACCCTCAAATATTTGGGTGTGGTGGACAGCATGGAGGTTGTAAGATTCAGTCTGGAGGGGAAAGGTTCTATGATCTGGAGTACCCTCAAATAGGGTGCCAAGCTTGTGAAATAGGGCCTTTTTTGGATCTATAATGGGGGTTGGGAAGCTCTCTTCTAGCATGATTCTTGGGATGGGCACCCCCTATTTTGTCTTCTCATCCCCACCTTCAGGACTTGTGCCAGATTTTTGAGGAGGCGGGTTGGTTTCATGTGGCTGACTTCAAATCTCAACATTCTTTGAGTCAGATTACTTTGTCTAGGTGGAAGGACCCTCGGGATTGGCCTCCTGGGGGGTTTTGGAGGACTGTCATGTGCTTGCTAAGATTCTTTCAGATCGCACCTGTAACTCTCTTCTTGGGAGAGATGTGCTTGCTTGGGGCCCTGATTTGCGAGGTAAATTTTCGGTTGCCTCTGCTTATCAGGTTTTGGATAAACAAGTCTTTGGGAGCTTTGACGCTCCTTGGTGGAAGCATGTTTGGAATAAATTTGCTTGGCCTAAGTGTATTTTTTTCTCTTGGCTTGTTGTCCAAGGTAAGTGTCTTACTTGGGACAATCTTTGGAAACGGGGGTTCCAGGGCCCTTCCATGTGTGTTCTGTGTGGTCAATATGAAGAACGCTTCTCGCATCTCTTTTTTCAGTGTTCCTTTGCTAAGGATATTTGGCATCACTGGTGGAAACTCTGGAGCTTACCATGTTGCCATGTCTTGGCCTTGGATGATTTTTGGAGGAGACAAGGATCATCTCCTGCCAAAACCTCTTTTCTTAAAATTGCTTGGAGCATTGGCCCTAGTTTGATTGTTTGGCATGTTTGGTTGGAGCGCAACAGACGAATTTTCTTGGATAAAAAATTGGTCTTGGAACAACTTTGGAGGCAGATTCTTGGGGCTCTGCAAGAGACTTTGTCTGCAAAGTGTGATTTGTCTGTGCTAGTTGATCTTGGAGACTTGGGTGTTGTTAATGCCCTAGGTCTTGTTGCTGGGGATAGGCAAAATTTGGGTAGAGTGCATCGTAGTTGTGGGCGTGAGAGGGTGGCTTGTGATGGCTTCTGGTGTCCGCCTGCTCTTGGGGAGCTAAAAATCAATACTGATGGGTCATCTAGGGGTAATCCTGGGCATGCTGGAGTTGGTGGTATTGGTAGAGATAGCTTGGGAGTGGTGGTTTTTTTCTTTTCTATGTATCATGGTTTACATACCAATAATCTTATGGAGGCTAGTGCTATCCTTATGGAAATTGAGCGTGCAGTTGGCCTTGGGTGGCGGCAGATCATTTGTGAGTCTGATTCTCAGGTGGTTATTGACATGTTGCATAAGCGGAAGTTCGAGGATATGAATTGGTAGCTTGTTGTGGTTGTCAAGCAGATTATTTCTATGTGCTCTTCTCTGGAGTCCATTGTTTTCCGTCATATTCCGCGAGAATGGAATAGGGTTGCTGATGGACTGGCTAGATGGGCGACAGAGAGGACTAATTCTTGGTATGTGGATGGTTGGGGCAATCTTCCTAATGACATGGCCCCTGTTCTTGAGGAGTGGATTGCTGAGGATATGAGGTGCTTCTTGGGTGTGAATTAATTCTTGTTTTGTAGGCCCCTTGTGGCTTCTTTCTTTTTCCCTTGTAATGTTGTTCTGATTCAATAAAGTTTTTACCCTCTTTTTTTTTATAAAAAAAAAAGTGTTTTGGACGAGGATTGTGAACTTTGGACCCCACTCTTAGTTTTAAAACATCTCTAGCATTAGATGATACCCTAGTATTATCATGCCAATATTTTTCAATCAAAGATTTGATTTTAACATTCAATTTCATGTCATACCTTGGGATTCGACCACTAAAACTCCAACATTGGTTAATTGGATCATTTTCTATACTTTCTCTCCCTTTTGCCACTCTTAGCAATGTTTTAGGATGTATTTGTGGAACTTCATTAATATTGCTTACTATTTTTTTATTCAAAGTTGCTTTATTAACTATAGCAGTTGTTATAGCTCTTCTTGCTACATTTTTTTATCTTTAGATTGGCTATTTTTTCTAATATATTGAATGGCACTAGCAACAGTAGACATAGCATGTTTTAATGATTGATCTTTTCTTCTTGGTTTAACAAAAAAGCCTAACATTTTCATTACTTTTCTCATCTTTTGCATTCTCATCAATTACATCATTAGTTGACATTAAAATGCAATTTTTTTACAATAAAATAATTTTTTGTATAATTTATTGGCATGTGTTCTTATTTGTCTCCAAGAAATCTTACCAGGAAGATTATCCAAAACATCCCTTTCAATTTATTAAAAAAAAAAAAAATCATTTTCAACATCAAATTCTAGATTTTCATTTTCATCTTCATTTTCATCAACAAAATGGTTTTCATTTTCATTTTCATCAACAAAATGGTTTTTATTTTCATTTTCAACAACATTTAAACGATTTTCATTTACATTTTCTAATTTATTTTCAGCAAATTGTATAAAATTCTCTTCTCTCCAAATATTATCAATGTCAACATTGTTAAGTCCAGCATCTTATAAAACTTCTACAAACAAATTTTACATTTCACTAAAATGTGGATTTGAAGACATGCCTGGATTTGTTCCTTTTGAAACATTCTCCATAGCATTGAAAGAGGAATTTGAAGACATACTAGGACTTGTTTGTATAATCATATTATTTTCCAAATTGAATTCTTGCAAATTAGCATTGTCTACAACCATGGTCTCAATGTTTTTATCTTCAATAGTTGTGGAATTTGATGCTTTAGCATTATTCATTGATTGAATCCTCATTCTTCTATCTCTTTTCCTTCTTGCTTCTTTCCCTTCCCTTGCTTCATTTTCTCCAGGAGTTAATGCCTTCCTATCTTTCCTCTTATTATGAGCTTGTGAACCCATGATTATAAAATTCTCAAGCACAAATGAATGTCAATAGTGAAAGTCTTCCAAAAATTCAATCCAAATTGCAAGTTGAAGACCTATAAAGACAAAATTCTTCCTCTTTTATTCCTCCAAACGAGTAGAAAACTAACACAATTCCACTTAAAAAACTGTTTACATGATGCCTCCTTTCAAAAATTCAATCCAAATTGCAAGTTGAAGACCTGTAAAGACAAAAGTCTTCCTCTTTTGTTCCTCCAAAAAAGTAGAAAACTAACTCAATTCCAATTTAAAAAACTGTTTACATGATGCCTTTGTTCAAAAATTCAATCCAAATTGCAAGTTGAGGACCTATAAAGGAAAAATTTCATAGAAACTAGCTCAAATTGTTGTAGTCGGTTGTACATGTCAAGGTGCAGAATTCATAGTAAAATTTTACTAGTAAATTTTTAAAAAAGGGTAAAAACAAAAATGAGATCCTACTTATAAAACATGATCTCATTTCTATGTCAATGGTCTGAACATTTAATATTACGAAATGGGATCTCGATTTACAAAACAAGATCCCATTTTGTAAACAGGATCTTGTTTCTAAAAATTTGAATTTGTGCTTGGATTGTAATCAGGTTTTTGGCTTGTATTTGGTTTTGGAAAAGCATTGAGGATTCGAACCTAGGCCTTCAACCTAGTTTGACCTGCAAGTTGAAGGTCCTGACAATGTCACAAAAAAATAGTGACTTTGGACATATTAGTGACGGCTTTTTTGTAGAATTTTTTGATGAAATTAAAACCCATTAGAGATGAGACGGTGTAGATTCCAAATATGTAAATTTTTTTACAATTGGATTATTTTTTCTATTTTTCAATTAATTTTTGATGAAACTGGTCCATAAATTTGAAATATTAAGGTTTTTTTACTATTTTAATAACTTTTTATTAAAATAGTTTTTTGTAAATCGAATTGCACGAAAACGTACTTTAGAAAATTATTTTCAATTTTTAAAAAAAATCAAAAAATGATAATTTTAGGTCATCTTATGCATGACGTACACGACAATTTTTTAAAACGACAAATATGGCTAATAAAAATAACACAAAAAAATTCAATAAAAAATTACAAAAAAATATCAAAAACGTGCTTCAATGAGTTGAAAATATTTTCCCAAAAGGATTTAGAAAAGCACAATAATTTAGGTCAAAATATACACCTGAATGGTATGGTAAAAAAAAGTGACTTTTAAACAGTGGTTTTTAGAAACACTTATTGAAAATCAATTTGTAGCATCTAGGTATTGAAATAAATTACATATTTGGAAACTAGACTCCAAGTACTACATTTTATGATTAACGAATTTTTTCAAGATTCCATATCTAAGTGCTTCAAATTTTAAGGTCAAATGTGTCAAATCCTGAAAATCAAGGAAAACACTTCCACTTTTTGGCCAAAAAGTGGACTCAACTTCTTGTCAACACCCTGATGATTCACCACTAGTAACACTTACCAAAGCTACCATTGTGGAGTGTTTTAACCTAAACAAATAGGCCCTTACCAAAGTCGACCTTCAGAGGAGTGAAAAGGAATACAATAGTTTGTGAAAAACTTATAGGAGTGATGAAGTTCCCATGCATATGAAGACAGGAGAAAATAATAAAAGAATACCTATTGCCTCCTCTTGTGTCGAGCCCTTTGCTATTAATGATTTCTAGGTATATTTTAAAAGAACTTACTTTTACTTATGTCAAATTATGGGGATAGATGTTGAAGAGAAGATGCTAGTTAGCTTGATGATGTTGGCAATGATAATTCAAAACCCTGAAACTAATGTTGAGTATGACTTTGCTTCATTTATTGAGAAGTCATTACATAATGGATTCATGCAAGTAAAAGAGGATAGAGATCCTATCACTTTTAGGTGTTACTCATTGTGCCATTTTATTTTATAGTTGTATAGGAGTGAATTTGCACCCCTTGTGTGAATTCCCCTTTTGCATACCCTCACCTTAGAAAATCAAATCCGAACGCGAAATTCCACATCACCCACCTACCTTCCACCCACTTGGCATTTGTCTTGTGTGACAATGAGAGAATATTTGTCATGGATGCGAGCGTGGCGCTTGGACATCTGTGTGACATGTTTTCATCCTTAACAAATTCTCATGTCTGAAGTTGGAAAAGACATTACACTCCTCATTGGGATGAATTGTAACATCCTTATGTTGACCATCTGACCTGAAAATGACTTATTCCTTCTCATCCCACCTTCAAATGCATTCTATTCACTATCACTTCATCTTTTTCACAATCACTTCATCTTTTTCCATATTCGCTTGATCTTCATTCAATCTTCTACACACTTTGGGATCTCTTGTGCACACTCTTGAAGCATTCTATTGGCATTTTCACAGCTTAAGCATTGCAGTAGCTTGTCACTCCATCAAATCCACTTTGCAAGTTTGAGGCTACCATAGAAGTTGTGAGCTTAGAGTCTTGCAAGACCTCCCTTCACCACAGTTGTGGCAGTGGTGACTTTTCAAAGTTTTTTGCTTGCATTCTCCCTTCATTGTCCTTGAGAGCCTTTGGGTGGAGGTGGTAACACTTCATTCCTCTCCTTTGTGATTTGATAGAGTAGCTTAGTCTTTTGTAGTTTTCATTGCACTTCTTTCAATCTTATTTATCATACTTTCTACTCTGTTGCTTCCTGGTTGTCTATGGAGGCAAAAACACCAAAGTGGGGGTTTGACTAAGGTAGGACCCTATACAGGCCCAACAATTTTCCCCTCTTGCTTGTGTGTAGGTGAACCTGTGTATGGAGCTCGCTGGTAAAAGGTGGTAACACTTCATTCCTCTCCTTTGTGATTTGATAGAGTAGCTTAGTCTTTTGTAGCGTTCATTACACTTCTTTCAATCTTATTTATCATACTTTCTACTCGGTTGTTTTTTGGTTGTATATGGAGGAAAAAACACCAAAGCGGGGGTTTGACTAAGGCAGGACCCTATATAGCCCCAACAATTTTCCCCTCTTGCTTGTGTGTAGGTGAGCCTGTTCATGGAGCTTGCTGGTGAATTGGCACTTTTGTGAGTTAATATTTGTCACCCTTGTGTTCAACTATTTATTTTATCATTTCCATACTTATATCTCATACTTTATCATTCTATTTATTTCATTAAGATTAGTCAGCTATGTTGTTTAGTCAATTTCTGGTGTTTTTTATTGCATTTTACATTTTCTGGTCGCACAAATGCTAGCACGCTAGAGAGACACTAGCGTGCCACATTGTCCTCCCAAACCTGCACTGCCATCCTTGGATAGAGAGTTGTCTAAGGTGTAGTATTGACTCCAAAAACTAGCTCATCTAGCCCCAACCAGAATTTTGGGTATGTAGAGTGACAAAAGTACTTCATAGTGCTCTTCATTCTCAATTCTCACCCCAAAACATCTATTAGAGTGAGGCAAGTTAGGGAAGCCCTCTGCTCTCGGCTCTCCGTGACCTAGATCCTTGACGTGATTGGTCCCCCTCTCTTACAATATTAAAACAAAAATAGATGGACTCAGAGAATGTGTTTGGGTATGATAGATGAGTAGGGTAATCAACTGCCTATTCAGAACTGGTGTTACATATGGGATAGTAAGTACATAGAAAGAGTTATTTTGGGATTTTTCATGAAGATTTTGTACTCAAAATTATGATAGTCCTTGGCCATGGGTTTCCAATGTTACATACGTCGATCTTACAATTGTTAAGACCCCTAGCACTCAGATGAGAACAAGGGCATACTCATAACCTAGGGGATTGTTTTTTCTTTCCCAATACTAGGATAATTAGAGTGTATGGATGTCTGCAAGCCCCACACATCCTACCTAATTTTTCTCCTCTATGATTGGACTTCCTATAATTCATGTGGCAGATGATGTGGATGGAGAAGGAAGTTATGCACAAACAAAAGAAAGGAACCTTTTTTCCTGACTTGACAGTATGTGGGGATTTGTCTATTGGATCAGATACTCTTGAAGAGTTGCAAAAGTTCTTAAAGACAAGATATCCTTTAAAATATGGGAAAGAAAGGGTCTTTGACCCTGAACGTCACATAAATTTTATCAAATGAACACTCCTTACAAAAACTAGTATCACCCATGAAGTGAACTATGAGGAGGATGTAATAAGGAATTGTCTCACTCCCTAGGATGTACATCAAAGAAGAAGAAAATGGGACATACTAATAAAATTGGAAGAGAGAAGAAGGAAGATGGAAAATAATTTCCAAGGGATTTACATAGAGGAAGCGGATCACATCAAAAGGATCAATCTTATGATTGATAAGTTTGATAAATTGTATGGAAAAGCATAGAATGAGTTGGAGAAATCCACTAAGATAGTTATCAAGAGCCAAGCACTATTGTATTATCAGAACCCCAAGATGCTCAGTTTTAGTACATCAAGTCTCATCAGATTCACCACCCAAGCAACCAGAAGTCAAAAAGAAAAAAGTACAAGAACAAGAACCCTTAGTGCCATATGAGATGAGTGAAGGGGGTGGGGATGCTAAAGAAGTAGCAAATGTGTTAACACAATTAAAAGGAGATATTGAAGTTGATCAGCCACTCTATAGCAAATGTGTTAACACAATTAAAAGGAGATATTGAAGTTGATCAGCCACTCTATGAAACAAAAGCTCATAATCCTAAGGAAAGAGTTGATGTACATGTAGAAGGTGAACAAGATATCCAAGATGAAGAAAGAATGGTAGCAGCCCGTAGATTCATAGAAAATGATGAGTTCATTCAAACTCTTGAATTTAAATATTTTTTTATCAAAGTAAAGATGAAGGAATTCAAAGAAAAGGTTCAAATAAATAAGATGGGTGCTGATGAGTCCCTAAGAATGATGAAATTGTTGCCTAGACATTCAAAGAACTCAGGATAGGTGAAATAAATATCAACCCACAGGAAGCCAAGAAAATAGTACTAAGAAGTAATATCTTGCTCATACTAGGGACAAATTTGAGGATAATGTTCTTACTTGACCAAGTGAGAAACCAAGAAGACCCCATGCTAATGGCTAAGTTTGATTTTGAAGAAGGCATGAGTGGAACAGGCTATAGTCCAAGAATTGAAACCTTAGCCTTTTGGGCTAAGTAAAAGAATACAGAGAAGCCTAAGTTGCTAGATATTGTGCAAGAAATGAATAGAAGTGCCATGGTTAAAACTCTCAAAGACACCTCAGCTTTGGAAGCAACCACCATGACCATGCATTTTCCATGTTCATAAGAGCATCTATCAAAAACTTGGAAAATAAACTTATAGAGTATGATAGGATTCAAACAAGTATGAATGATGAAGTAAATAGATTATACATAGAAAATGTGAAGTTGAAGCAGCAGCTGAAAGGGGAAGGATCCTCTCAAAGTATTGAAATGGTAGTATATCAAAAGGTTGATAATGTCTCCAATGAGCAAGCAGAAGATTTGAAACAGGAAACAAAGGTCATTTAGCAAATCATGTTTTTTTTTCAACAAAGGTCTCAACTAAGAAGTGATAATTTCAAATAAACTATGCAAACATGACCAAAATAAAAGGTCTCTAAATTGGAAATATAATTAAGCTACATTACCAATAAGCTCATGTTATATTTGCAATAGGGAGAGAGTGAGAGAGGGAGAGGTAGGGATGTAAGAGGGAGAGATATAGGAGGGAATATCAAGAGAGAGAGAGAGATGGAAATGGAAATGGAGAAGAAGAGGGAGAGATATGGAGAGAATGAGAGAGGGATCTAGATAGAAAGATAAAGATATAAATATAAAGTGATATATAGAGAGAGGGAGAGATATAGGGGTAGAGAGAGATGGAGTGATAACATGATAGAGACAGAGGGAGATATGAAAGAGAAAATATGGAGAGATATAGATATAGAGGTCTAGGAAGATGAAGAGGAAGAGGGAGAGAGAGGCATATAGATTTTGGGAGATATGTTTAGAGATAGAGGGGAAGAGAGGAAGATAGAGGTAGAGATGAATATTGAATGAGAGAGGAAGAGTGAGATAAATAGATAGAGGTAGAGGGAGAGATTTAGATAGGTAGATTAAGAGATAAAGATAGAGAGATAGGAAGATAGATAGTGATAGGAAGATAGAGAGGGAGAGATAGAGAGGAAGAGGGGGAGATTATAGAGATATAGATGGTGAGAACAAGAGAGGAAGATGGAGACAAATAGATAAAGGTAGAGGGAAAGATATGGAGATAGAGAGGAAGAGATAGAGAGGAAGAGATGGAGAGATAGAGAGAGGCATGGATGGTGAGATAGAGTGATAGAGAGATAAATAGAGGTAGAGGGAAAGATATAGAGATAGAGAGATATGGAGGGAGAGAGAGAGGGAGAGATATGGATGATGAGATAGAGTGATAGCGAGATAGAGATATAAGGAGATATAGAGAAAGGAGGAGAGGGGAAGAGATATGGAGAGATAAACAAAGAGTAGCAGTAGACAGATAGAGATAGACAAGGAGGGAGAAATAGGGGGAGATAGATAGAGGGAGAGATAGATACATGGGAAGGGAATGAGAGAGATAAGATATATGGGATGAGAAAGAGAGAGAAAGTTAGAGATAAAGAAATAGATAGGGGGATAGGAAGTGAGTGAAAGAGGGAGAGATGGAGAGAGATATCTAGAGAGGGGAGAAATACAAAGAGCAAGGAGAGAAAGGGAGAGATAGGTAGAGGGAAATACAGAGAAGAGGGGGAGAGATAGGTAGAGGAGGGAGAGAGAGAGAGAGAGAAAGATAGATAGGTAGAGGATGGAGAGAGAGATGAGAGGGGGAGAGAGGGAGGATATATGTAGAGAGGGAGAGAGAAGATGGGGGAGAGAGGGAGAGATAGCTCAATATATAAAGAGGGAGGAGAGGGAGATAGAGATATAGATAGAGGGTGATATAGAGAGATAGAGACGGATAGGGAAAGAGATAGATAGTTAGGGAAAGAGATAGAGAGATAGACGTAGAGAAAGATATGGCTTGAAATATATAAAGAGGAGTGAGAGGGAGATAGAGATATAGAGTGGGAGAGATGGAGTAAATAAGAGAGAGATGGAGGGGAGAGAGAGGGAGAGATAGCTCAATAGATAGAGAGGGGGGAGAGTGTGAAATAGATTGGGGGATATATGGAGAGATAGAGAGGTTTAGGGAGAGATATCAATCACCCTCTCTATATCTCTATCTAGTCATCTTGACCTCATAATATCTCTTTGTCTCCCTCTCCATCTCTATGTTTCTCATTATCTCTCAATATCTATTTTCCTCTCTTTCTTATTTCTCTCTCTCTCTTTCTTTCCCCCTCCCTTCTTCTATATAATATATGAAAATAAATATTACTAAAATATTATTTTTAAAATGAATTTAGTAATTTATAGATATAAATATAATATATATTAATGATATAATTTATATTATATCAAATATTATATAATAATAAATATAAATATATTTAATGTGGTATATTATATTTATATATAATCATTTCTATTATAAAATATATAATATATATTATATTTTTTATATAGTATAAATTAAATTAATATGATAATACTTTCTCAAAGTATATTTAAGATATTTAAATTAGAAAATGTACTATATTTTAAAATAATCATTATGTCTAAGTAAATATGTAATTATTACTTGAAATTTCAATTCAAATAAATTAAAAATATTTCCCCCACACTACAAAGGAAGGTCAGTTTTTTAAAATCCTAAATAACATCTATATAACATAATAACAATTAATTATAGATATTATTATTTATGTCCTTTCAGTATTAAATAACATCTATATAACATTTTGTGGCAACTAGGTGGGCAACATGGACACGTGTTGCTGTGGATGGTACAGAGCATGGCCTAGTTGGCGAGGAAAGGATATGATTGGAGGTGGCAGAGTTAATGCTTACGTGTGATGAGCGAATGTTCACTATGGAATGCAAGGTGGCAAAGGACAATTGCATTTATTTTGTCACGCTTTATGGGTGTTTATTTGTGGTGATGGGTAAAGAATTATCATTCATTTTAGATCATAGGTGGTAAGGGTCTAGAGAGAAGGCTAGTTTAATGGAGACTCCTATCCGTCTAGTTGCCATGCAAAAGCTTTGGGCTTTCCTTACTGTGAATCGCCTCTGTTCTATTTTCAAAGAGTGGGATGAACAGTGTTAGGGGTAGCTGAGCTGGTATTGGAGAGCGAATTCATGGTTTTTGATGAGCAATATAGAACCAATGTTGGCATTGCTTCTTGTTTCATCATGACATTATTGGATTTGGAGGTGTTGAAATCCATGGTGTTGCTTATGGCTAGGAAGTTGATAATGGTCGATCTTCTAGGAGGTGTTGAAGAAATCATCATCATTATAGAACTCGAGGTGGGGCTACCAAGGTCGTGCGACATGGCGAGAGCTCTATTACCTGGTGTGCGAGTAAAGAGATACCCTTTCCTTCTCGATGTCAAAGGTGGTGCACTGGATGAGCATAGGCGAAGGGCAAGGAGGGGACTAGAATTTCTAAAAGTGCACATGTATCTAATGGAGGCTCTGAAGGAGTGGAAAGAAGAATTCAAAGATTATCTCTGGAAGGAGGGGATTATTTTGGACTAGCGACATAAACTATTATAGGTGGTCATTTTTTGGCTTCCTTTTGGCGAATCATTGGTATGGTATGGTCGGGTCTAGGCTGGTCATTTGTTTTGGTTTCCATTTGTATCTCTGTGTGGATTAGCTGGTATGCCCGATCTGTTGGCACTATGCTAGGTTTGTTCATCCGTTGGTTTTTTGTCCCTCTTCTATGTATGGGTGGTAAGGGAGGGTAAGGGCGAAATTGGCTGGCAAATTTTCCATGCAATCAATGTAAGGGATTCAAGGGCGGTTTTTTGGGTCGCCGGGTGATGTTTAGAATATCTCCACCAAATGGGTGGCACATTGTAAAGATTTTTTTGATATTAATATAACACTATATTTACGAACCCCCACAAAAAAAAAACATCTATATAATATATAAGTTTAAAATTATATATGTTAATATATTCAATCTATTTGACAATACTTTTCAATTTTAATTGACTTTAAATGAATATCAATCCATAAATTAATATGTAATATTAAGTAGCATTTAAATGATACACATTATCCTTGTACAAATTTAATAATAATTTAATTATATAATAAATAATACTTATTTAATGCATGCATTATTATATAATATTTAATCAGATTTAAATAATATTTATTATGAATTGTAAAGTTGAATATAATATAATTATACAAGTATTATATTGTATATTATTAAATATTATTATATTGTATTATAGAAATTGTAAGTAATAATCAATATATCATATATTATATAATAGTATGTTTATAGTATATAATATAATGTATAATATAAATATAAATATAAATATAAATATAAATATTATAAATATTATATTAATATATAGTATATTATATGAGTATTATATTATATTATTTATATTTATATACAATAGTATATATAAAATTGTACTATATTAGATATATATTATATATTGTATTATATTGTGTTTTAATTTAATTTAATTTGATATGTTAATTAAATTTGTACTATATAATATTGTAATAATAAATATAATTATATTATATATAATTTAATGTGTATTGTTTACAAAAAATTAAAAATATATACTAAATATTGTATTATATTTATGTGTTAATTTAATTTGTATAAAGTAAAAAAAATTAATTAATAATTATAATATTTTTTTTATTTAGTAATTGTTATTATAGTAATTTATATTTTATACAATATATATTAAATATTTTTTAAATAAATATATATATTATATTAATTATTACATGAATTTATAGAATAAATATAATATATATAGTATTATATTTATCTGTTAATTTTATTTGTTTTATATTAGAATAAATTAATTATATTATAGAATATAATTTATATATAAATAAAAAAATAAAATTATTAATTATTATTTTATATATATATGAGATGTATATTTTATCATGTTTTCGAGATATCTACATCCACCTTAGGCCCTAATTTTGGAAAACAAATAGCCCAAGAAAGTGTAATGAAAACATTTATTATTGAAGACTTAACACACCTACTTCAAATCATATTGATTCTATTTTTTTAAATCCATTCACGTGCGGGAAGTGTTTTATTTCAATTGCTGAGGGCAGAACTTCAGTATCGCAAAAGTGGCAGTCTTCAGTACAGGAAAAGCGTGTAAAGCATTGGCCATTTTTTGCCCGGTGAACGTGAAAACGGAAAAGACGGCAGTGAAAAGACGAACGGTCAGGATTCTTTTGATCGTCTTGCATTTCTTCTGCAGCAATATGCGTCGTTGATTTACTCTGTCAGGTTGGCTCTTTTAAAATAGGTAATGCCTTCGGCGTAATAAAGCTACGGGTCAAGAGTGAAAAGGCTCGGTAAAAAACAAAATTAATTTGGATCGACGGTCTGCATTTGCGTGAAGCGGAAAGTCTGAGCTTTGGGACGAAATTTATGTGGCCTTGCAGGGGAAGGTAATTGTGGACGGGAGTGCAATTAATAACGTAAATGCACCAAAAGAAAATGACGCAGAAGATATACGGGAAATAACTTAAATGAGGCAACAAAAAAAAAAGGGTAAATGGCAGAGAACGTAACGAGGCTCATTCCACAAGAAATATAAATGAGCAAAATGAACGGTAATGATTAGTCTTATGATTAGTCTTATCGTCTTGCATCCCTGTAGAATAGTTTTGAGCAAAGAAATATAAACTAGCAATCGCACCTTCGTGTGTAATGGGTACGTCGAAGACATAGTAGTTATTTTTTTGTGTTGAATTGGTTTATTATTAAATGGGAAATGCGACTGGGAGTGTAAACTATAAATTGTCCATTAAGGCAGTCTACAAATTGTCCATTAAGGCAGTGTAGCAGTGATTATAACCTAAAAAATTTAAGAGCCATTGTTGTACAGTATTGTTGATTTTGTAGATGAAGAACCTCTGATATAATAGTCACATGAATACATAAAATTAACGTAGATGAGACAATGCAGAAAATGCCAACAATCAACAAAAGATCATCAAACCAGGAAATGTATTTTCAAAGTATTTTAAAACTTAAAACTAATAAAAATTTCTAAATTGGACTTGGCTGCACAACTTTTGAAAATCATAGCTAAAATTGACTTTAAAAATCAATATTATGAAAAACTGGTATATAATGCAGACTCATAAAGTCTAACACAATTGCTAGTAATACAACCAAAACATTCTCATAAGGCATGCACTCCAATTTATAATCAAACAATTTTAAGCAGCAACAGTTGCTTTTTGCTTCTTCGGCACCCTATATCCTCCTACAACACAAGCATGATCTCCTTCAAAAGGTTTCAGTGTCATCTGCTCAGATGGTTTGAACTGCGCCTTCTGCAACTTGTTGACTTCTTGAGCAAACACTACCTCTGTTGGAACAGTTGAGTCAATACAATTTGACTGCAAGATTGTGTAAGCATTAAACCCACAACAGAAAACATCCTCCAAATTCTCTTTGATACATTAAAGAAACTCAAAAGATGGGAGTAAAGCATACCCTGATAGATATTACAATATGCCCTCCATTTTTCAAGAAATGTTGTGCATTCAATGCAACAATAAGTGCCTAAATTAACAAGGCAAATTTAATCAGTGCACTAGCCTTCATTCCAGTAGACTACATAGCTTTGTAATCATAATATACCAATATAGAATGAAATAATAGTAATGGAACAATATACTAGCATCATCAACAAACACACTAATCTAATAGTTGTTTGCAATGGCCTTACAAATGCAATTACTTTTATGGAAAGGTTTTAAGTAATAAGGACATAGTAAATCATACAAAGACATTTATCCACAAAACCAAACGCTTTATTGATCAAAATCAATATAACTTTGTAATTTGTATTTTAGATTAAATTAGAAATGAAAGTCAAAGATTATAGCACATAAAGATGCACTAAAAAGGAAAGAAAAGTTAAATCAGTTTATGAAAACTCACGCATCAGAAAGTCTAATGCCATATGTCTTATATCCTAGAGGAAGATTCAACTAAATAAAGATGCATTGAAAGCCTGGACAATCTTTTTTGTTTGAACAGCCAAGGCCTTTTGCTCTTGGATGCAAATTAGAAGTTGAACACAAAGTTCACAATGAAAATACCAAATGAAATCTTAATAATGAAATGAAGCTAGGTGCCTCCTTGGTATAAATTCCCAAATTGGATCCTTGAATTTACATTTCCCTGCAATTATGTATAAATATTTTTTAATATCTAAGTGTTAAAAAACACTTTTTAATTTATTAAAATAACATTAGTTTAAATTGGTCAACGATAAAAGTGACTTAACCCAAATTAAGACAATAGTAATCTCCATTTCCCTTACACAATCCTTTAGCATACATGAGATGAAAAAATGCTATAGGTTTTCTCATAAAAAAGGGACATGACATTCTCTCCCCCTATATATATATATATATCATGGTGACCTGTCAACCCCAAAATCTCAGCATTTTTAGGATGCTGTTGTAACCAGGACTTGGGACAAGGATGAAAAGTCTTCCCACCGCTGTCTATAGGGAAGAACGTCCTCAAAACTTCCTAGCAACACAGAGGACTTCATGAGGGCGTTCTTGGTTTGTAATGGCTACAAATATATGCTTTTTGGCTTACAAATCTTTTAAAAGATTGTTACATACTGTTTAGAATTGTTATTCTTTTCTTTGGAAGCTGAACTATGCTCAATCAAACTAGAAAATGAAGCATAGATAGAAAGCAACACGTGCTTTTCATGTGGGAAGACCCCGATTTGAATGGGGGAACCCAATTGATAGGTGTAAACTGGGTCATTTAGGTTTTCAGATTGAAAAAACTACCTAAAGTATCTAGATAAAGTATAGCTGTACATATCCAGATATATTATACATTTATGTCTCAAAATGTTTTCATGTGGAAATCTCAAAAAAGCATTAATTGAACAGTTTAGAAAATTTCATATTTTTTGGTTATATTTTGTTAATGGCTATCAATCTTCTACGGTCATAATTATTGAGTCAAATGGCTTTGAGAATAGATACTGCAGGAGTTTTCATAAACCATCAATTTTTTGGTTTTTATGTATTTTGTAAGAGTAAGACGTAGCTTATTATGTTTTAAAAAAGGCATGATATTTAGATCTTCTATATCTAAGTAGTTTGCTTGAATTTCTTTTTTTGTTTTATTGAGAATGAAAATTGTCCCATCTTTGGGAGATTTTCAAAAAATAGAAAAGTAAGCTTTAAAATGTGACATCATTGAAGTGAGGAGAATCTGCTCTATTTGGAGTGTTTAAAAAAGCAAAAATTCTTTAGAAAGAGGCTGCGATGGAGTGAGAGGATGAGATCGAGTGTTTAGAAGCAATTAAAGAAAAGAACTGGATGGAGAATGCATTAGTAAAGCAGAGAGATCTATTGTATTTTGTGATGTTTTCTAAAACAGAATACAAGAAGATTAAAATAATAGTTATCAATTTGTATTTCAAAGAGCAGTGAAAGTACCACCCAAGTTCTAAAAGACCAGTAAAATACCATTATATGCTCTTTGAAATGTGTATGGTTCATGTTGAAACCATAGAGGGTGACTTTAAATTAATGAAAGGAGATTCAAATAGAACTGTGAAGGATCTTAGCAACAAAATGCTTCAAATTCTTAGAGTTTTTAAGTTACAAATTCGTTTTTATTGTTCAATCACACATACAATAGTGTTTTTTCATTTCTCGTCCTCTGTTATTACCTTGGATGAGAGGGATATTTATTGGGCATGGGAAGAGAGGAAGGGGGTGACATCACCATACCTAGCCCACCAAAACATTGGCTCGTTGTAGACAGGAAAAAATTGGCACATCTACCAAGGGCACCAATAAGTCAATGAAGGCAACAAACATGTCAAGGGGAAGGGTATGAACTGAAGGCCATAATGAATGATGGAAACGTCTAGCTATAAAGAGAGGAATGCTTGCCAACTTCTGGCATCGATACTCCAAGCATTTAAAATAATCATCATTCATAATTAATAAATAAAGGTGCTAACATAAGTATGAAATGAGCAAGAAAAGTGTTATTCAAATAGGAGAGGGAAAGATGTTCAATTGTGATGGAGGTTCTTATGTTCAATTGTGATAGATGTTCTTTTCAAATAAGAGCTATTGGTTAAGTACAATTAATACTCCAAACGTTTAAAATATTCATCATTCATAATTAATAAATAAAGGTGCTTTAACATATGTATGAAATGAACATGAAAAGTGTTAAATATGCACTTTCCATTTGTATGAGAAGATATTAGGCCTTTAATTTATCCTACAACTTTCTAGATCCCTACTACTATCACATTACACTATCACTCTAGATGCATAAACTAAAAAAAAAAGTGCTATTCAAATAAGAGTTATTGGTTCAAGTACAATTGATACTCCAAGTGTTTAAAATAATCATCATTCATAATTAATAAATAAAGGTGCTCTAACATAAGTATGAAATGAGCATGAAAAGTGTTAAATATGCACTTTCCCTCTGTATGAGAAGATATTAGGCCTTTAATTTATCCTACAACTTTCTAGATCCCTACTACTATCACATTACACTATCACTCCAGATGCATAAACTAAAAACTGTCTCTTAAGGTAATCATAATGGGACTCTTTTAAACTTATAGTAGAGGGAAACAATTGTAGAAATGATATTCTTATAGCTAAATTTAAATTATAGAAATGATATTCTTATAGCTAAATTTAAATTATAGAAATGGTAATCTTGTGGTTAAATGTTGCTGCAAGCAGGAATTAATATTATCATTATGCTTATAGTCATAAATTAAAGGTAAATGTTATGGTCATATTTAAATTACGACTCAGGACATGTCCGGTCCAAGAACCCAAATATGGGGAAGAGATTTTTTTCTTTAGTTTTTCAATGAAATACATAAAATCCTTCTGTTCCACACCTTAAAAAAAAAAAATCAAAATACCACCTAGTTTTAAGGGGGTTATACTCAGTCAAATTCCCCAAACAATTGAGATGTTCAGGTATTGAGTTTAAGTAGCTTTTCAATAGATTAACACAACCCTACACATTAATTAGATTACAACTTCCTAGCTATCCTTATATTTTAAGTTTAAATGATAATAACACCATAAATTTCAAGTTTAAATGGCAGTAACACCATAAATTTCTATTTAGGTAATCTAAAATTTAAATAGTCTTGGAGTAACAAATCCCCTTTACATCCTCCTTAATTAATATATATATATATAGATCGATCTTGTAGGATTTAGAGAAAAAGCAAATGATATGAGGTGGGATTTTTCCATGACAAGCCAAAACTCTGTTGGTATTTCACACAGAATTTAGAAAACCTAAATGAGATGGACTGGAATTTTTCAAAACTCTACTAAAACTTTGCTAAAAAAAAATTAATTGTTTTACATTCTAGTTGAAAATTTTCAAGAAGTTGTATATAGTTTTATAACAAAAGGACTAAAAGGGAATAACAAAACAAGCTTTTGGAAAAACCTGTGTAGAAGGCTTTGAATCAACATGGAAAAGGAAGGTATGCAGATTTAGCGCCAAATAGATGAGATACTATTTGCACCGTCTCCACAAAATTTTGCTTCGTACACAGAAGTAAACATGATGATAAGCTATAACTAGCTGTCATTTGCTGTTTTTTTTCCCAAGGATGCAATTTACACAACTTTGTACATATAGAACTCAAGAAAACCTTGCTCAATTTTAAAAGTTAGTCTGCATAATCCTTTAGTTTTTTTAGAGCAACAATCAAGTAAATTACACACCTCACCATGAAATATTATCAATTAAAATCATAATTATTAGGATACCATGGGGATGAACATTGAAGTGACCACAATATAAATCTGGCAAAACTGTGCCAAAGGTTACAAGAATTCAATATTTAACAGAGAGTAAAGAAGCATTAAAAATTCAACAAAATTGTTTCTCACGAATTAAAATGAGCCTTTGAAGTCCTGCAAACAACCATATAGCATTACCGCTTACAATTACCACATAAGTAGTAAACCTATGTCTCCAAAATGCTTAACAGCCTCATGGTGACTCTTAGGTCACATCAAAAGGACTTGACAAAGATTAAACATTGTTTTAAGCATAAAGCCAAGAATGAAACTCCACCATTATTTGGCAAAGTAATCTTACAGAAAATGAAGATAAAAGTTCAATAATCATTACTAAACAAATAACAATTTTATTACAAACAATGATCAGATTCATAATACAATCCTAAACAACCGATCCATATTCATTAAACAAAATGTGGTGACATAGTTATGCTCTATTATAGTACCGTGTTCTGTCCCAGTGGTGCAAGCAAAACAAGTTGATCAAAGGTCAAGCATTCCCCTCTTGCCTTCAAAATTTTAGCCCTAGCTATTTCTGTGAATCGAAGAGCTACAACCTTCAATGTTGGTAGCTCATAAAGTCTTTTATCATCAGTTACAATACCAACTAACATAGCAATATTGCCATCCTAAAAAACAAAAAAATGAGGTTATTCAATTATACTCAACATGTTGCCAATTCACTTCATCTATAAATAGCTACAGAAAAACCAAAAAACATGGATTGTAGATGTTTGAATTATTATTTTAAAAATAAATTAAAAAATCTTTGTAATTTGAAAACATTCCCTATCTCATGAATATAATGTAAATTCGAAGTGTGGCATGCCTCAATATAATTGAATTTTGATCCTACTTTCAAATTTGTTAAAAAAAAATCAAATTTGAAAGCATTCCCATCTTGTGAATATCATGAAAAGCTGAAGTTTGTCATTCTTAGGTAAATGGTACAGTGATCTTCCAAGCATGAAACTTTAGAGTGGAAAACACCTCTGTGATAATGATGTGAAAGGGATGCCCTACTAACCATCTTACAACTAAAGTCTTTGAGTTGATTTCCACAGGTTTTCATTTACAAAAAACATATCTGGAAAGACAGTAAACCCTTCAAAACAGGAATCTTTGCAAAAACTTATGTTGCATGAGAGAAGAGGAATTTTGCACTAACCGTTTAAGAACAAGAATTGAGGTTTGGAACGAACCCAGGGATAAGCATAAGCATTCAAGATATCTTCCATGGTATATCCTCCTCCTTGGATTTCTCCATCTTGCATACTGCCAACTGGGATTCAATAGAAAAATAGAATTGCCAAATGAGCATTAAAGTTGCATTATATTTAACTTAAATTGATTTATGTCAAAGTTGCAATGGTCAAGCCCTTCATCTCCTCGGAGCAATCCTCTTCCATAGAATTGGCATTGATTTTCCCTTCATCCACATGATTAGGTTAGCGTGGATATCCCAATCACTAACCAATTGCATTATTTTGTAGGGATTGGAAACCACTCTAGGCATCAAATTGGTTGTTTGCATTGGCAAGTAACTAGTGGTCAAGAGCATAAATGCCCTGCTTGATAGATCTGAGTCTCTCTTCCTACTCCTTGATCCTCACCCCTTATTCCCACTTGTCTCCCCTCCCCTCCCCACATCAGGGGATTGGTTGAGCTGGGAGTTTTCCCCCATTAATGTTGATTGAGAAAGGTAGTCCTCTTTCCTTGAGCTGGTAGATTTAGAGACCGCTCTCTAGTTGGATTTCTCGAGTGAGGAATCCTCTTATGTTGGATTGATCGAGAGGAGAGTCCTTCCCTGAAAACTCAAAACCTAAAAGTAGCTCTGAAAACATCTATTTTTTGGGTGTTGGGTTGGTCGACCAGGGAGTCCTCTCTCGTTCAATTTAAAACCCAAAAGGTAGCTCATGTAGCTACTTTCTCGGTGTTCTAGGTAGAGAAGAAGTTAGGGATAGGGTTCGTATTGATATTTGTTGGCATTGTGGAGATGAATTTAGGTTGATCTTTGTGTAATTTGGGCTACTCAGTCTTAAAATTACAAGTGATAAGTCTAGAGCTACCAATACAGAGATGGTGATGATAATCTGATGATTTTAGGTTCTAGTTGTGCAGTCAACCAGCAAAACGGTCATCGGTGACAAAAGAAAAAGGGCAGAATATGGACAGGATCTTTAGCCCATAGAAACACTAAGAGGTAAAACATGCCTGAACTTATTGCATAGGCTGCAAGTTTCATCAATGCAAACACTTTTCTTTCATTCAAAACAAAAATTAAACTCAACCCCTCTAAACTCTGATACAAAATATTATACATAGAACAAAACCACTATACTCCGATACAATTTTGCACGAGTAGTCAAAATATGGGGGAGATACACCCGTCCAATTGCTTCAACTTCCACTCTAAACTCCTTTTTAGCTTGGCCCCTGTCAAAAGAAAGACAATAGCATTCCATTTCAGACCAAATATTAACATCTAGCATTCAAACACATAATGTTGTGTTCTTCAAACTCGCCATTACTCACTTGTTATTCAGGAGGTTTTTCATAGCTATACTATTTCCGTTTGGCAATATGCCTCTATGCACAATGCCAGAACCTCCTTCCCCAATAAAATTCTCGTCTTGAAAACAATTTATTGCAATCTCCAAATCTTTGAGGGTGTACCAATGACCCCAGCCAAGATGTGACACAAATAACGCAAATCTTCAGACAACAAAGGGGTGGAACCGTTATCGCCTAGCAGGCGCCCCTGAAGCTCTGCTTATGCTCTTTCCAGTGGCCATACAAAATTTGCAATATTTTAGTGAAGCTTTCTATGCTTATTTCGTAGCCATTGCCAGAAGATTTTGAGGGTTGTGAGCCCCCATTTGCAGCTTCTGGCATTTCTACACAACTTCAAATACTATATGAATCTAGGTTTTGCAAATTTAAAAGAAAGTATTTAGAAAACCATATAAACCTAGGGTTTTCAGAGTGCATAAACATATGTATTGAAAACCTCTTAATGAAACCATGGAAAGTGACTTACCTCAAGGTTCCACAGAAATGGCATATTTCTCTCAATGATGCTGAGATAGAGGAGAATATGCAATTAAGTAAATGCTCCCTCTCATTCTTTCATTCGAAAAGACATGTCATCTCCAGCTACAACTCGCCAAATTGGAGAAGTGGCTAGTAAGAGTTTGGAGGATCGAAAAGCAATAGCAGTAGGGAAAGCAACAAAAAGGGTCAAAAATGGTCGGGAAAATGGAGAAAAATGAACAACTGAGATTCGTATTCCATCCCCAAACCACTAATCTGAACCATTCGATGATGAACCGTTGTGATACGTTCCATCGTAGTCGATCGTCTATCCTACAATCTCCATCATTCGGCATGAAAATTGGTTGAAAAATCTCAGCGTGGGGACACCTTCGGCGTAATGAGAAAAATGAATGGTAAAGATTAGTCTCATCGACTTGCATCCCTGTAGAATAGTCTGAGTCGTTTATCAAACTAGGTGGTCGGTTCAATTATGACAGTTTCAATACTGTTACTAATGTAAACAGTGATAGGTATAATAACATTAAGCCAGTGATATGCTCATTTATTGAATTCTTTGTAGAAAAGACAAATTACACCCAGTTGTGTAAGCAAAGGCTATCCAGCCTCCAAAACGGCATGGGGCATCTAATGTCTATGCCATGTTCCTGCATACTCCTCTACTGTCTGTGCACCAACCAGCCGTGTGCAACAGGGTTTTTTTGCTTACCGTGCCCAATAAATATTTTTATGTACCTTTTTTTTAGCTGCTTTGCCTGCCACTATTGGTATCCGCTCCTCCAAACTCCCTGCTGGTATTTACCTTACTCTTCTCCAATTTAGCGAGCTACAACCTAAAAATTAGGTTTCACGAAGGTTTTAAAGTATGTTTATTAAAATGAAAATAATTAATATAGTAAGTATGTATTAGCATAATTAATATATAATGTATATTTTATATAATAAAAAATAAATTATAAATAATATAATTATGCTAATTATTATTATATATTATATTTTTTAACAAAACTATTAAATATAATAGTTTTAATAATTTTATATATGTATTTAATAATTTTGTTAAAAAATATAATATATAATAATAATTAGAATAATTATATTATTTATAATTTATTTTTTATTATATAAAATATACATTATATATTAATTATGCTAATATATACTTAATATATTTTACGCCGAAGGCGTATCCTACTATGAACTTCTCCAAACCAATTTTTGCTATCGACGGCTTGCTTCATCCCGGAGACGACTCTGCAGACTGTGACCGTTGATCGGTTTGAAATCGCCAGTCACCAGTTTTTCATTACTTTCTGTCACTTTCTGTCTTGTAAGCTACGGTGTAAGAGTTTGATCGCACCTGTTCACGTCTCTGGTCTCCGCAGCATTTATGATCTAACAACTATGCATTCATATCTGCTCATATTAACGCAGAGTGTGATTTGAATGCCATCAATACAATCGCTGTCAGCGCGCAAAGAAGTCAAAATCCCGGAAATGAAGGCTTGAGAAGAAATAATGGCATTAACTACATAGATCTTTTGCGAGTAGCAGAAGATTACAGACCTTTTGCGTTGTAGATCTGTACATCTCATTCCTTCCTCCACCACCGGTGAATCCAAGGTTTTTTATCTCAAGATGAAGGGCGATTACCATCGGTATCTTGCCGAGTTTAAAACCGGAGCAGAGCGCAAGGAGGCCGCTGAGAGTACCTTGCTCGCTGACAAGGCTGCGCAGGTTATCCCTCTTTTTCGTCCTTTTCTTTGAAGCCTAATTTGTTTGTGCTTTGCAAGTCGTTGTATTGGTTTGTGATGGCCTGGTCCTTTGCAGGATATTGCGGTGGCCGAGCTGACCCCGACGCATCCTATTAGGCTTGGCCTGGCGCTTAACTTCTCTGTATTTTATTACGAAATTTTGAATTCTCCAGATCGTGCCTGTGCCCTTGCTAAAACGGTGCGTATTTTGTACTTTTCTATTGGCATTTTTGGCTAGCTTTATGGATCTGGATTTTTCATTGGCTTCTCTCGCTTTAGGGTTCATACCTTTTCGTCACTTTTGTAAATTTGTTAGTTGGATCTGCTTTAACATTGCTATTTTCCATGGAGAGCCTTTTTTTGTCTTGCGGGGAACTCTGTTGTTTCTTGGTTTTTAGGTTGAACAAAATGACTCCTTTATAACTTCTTTTTTGGTTTAGATGATAGGATAGGTCTTCATGCCGGTAGAGTACTTGTATGCAATTTGAATGTGGGTAGGCAGAGCTTTTACTCCAAACATGTCTTTATTAATGGAAACCCTATGCACCCCCACAGATTTGTCTTCGTGTATGGAAACCAAGCTTAGATCACTCTAAGGCTTAGAAGACACTCCTTAGATGACTCTATGATACCAAGTTTATGTGGGTTTCTTCACATCGACACCCATGTTATCATTATGACAATTGTCACATTCATACAACTTGTGATTATACAAATTGTCACTCGGGAGCTGATCTTGTGCAATACTGAAAATCATTTTTTGAAGCGTTTTTTAATTTTTAAAGCTCTAATAAATATTCCCTGGAGGATACGGTTTTTTCAGTCTATATGCCAAGTCTAGGGATTTCTATGGAGGATATTGGTTACAGTTATGAGAATCAAGTTCTGAGTCAGCTTGGGAAGCCTTGACTTTTGTGGAAAGCTTCAAGAAAAAAGGTGCAGCATGTTGGCAAAGCATTGCTTCATTTGCTTACATGACAGGTCATATAGGCATCCGTCCTAACAATGTTTGTAGGACTTGTGGCTGGCCTCATCTCCTTTTTTTCTTAGGTTATCGGGTAGGGCGAACCTGCGAGTAAATTTTGATCTTCAGGCAGGTCAGATTTTCACGACAGTTCACAATCTCCATTATTAGTGATTTCTAGTTTTGTATCAAGATTTAATTGTTGGATTGTTGTCTCAACGGAGCCATATCAATATTTAAGTGGCTGCAAAATTGCTCTAAAAAGAATGCGTTGTGTTAGATCATTTGCACTGAAGCTTATTGCTTAGATTGGTGAAGACCCGAAGTTCTACTTATATTAGCATAGATACCTGGTTTAGACACTGGGTCCCTGTGGGGTATCTATTCAGTCATAGTTCTGACTGATTATAACCTTTTCTTTCACCTTTCTGAATTGTGCTCTTGTGCTTTTGACTATTCTAACTTGAAAAAGAATTAGATTTTTAGTTAAAGTTTCTGAAATTACCCAAGTGTCTTTATGATCTTCTCAACTTACAATTCTGGGTTATGTTCTTAAAAGTGGGGTGCCTACGCTATACTTTTTCTTAATTTGTGGGGTTCCTTGCCAAGCCACTTCGGTTTGGGGTTTTTTGGTTAAGGACAACGGTCCACAAGTAGTTAATTCTGGGTCTTATTCTTGCCAATGAGGTGCCTATCTATCCCCAAAATATCTTACAAGCGCTCCTTGATTGGGGTCTTAAAGTCTTCGAAGCAAGGCTCCTTGCCAGGCACCCCCAATTTAGAGTTTTGCTTAAGGACTCTTTCCCTCAAGTAGTTGATTCCAGGTCCTGGGTACCATTATTTTATTTCACGTTTGTTTTACTATCGTCCCTAGTATGCGTGTTTTGCTTGACATGACACACACTCTTTTAATTGTGGTAGTCCCAACAATCCGAAGGTTTATGGATATGGATGATAGCATTTTTTTGCCTGATAACAAGCTTTATAGGCTCGTTGTATTTGATAACCATTCCCCCTTTACATTATGGACAAGCTCTGGTATGATTGTTATAGAATGTCTGTTTTATTCATGATGTAGTGGTTGTTGTAGCAGATGGTACAGTGATAATGATTTGTGCTTTGAACTGGAACAATGCCTTGTTTTTAAGTTAACCATAAATGCTTGTAATCTTATTGCAACAAAGAATATGGTCTTCTAAATATTATAGTTTGTATCCTGCATTTTGCCTCTTTGCTGGAATTTAGAATTCGTTGCACATTTTTCCTTGGAAGTTTTTATCCGTTTTCTTTGTTAAAGCTCTTTTCTGATGTGCATTACTTTGCTTGGGTGAAAGATATGTCTGGCATTGGTTTATTCTTAAGCAGTTGCTAATTTATCGATTCATTTCATGTAATTTGGGGTTTTAGGAGTGAGAAGTGATCTTGCTTTCTTATGTTTCCTTCCTTGCTGCTTATCAGATTCTGATGTGTGTGTCTGTGCTGATTATATTTTTAAAATTTACTAAGGTTGATCCATTTCAAACAATATAACTATTCCAAACAAAAATTCGGCGTACCCAATTGCGCACAAAAAGTGCAATAGCTAGTAATTATTTTCATTTTAATAAGCATACTTTAAATCTTTCGTGAAAACTAATTTTTAGGTTGTAGCTCGCCAAATTGGAGAAGTGTAAGGTCAAAACCCCCAGGGAGTTTGGAGGAGCAGAAACTAATAGCCACGGGCAAACCAGCGAAAAAAAATAAAGGTAAACTTAAAAAATATTTATTGGGCACGATAAACGAAAAAAACCTCCTGCAGCACACGGCTGGTTGGTGCACAGACGGTCAGAAGAGTATGCAGAGCATGGCATAGGCCTTCGATGCCCCATGTCGTTTTGGGGGTTGGAGTCTTTGCCAGCTGTGTATGGATAATCTTTTCAATGTCTTCCACTAGCGAAAAGTTGATTAAGACAGAGAAAAACACCCGTAGAGTCTAGGAACATTGATTTCACGTAGACATGAAGATTATGCGCATTACGAGTACTCTGACTGGACTGACTGCACTGCAAGCACCGACATCCCTAGTTTTGCGGTGATTTGAGAGAGACAAACAAGTTCTACGACCAGTCACATTAAGCCAGTGATATGGTCATTCATTGGATTCTCTGCAAATTAGGGGAGAGGATCTAGTAGGTGTGCACCTAATTTCATGTTTCTAATTATTCTACTTGGAATTTTCAAATCATTCTCAATTTTTCACAACAGCTTATTTGGCAAGTCCTCTATTTATAACTTTCGTTTAGGGCCACATCATCAAATATGATGTCACATCAGCATGCTTTTTGTCAAAGTGTCCAAAAAGACCCAAAAAGAAAAGTGAGACCAATACTTGTGCATTCACATTATGGGTGGTTGAGCACTAATGTTACAAAATTTCCATGTTAATAGAAAGAACCTTCAGTGCGTGGCCCATAGGTTATTATTCTTGAATTGTCTATTTTTTGAGAGGTCACAAGCTAAAATCAAAAGATCATTAGTGTTCAAATTCTTGGGTATAGATGAGTTTGCAAGTATGAACTAGGTTTAAAATAATAAAATTAACCTAATATAGAGTAGGAAGCAATACATTAATTTGATTCGCACACATTATTATCTAAGATATTTACAAATTGAGGTACATAGATCTCATTATCTTCATGACTTGGCATACATTCTTTAATCACAAAGCTAAGAAATCTCTTCTTCACTTATTACTATTTATGACATGATTTCTCTCTATCAAATATCATTAGATATAATCCACTCTGATTTGTCACCTCCTATACGTTAGGTTAACTCTACTTAATTATTACATTTATTAATAGACCTAGATTACCCCATAAAAGGAACACCTTATTTTTTGTTCCTACTTTTTGTTAACTTGACAAACTTACCCAACCTCACAATGTTGTTTAGTGTTAGTGAGTTAATTTTTTAACTTAAGATTAATTGTACATTTTTTTTGGGTAGTTGGCCATATTTCATTGGCGGTCTTATGTGGCTACCACTACCAACTTGCGCTCAACTACTGAGGCTCTGACGACCAACCTTTTCTCCCCATCATTGCAAGTTAGGGTGGCGGAGTTAAGGCAAAAAAAACAAGTTAGAGATAACTATGCTAAGTTAGAGGTGCACAAATTAAAGCCAAATTGCACTGGTTAAAAATTGGTGACTATGCCTCAAAGGAATTTTATTTTTCCCTACATGCCAAGCACTCTTCCCCGGGCATAAAAAAAATCAAAGATGGAATCCAAGTGCTTTCTAAGCTACCTGATATTCTTCAGGCCTTTGTCAAGCATTATGAACAAGTTTTCACTACTCAGAAATACACATCGAAGCGACAACAAGCTCGTCAGGATGGCCTTGTTGTTATGCCAAATAGGCTATCTTCAGCCTAGAAAACTTTTTGCGAGAATTTTCTCACTATTGAAGACTTGATGGAGTCTGTTCATACCATGGCAGATGACAAGGCTCTGGGTGTTGATGGCTTCCCTTGTGAATTTTAAAAGGCTTTCTAGGATTGTGTTGGGAAAGACTTACATGAAGTCTATTTTAAGGCCTTTCATTCCAAAACTCTGGGTAATATAATTAATAAAAGAAATATTAAATTCATACCTAATCCTGGAGATCCCTAGGACATCTGCAATTGGCAACCTATCACACTCCTCAATGTCTTACAAAATTATTGCTAAAGCTTTAGCTATGAACATTTGCCATCTTTTGCCTTAGATTGTGCACCCGGAGCAAACTGGTTTAATTAAATCTAGATTTATTCTGGACAACATTATTGCCATGTGGGAAGGTATGGAGTGGGCTAAGCATTCAGGCCAGAAAGCCATTTTTCTCAAAATGGATTTTGCTAAAGCCTATGACCGCATTGAGTGGCCTTTCATTCTTGCCATGTTGAAAGCCTTAAGGTTTGGGCCTAACTTCATTCAGGTTGTCCAAATATTTTTCTCAAACGCCTCTGCTTGTATTACCATTAATGGTCATCAATCTTTTGCTTTTGGTCTTTTCCGCTCTATTTAGCAAGGATGTTCGCTTACTCCTTCTCTTTATGTGCTTGCTCTTGAAGGATTTGGCTATTTACTGGCCAATGTAGTTTCTCAACAGTGTGTTTGTAATGCCCCGATGCGCAAACTCCAAAGAACAACTAACTACACAACATTTTTTATTTTTTTTAAACACAAAGTGAAAGTACTATGTTATCATTTGCAACTAACATAATTACAAATACATACTAAACTCCTAAGTCCCTTGGGGTACACAAAGAGACATTACGTTAACTACCCATTAACAAACTTAACTAATCCAACATTCATTTCTACGAACATGAGTTCTCATATAAAAGTGAAAAAATGCTAAGCATTAAAATAAGAATGAACCACATATGCTAAACAAGATTACATAACCAATAAAACTTGGAAATAATGAGAACTAACTTACTCAACATATCAACATCAAATATGTATAATTACATCTGTGAATAATGTTTTAAATTACAAAGTGTGTTATAACAATACATCATGTTACAAACTAAATACCAATAACCATTTATCCAAGTTACAAGATTCATCATCCCAACACATGGGCGAGTTACAATACAATTACAAGACATGAATAAAGTACAAATGTATACATCTAAAGGAACATAAATATGGAACAAACTGTCACCACAATCTTTGCATTGAAGGTATGAATGCAGAATGGGAAACCCAACAGGGTGCGAAGCACGTTCCACCCGACCATCCCCGGGCTAGGAGTAGTTAAGAAAGGATTCCTGACCAAGACGTCAAAAGTAACACATATGACTCAACACCAAACATAGAAAATAATTCATACACAAAGGAAACGTGACAATAAAAGTCTACTTACATAACATGACAACAAATGACTCCAAGTCAAAACAATAAATTACTTCCAAAGGATTTCAGTTAAAACGACTAAGGGGAAGGCTAAAGGAGAGTGTCATCGCATGGCCTTCATGGATTATCCTGACATCCTATCACAAGGTGTCGCCTCCGCCTATCTCAAGGCACCGCCCCATAGGGTGACTCATGTGGAATCGTGCATTCCTCGTGGAAACGAGATCACAATTATGCCAACCACGGCCTTCTCAGCCACCTTTAGTCCTTGGAAGCCCTAACAAGTGAGCGAGGAATCTATATTTATCTTTTATTATTTAACTACCCATCCCCTAATTTATTAGTTAGGTTTTCACTTTTTACATTAACTCTAGTGTGGGTTATCCTGACAGCCCCTTTGTGCACCGGCGCCCACATAGAGCCACTCTCCCTAGAATTCCCTAACATACAAAAAACATAAGGAATTGAAATCTCAAGTTCACAAAACACAAGATAGAAATTCGCGAGGGAAAACCATCTCGCCATAATCTTATGACTCAATAACTCAACAAAATGACGCAAATCAAAGTATACATACGATTACACCCACAAAGAAAGTGGAATTAACTACCCAAAATAAATATACCAAACTCCCTAACCTCTAGAAGTTTAACAACAACCCTACCTCCTATAATAAATTTAACCAAATAAACGAACACTCATGTTGTTAACTCAACTCAAAAGTCTCAATAATGAACTCCATAAAATAAACCAACTGTTTACTCAAAATTAAGAAATTGATTAATAACATAAATCCATAGGTCAAACAATCATCATTGCACACAAGAATTTTCTTTATAAGATCAAATCATTAATTTTCTCATTTAATTTCACTAATTGAAACATTTAAATAAATTTAATAATTCGTTCACTTCTAATTTCATCTAATAATTAAATATAAACACATTTTAAATAACCTTCGAAAACTATAATTCTCCTCAATTAAATCATATATATTTATATATATACCATTCTATATATATGTATATAAACTATATATATACATATATATATATATTTATATTAATATACGCATATACATATATATATATATAAATAAATAAATTTTAATAACTTTAAATTTTCAAACTTGAAATAAATACCAAAATACGTATATAATAAAAAAAATTATTTTCTTTGATTTTCAAACAAAAAACAAAAAAAAACAAAGGCCCCACTTGGGCTGCGTACCTCCCCATAGGGGAGGACGCAGCTCCCAAGGGACTGTTGTGCGCAGGGGTGGGGGGGTATGGTGGTACGGCACTGTCTATCCAGCCCCAGGAATGCACCGAGGCATGGATGCTATGGCATGCCTCCATACATAGTATGAATACCCGCCACCCCACAGTGTCGTGCCTCTCCAGTGCGTGTTTTTCTGTGCAAAATAATTGGCAGCAAAAACAAAAAAATAGGTGACGTAAGTTGCAGCGCGGACTATTGTGTTAACCGCAATCAGAATGGGAGTTGGTTGCGGCGCGGACTTTGAAACACAATACAACAAACTAAAAATATTAAGGGCAGCTGGCGCATGAAAAGGAAATCCATTTGTCTCTCACACCTGTACATCAAATTTTAATAATTGGATGCCAAAAAGTCTAAGGAAAAGTCTGGCACATGAAAAAGAAAAGTCTGGCGATGTTAAAATCCGTTTATCGAGGGTTAGCTGGAATAAAGAATGTGAAAATTTAATTATTGGTTGTTTGTAACACAATACATCCAACTATAAATATTTTAATATTTCATTTTATTTTTCTATTTTTATATAAATTTTTTAATTTATATTTGTTTATTTTTTAGTTTTATTACATAAAAATAATGTGAACTAAAATTTAAAGGATAAGTATTATATGTAATATTTACATTTCAATTTATTTTATATAGATGTTTTTACTCTTTTATATATATATATAAACAAATTTCAAATTATTTAAATATTTTAAAATCTTAAAAGATGTGTTATATTCTAAACTTCATCATTTATAAGTTTTTAAAAGATCAAATTTCATAAAAGAAAAATGACTAATTTAAATTGGTCAAATTTCTATTTTTAATAAATTAAAATGTCAAATTAAAAATTCATTCACAATATTTTTAAATTTTACAAAAAGAAAAATGACTAATTTAAATTGGTCAAATTTCTATTTTTAATAAATTAAAATGTCAAATTAAAAATTCATTCACAATATTTTTAAATTTTACAAAAATCACCTAAATAACGCCTATTCATATGGCATTCACTTATATCTATAACTTGAAGATAAATTGTATATTTTTCCCATACTTAGAGAAGAGAATGACATCTTTTCACCAAATTTATTTAAATTTTTTTTCTAAGAAGTCCATAAACTAAATTTAATTTATAAGAAATTATATTGCACCCTTTTTCAAACTGTATAGATAACTCATTCAAGAATGACATCTTTTCACCAAATTTATTTAAATTTTTTTTCTAAGAAGTCCATAAACTAAATTTAATTTATAAGAAATTATATTGCACCCTTTTTCAAAATGTATAGATAACTCATTCAAGTTTTTATATGAAGTTACTTTTAAGTCTATTTTTTACAATCTTAATTGTCACTTAAAGATATTGTTTGGTTCATCATGATCTTCTATTTTCCCAAGACATGGAGTAGAAATAATTGAAGTAATGGTGATTTGTATAATAAATCAACCACCTTGTTGGTTATAGCTTTTACTATATTCCATAAACAAGTGAAAATATTTCAATAAATCCATCCACTTGTAGTGATTTTTCCTATTGCAACATCATTTTAGCTTGAAGATATTGAGACAATTAGTGATCTATATGTACTATGTATGGTTTTCTTATGCAATAGATAATTTTCCCACTTTTCAACCATTTGATCCAATGAATATAATTTTTTTTCACAAGTAGAATACACAAGAATTGTTAGAATTAGGTGTTGTACACATTGCATAATGTTTGTAATGTTTTATTTATTTATTATGTGTGTGGTGCACCTAGGGGTTTTCTAGGTGAATGTGCATCACAAGGAGTTATAATGTTGGGGCCACTTTGTTGTATGTAACATTGGGACATAATTGTAAAATGTAATTATTTAATATTGGGAAATAATAAAATAATAACGTACCCAATATTAAATGTGGGGTCACATGATGTAGTATTTTTGGGCACATGGTTTATGTAATACCACTTGGTGGTTTTGTGGGAGCTTGTTTCTATAAAAGCAACCACATGGGTAGTTGTTTAGGGTTGGATCAAAAGTTGGTCAAAGTTGAGCTTGTGCATGTGTGAGGGTTTGAAGCATGGCATCGGATGTGTGGATTCATGCTTGGTCACATGGAATGCATGGATAGCTTGTGCTTCAGAGGTGTTCATGGAGTCTCTGCAGATGTATTGTAATGGGTTTTCATTGCTGAATAATACATGGAGTGTGGATGCTTTTGGAGGCTGGATTTTTTCCCTCTTGAGGGTTTTCCCAGGGTATATCTTGTGTCATCTTTGATGGGTATGTTGTCTATTCTCTTGCATGTTGATGTTGAGTATTTTACTTGCATGTTTCAGTTTTGGGTTATGTGGAAATTGTCATTTTATGGCTGCATAGTTTCCTTACAAGAATGTGTTGTGGTAAAAACTAATGCTCCAATTTCCTAAAGAATACACTTAATAACAAAGAAAGGGAAGTGCATTTTAACTTAGATATAGAGGTAGGACACACTATTAAAGAATAAATACTTGGACATCAAGTAATAAGAGAGCTTAAGCTCTACTTCTTATTAGCCTCTACTAAACATAAGAGGATAATCCTTAGAGGTCTTGAACAAGACAATTAAAGAGAAATACTAGAAAGTTGTAGATGAGGTTCTTGTAACCATAGCCTAAGCGGAATCACATTATAGTAGTCACAAACAAAATACCTTATTGACCTCTAACTAGGTAGATAAAATGTTATATTGCACATACACCACAATATACAAATTAGTTGATTATCTCTAAGATGGTTACCCCTAGCATAGCCTATTTTAAATGTAATTTGAATTGACAACACATGAACCACTAAATTTATAGTAGTCAAATGCCTCTTAAGACCAAAAACACAAATTTATATGACATGATCGTGCAAAGTGGTAAGACTTTAACATGCATGATTCTTTGAATGTATGTCAATTAGGGGTTCACATATGCTTTAGGAAGACTAGCATAGCCGAAATATGCATAACTATGTATATTATCAAGGCTAAAACTATCACCAAATATATATGAAAGATATGTTCAAATATGAAGTGCTATGGGAGGATTGCTTACATCATACTAGAACTTCCTTGATTACAATGGACACTAAGTCAAAATTAGGCCTCAAAGACAAAAAAAATTACAAGTCCAAATATGAAAGCTAATCATAAAATTGAAAACCATGAAAATGGATCTATAAAACTCCACAAAAAATCCTATATGCATTGGAAGCATTCATGGCTGAGAATGAATCTTGGAACACTTCCCAATACTTTCATCTAGACCCATGTTTTTTTTTCATTGCCCATTGTCAAATAAAAATTGCTTTCCCTACATATTAAAAAATAAATAATATTGAATTATAAATTGATAATGGTGTAACAAGAAACACAAGAAACACAAACTCTTCTCATTTACCTAAATATTGCAAGAAACACATGTAGCATCTAACCTAACTTTGCACAAGATCACATCAATTAATTCATACTCTTCTCAAACCTAAATGATTAAATCTAGGTGGCTAACAGTTATATAGAAGTAGGTGTACGAATAAGTGTGATAAATAAGAAAATTAGGTGAATGCATGAAATGATAAATGGATTAATTCTAAGGGATCAAATATAACTTTACACATGATCATACCATTTTCATTAACATATATCATTATATTTTTTAGAATTAGGCCAATGAGAAAAATTTGTAAATATACAACATAAGTTGAAAGTACAGTAAACTGTATTGATTATCTATAATAGTGTTGAACATGATCCTCCATTGCAATGTCATCAAAACTTGTAAATTACATAACTTTTAGTTATTAAAATTAAACATAAAAAATTGTTAGAAAATCATTCATAATTTATTTACCATCTCTAGCTTGCATTGCATCTATTGTTGTTGGAGTTTCGTTAAGATCAATAGAAAATGGTAACCTATGTTGCCCAGTGTTTTGTTGATCAACTAAAGCTGCAATGGCATGTGTATTTAATAAATCAATATCGATACAACATCAAGTCTAACAATACAATATATGTACTTAATCAAAATACTATTAAAATTCTAAATTACCTGGAATAGTTTTTTGAAATGTCTGAATTGTATCTACTATTTATTTGATTAGTTAGAGAAAATTGGTTAGAAATAGGAATTCAGTTCTAATATCTCATTTAATGAATGAATACAATTAATAGTTAAAAAATTACCAATAATAATTTGCATTTCATCGGTTGTTGTGTTTTGTTGATCATCTAAAGCTGCATGACATGTGTATTTAATAAATCAAATAGATACAACATTAAGTCTAACAATATAATATACTTAATCAAAATACTATTAAAATTCTAAATTACCTGGAATAGTTTTTTGAAATGGTTGGCCAGGTATAACATTAAGCATTGATGGTTGATTTTCATGAATTGTGTATGCCATTTATTTGATTAATTATAGAAAATTGGTTAGAAATAGGAATTCAAAAATATCTCATTTAATGAATGAATGCATTTAATAGTTAAAAAATTACCACGAATAATTTGCATTTCATCAGTTGTGTTTTGTTGAAATGTTTGACCAGGTATAACATTAAGTATTGACAGTTGATTTTCATGAATTGTATTTGCTATTTATTTGATTAATTATAGAAAATTGGTTAGAAATAGGAATTCAAAAATATCTCATTTAATGAATGAATCATTTAATAGTTAGAAAATTACCATCAATAATTTGCATTTCATCGATTGTTGTGTGGTTCAAATCAATAGAGAAGGGCAATTGATGTCTTCTATTATTGTCTTGATCATCCAAACCTACAATGACACATTTTTAATATGTGATGTAAAAATAATAATTATTGCTATGTAAAATACTAAAATAATTTTGAATAAACGTACTCACCATGTTGTTTTCTGATGACAACCCTTTCTTCTTGTATTTTTATGCCTGAACGGTTGGAGACCTTTTTTTTCTTTTGCTTCCTACCACTTGTGGAGGGGAACTGAAAATTTTCATGCTCTTCAACTCTTTCATTCAAGTCTTGATGGATGGTGTTGCCTCTTTGATGAATAAATTGACATTTGCACATTTTTCTTGGACTAAACCATGGTGATATTCATCTCATAGGAATATCCTCCGAGCCAGGGATTGGTGTAAGTTTGGAAGAAGTAAGAGATGCTTGAAGATTTTTTCTAAATCTCTCAACACATTGACTAAAGATATGTTTTTGATCTTCTCTAGTTGGTAAATATTGGAGTAGTGAATTCAAATAATCAATAGCATTTTGGAAGTTATCATTGGAAGCATTAGATGATTTACAACCATTTGTAATAAAAATAATAAATATTAAGTTCATAAAATATAAAAAAGTTTTCATATTTCATTAAAAAATACTGATATTGAAATTTACCAATTCTTTGGTCTTCTCCAATGGCAACCCCAATCAAATCTTGATCTTCTCGTGGAATACAATAATCTATGTTACAAATAAAACATTAATTAAATTTTAAGAATACTAAAAATCAATGAATATTTTATTAAAAATATCATATCAACATTACCAGTGGCATTGTTCTCTTGACTGAAACTTCCTTTGACATCATCATCATCATCATCATCATCAACCAATGGAGCAACACCATATGTGATTAAAAAAGATTATTTTAGTTAGTTTCAAGAAAAAGTATGTCATTTAAAATATAAATATAATACTTAAATGTTAAATGACTCTTACCAACAACTTGATCTTGCTCATTTCTTATGTTTCTCTTTAGGAGATCTAAAATCTTCAACACATGTTTGCATGTGTTTCCCCTTTTTTCCCATTGGCATTCACATACATATAAATCTGGTCCAAATTTCCTAACAAGATACCATTTTGCTGGAACAGATTGACTTCTTATCTTGTATGTGTTAGAGAGATCATATAGATAACAATCTATATCAGGTATTTTTTTGGACCTCTCTAATGTAGTAATATAATATCTTTCTTTTTTAAAGTTAGTTAAAAATCCAGATGACTGCAAATATCTTTTATTTTTATAAAATGGTTGTACCCTATGAAGCAGTGTATGGATAAGCCAATCCATTCTCCTTGTACATCTCTTAGCACGATCACTTAGATAATGGCTCTTGATCTGGAAGTGGTATGACTCTATGGAAGCATTAGTTTCTTGATTTGCATGAGAGAAGTTTTGAAAGTTTTTTGCCCACATTTCTATACAAAAAACAATAAAAATACCTTAGTAAACATAAAAAATAATTTTAACAATGTAAATGCGTACAAACCAAAATGAGTAATTTGACAAACTTACCAATACGACCTTCATCATGACACCAAGTTTTTTGGAAGTAATCAATAAATTTCTTCTCTTCTTTGAATTCCTCCATGAATTTTTTTATTAGGTGAGTAGTGATGTCTACATTACATCACTCATTGCATACATTATCTCACCCAATCTAGCAAACATATTTGTACCAACATCCTTATTGCTGGCATACCTAGATTGTAAAAGATAATATCAATCTATGGGGTTCAAACACATAATTTTCCACATATTTTAATTAAATATTGACTTACCTGTACACATTTTTCAGCCATGCTCTGCGTACATGCCAAATACATAAAAGTACTCAACATTGAAATGATAATCTACAAGTTACATTGTAAATTTTGATAAGTAAAATATGACAAAATAAAATTTTATAATCAAAGTATTTTAAGCTATAAATTACGAAATATATATTTTTATAAACTAAATATTAATCAATTATAATGAGTTGATTGAAGTTTAAATATAAAAACTAAGGCTAATAAAAACCTGATAGCTTCAATCTCTGCGCTAGCATCATCTGTCATGAATCCATTGACATTCCAATCTTCTCGACATTGTTTCCCTCGTTTATAAACTTCAGCTAGCCATTCATTTAGATCCTCAACTTTATTTCTTGAGGATATGGCCCATGCAATAGGTACACCAGCCTCTTGTTCATCAAAAACAAGCAAGGAATATAATTGATACTGCACATGAATTAAACATTGATAAATTAATATTTTTAAATAACTAAATCAATGATAAAACAAAATCCAAAAATTTATAGTAAACATCAAGCTTTACTTACAACATATTTGTTTGTTGAAAATGTTGAGTCCATTGCAATAATTGAGTTGTGTAAATGTTTGACCATCATTTCTCGCATCCATGGTGTTTGGATGCCTATGATAAATGGAACATCTTCCATAGTGTTTGGTCTTTTATAGTAGAAGAAGTTATCCTTCTCCTCTGCATGCCACAAATTAACACTTATTGCATCATCTTTATTCTTTTGGGATCGAATGGATCGTACTCATTCCCATGCATTCAACACATCCTTCCTCAACAAATTTACATGCATCCCTCTTATTCATCAACTTAGTCAAACCATGGTCTAAGTAGTGTTGTTCACATATTGTGTCAATCCCCACACCCATTAGTAATAAAGACTCAATATATGATTTGCATTCATTTGATAGCCTCGGTGCAAAACTACTCCTTGGATCACCAGAAGGGTCATCCTTTCCATGGCAAAATTCACCTTTGGCATCACAATGGCTCCAATCATTATACATGATTAATGCAACTTGTGGTCTACCATACATGACCCTAACATAAAAGTGAGTTTGGCAACCCCTTTTTTGGATAAACCTTTGTATTCTTTCCATGTTTTCAGATTTATTTCTTTGATCTTCTGGGCCAAAAGCACACCAATATCTATTTATTCACACAACAAAACATATATATTAATTCATATAAAAAATTAAATATAAAAATGACATACTTATTAATTATATCTAATCTAGGCAAACCTGGAGTATGTCTTGGTAGTGTGGTCAGTAGGTTTTGGTGGGTTGTTCTCTTGATGATATTTACATACAAATGTTCTTTTTGTGCTATCAAGTAAACTTTCTCCTTTGATAAAGTGAGGGACTCTCTCAAGAGGGATTGCAGCATATAAGTCCATATTGTCATCATCTCCAATAGGTGTCCATTCAAGGTCCTCACTTGAGAAATGATTTCCTTGGTTGGGAATGTCTTGCACATGTAGTTCAATGAGTGATTTCCATTTACACTTTCTACCCATTCTGAATAAAATTAATATAGTTAGTAGTCCTCCATATTGTTTAAAAATCATATGAACAAATATGCCAATTTTTCTATTCACTCAATGGTATTGTTATCTTACATATAATCAATATAAGTAAACTCTATGATTTCACCAAATATACTAGCATTAAAGACAAAAAGAAAATTCCATGTATTACCAAATGAGTCCCAAAAATGGTTTATTGAATTATAGATGTTAATTTTTGCATGAACTAAATGCACACTACCAACTATGAGTATAACTAAAAACAATACAATGTGTTTCCAATACATCCTAGTGGTGCTCTTGTTGCATATCTCTAATAGAGGTACATCTACAAGAAATATAATAGAAAATTTATGTATCTGAAGTTTGACAAATAGTTGTTAGAGTAGATGTGTGATGTGTTTTTCATTCTTCTCACTTGGCTCTCTATTCAAGTTATTTATAAAGAATAGGTGTGTATGTTAATATACATGGAGAAGAGAGATAGAGTGTCAATTGAATTAAATTATTTTATGCCTACTTCACAACTATCTCATGATCATTGAGGATGAGTTAGGAATTTGTTTTTTTTTTTAATTTGAGTTACGAATTGAGGATGAGTTAGGAATCTTGTCTTATCATTTATTTTTAATTGTCCTATCATTCATTTTATCTAGAAAAGGGGTCGTGCTTTTTTTATGAGTTTTAGAGAAGTATATGTACCATACTCTTGTATTAATGGGCTTACTATTTGTTTCATATACTCCTATAGTTCTCCAGTTTGTTTCTTCAGTTCCTACTCTTTCCTCTTATCATTTTGCATCTTACTATTTCTAGCAATTATTGTTAATAGGAGCTCTAGGATTTCTTGGTCCTTTGTACCATTTCACAAGTTAACCATGGACACTTGTATAATCTACTAGGTGATAATATACTAAGAACAATGGGGAATTGAACTCCAAATCTATTCTTGGACTATAAATGCACATGAGTGTCCACCAATTATCTAAATACTTGTAGCAAGATAATCTCATCATTGGGATGCCTAAGAATCTTATATGGAGCACCAATGAATCCTTAGATTCTAATGTAGGATAATTTTGTGAATTGAATAAAATATTTCCCATGCTTACTAATCTCAAATTTGGTAGCGTCTAATAATCTTTTAGCCATATCTCCCTCCAAAAATCTTACTATCCACATAGAAAGAGCATGATTAACCCTCATAAATTTATTATGAGGAATGGTAGATCTAATTCATTGATTCCTTTTGGAGAGGTATTTGAATGATAAGGAATTTTCTTCCTTATTAATATCCTATATGCAGTTGGGAGTACACATGCTACTTCCTTACTTATTTTGGAATTTATTCGGTTGAAAGTCAATTTTTTGTAATTGCAATATTTAAGATGTGAACTAGATTTGTAGGAAAATATATGATACAAGTGCATCTGGATGTTATGTTTAAAATGTGCAGATGAGTTTAAAAAATATAAAAAATTATTATTTAAAATTATTTACGAAAAATCACGTGGATTTGAAATCTTTGTATTTCTATATAGGTGCATGTGAATCACATTAATCCCAAATAAAGTTTGAGATCACACCCAAACAAAGATTAAGATTACATGCAAATTAAATTGCATGGAACTCTATACTAGGTTAGATGCAATATTTTCGGAAGGGTTTTTCTTGCATGGCTTTCATACCATGTTATGATTTCCAAGATCATAAAGAAAAAAACCAGAAACTTCCACAAAATACATGCACACAAATAAGCCTGATGATATTATCAAGAGATTGATACAATAGGTGATTTGAATGTATAAAATAACCTTACATATATAGGCAAGGTGGTGAAGGTAGGCAAGTAGAACATAATGTTCATTCTATATATAATTTGAGAAAATTTACTAAAGGTTTCTTTGCACTAGAAATGTGGAGAAGAAAATATTGGTGCTTGTCCATTGGGACATAGTTTGCAAAACTAAGGATAGTGTGGGGCTTGGTTTAAGAAAAAAACAAAAAAATAAATAGAGTTTTTATAGTAAAATTTGGCTGGGGGTTCATGAAGGACAACAAATATTGGGTCCATATCAAGGAAGAGACATTAATATTTTTTTATCTACTGGTAACATTCCTAAAGATTTTTAGAATAATGCTAGCAAAGCTATAATCTTGTTATCTATTGGAATGCAATTTCAAAGTTGGGAGAGACAATCAAATATAGTTTAGGGAGTACAATTTATTAGAAATGGGTCCCCTTTATTAGTCACCTTAGATTATGCAACTTTAATAATTCTTACCAAGAGAATTGGTAGCTTAGTAGAAGTTTATATAGTTAGATAAGTCTTAGTCCAACTAGGTGGATAGACCTATAGGAGAACTTGTTATTAGTGATTTTGTTATTATTGTCTCACAAATATTGTAACCAAAAATAAAAGTTGTTAGACTCCCTTTTTTTTTATCATGGAACAATGCTTTTTGGGGTAAGGACCACAAGGGAAGGTAATTAATAAAATTTGGATACACCATCTAGATCAACAATCCAAGTAGTGGAAAAAGATGGAATACGATCTAACATAGGAAATTAATCCTAAAAGCTAACTACTTTTGGTTGACCATTGCACATGATAAAACTATCACCCATATAAATTTGTAAATATTGGATTATCAATTCCCAAAAGATGTATTTTGTGTTATTCCAAAAAAGAAATAATGGATTGCCTCTTCTTCTATTCTAATTATTCTAAATAATTATGGGAAATCGTATTAAAAAATTTAAAGTGAATTATGTTATGCCCTATTCTATTTAAACAATCATTGAAAGTTGGTATGCCTCCTTTAGTCTCATGTTATTATGTAGATGTGGATTTTTTCCCCTCACATATTTATTGGGAGGTTTGGAAAGAAATGAATAATAAAATCTTCAAAAAATGTGGTGTTGACTCATATTTTGAATCCATGAGAGGTTTTGAACCCTCCCTCTTTGTAAATTTTTCTCAACTGATCACATAATGAATAATTGTTCAATATTAGAGGAATCTATTTCAAGGTGGTTGAACATCTCTTTAGTGCAACCATTGGCCTCTCCACAAAGGGAAATAAAGTTAAACACTTGAAGAGTATTAGGACAAAGATTACATTAATTCCTTCCATGTGGGAGATAATAGGCTTGTGAAATTATAAAGTAACTATAAGAGAGAGGACCTCCCAAGCCCTTCGAGTGAGGTTAGTTACCATATTACAAGATGTACTTTTTACTAGAAGGAGGATTTTAATGTGTATTCATATACTATTTTTCTCTATTAAAGCATCTCTGACATAATTTTCTCATAATATTTTTATATTACCTACTGTCATCTCTTGAGAACTCCATAAACAAAGATGATATTGGTGTGAAAGGGAGGAGGTGGTCAGTGCAACCTAAAAAGGAGTAAGAGATCAGCTAGACTTTGATGAAAGAAAATTCCAAGTTAGATGAGATTAATGTAGTGTTTTCTAGTGGAGAAGAGGAAAACCTTATGAACCTAAGGAATCTAAAAATGAAAACTCTAAGGATAAGGATAGTGTCAATTCTAAGTCAAATGATAGTTATTTCCAAGAAGAAGAAAGCATGGATAACATGAGCCCAAGACCTTCAAGCAATACTACTAGTACCAAAAAACCAAAAAAGACCCCTATTACTATTGAGACCTAGATTGAGGAAATCATGACCAAAGGGGGAAACAACTAGTTAAGAGAAAGGACATTAATTATAAAAGAGGATAAACCCCAAGAAAAGGATACCAAAGATCAAAAACTAAAAATGAAACCCCTACCAAAATGAATCAACCTATTAAGAGAGGTGAAGTTCAATGAAGGGGAAATCTACAAGGGTTGATACAAGTGATGAGTCTGATTCACTAAAAGTCAAGTTTTTATATTATATCCAAAGAAGGGGAGGCTATTTCATGAATTGGTTGGGTCTCTAGGTAGCTAGTTGGTGGCTTATTATTATTGTGTTTCTTATGTTGTTAGTTATTATCTATTGTCAATCTAGTAGTGCTCTTAAACTCTTGGTATTTTGATCATACTGTTTATGAACTATTGGTTGTTTCAAGCTTTGTAAGGGAAGGGACCCTAGTTTTCCCCTTTTATCTAATAAAAAACTACTATTTTAAATTATTGTTAATATTTTTATTAAATTTACATTTAGAGAAAAAAAAATTCACTACGTAAAATAAAAAGTACAAATATATTTTTTGTATTAATATAATTAGTACTCAAAGGTGTTATGATTATGTCTATATGTAAACTAAAATGAGCTTATATTGTGTAGGATATTTTTCAATACCTTTCATTTGTTAAAGAATTGTTTAAAAATTTATAACATGCATACTATATTTGTTAAATAATTGTTTAAGAAGATTCAAATTTCTTATTAAAAGGAATGAAATTTTGTAATATAATGAAATGAGATCCATTAACCTATAAGAGTTATAAGAGTTAATAATGATTTTTTTTTTAATACTTCCATTCAAAATTATAAGCTAGTTGTAATTGGACGTATGTTTCTAATTCTCCATCTAATGTGTGATATTGGAGCTTTCTATGACTATTTTAAAACATGAGCTTGTTGAATAATAAAAAGTAAAATTTGACTAATAAAAATATAATAACTATTTAGTTTTTTTAGTAAAGTAACAGCTCCCAAATTAATATTTGCAATAAAAAAAATGCTTAAAAAATATATAAACTCATTTTTAGATTTTGACAATTTGAACAAAAAATTAAGAAGATAAATATACAACTATTAAATTATTTCAGAAAAAAAATAACATAAAAATGTTTATTTCATTTTCCATTAATTTCAACTCTTATCTAATTTTTTAAAATTATATCTAATTTTACATAATATATAATACAATTTAATTATTTATTTATTTTTTAAATTCTAATAATAAATTAATAGTAAACTAAGTCTGTTATTTTCTTGCATTTAAAATAAGTTTGTAAATTTTTTAAGCCACTTCCTTGCATACCTTGCAGAAAGCTTTTGTGTTGAGGAGAGCTATGTCGTGGTGTGCTTACTCCTGTGTGCAAAATGTTGTAAGTGAAACAACAAAGATAATTAACACAGACATATTATTCAAATTGCTTTAATGAATGGCAGTTGTCACTGTTACTAAATGATTTTAGAAATTAAAAACTAAGTAATATGTTCTGAAAACTACGCACAGGGACCCACAAATCTTCCAATACAGCTTCTATGCAAATGCTAGAATACAGTTTCTCAGTGATCACTCCAACATAAAACAAATTTGAGTGGGTAAACGACTGATTTTACTCAAAAAGGGAGAAATTTAGGTGCTAAATTTAAGTAATTGAAGATAAAAAGGGGGAAATTCTGGCGCCAACTGTAGGTAGTTGAAGAAATTACTGCATACGACCAAATGCATATTTACTCATTAATATATGTTATTAATTACGAATCAAATCAAACATCAAACTGCCAACTCCCATTCTAATTGCGGTTAACATAATAGTCCGCGCTGCAGCTTACGTCACCTATTTTTTTGTTTTTGCTGCCAGTTATTCTGCATGAAAAAACATGCACTGGAGAGGCACGACACTGTGGGATGGCAGGTATTCGTACTATGTATGGAGGCATGCCATAGCATCCATGCCCCGGTGCATTCCTGGGGCTAGATAGACGGTGCCTAGCCTCTGCAGCGGTGATGGCCATACAATCGTGTTTTTTAAAATTTAAACCATAACATGAGTGTGTTATAATGTGCTTGTGTTATGGCTTGGTAAGTGTTATGGCTTGATAATGGCCGAGCCTAGGCTTGGTCACTACCAACCCATAACACGAGCATGTTTTACTATAACACACTTGTGTTTTCATATAACACACTCGTGTTTTCATATAACACACTCGTGTTTTCATATAACACACTCGTATTTTCATATAACACACTCGTGTTTTTGCTATTCTAGGATGAAAAAGTAAATTGGCCACTTTTTGGCCCCCCATCTTTTTGCACTGAATGTAGTGAAGTTCATTCACCTTCACAATTTAAAGCAATTCTTACTTACACTAAAAGTGGCATTTCAATTTCCTCATATGATTTAAAAATAAATGTGAAATATAATTGCAGGTTGGAAAACATAATGCGGTTTTCCATTTATTTCATTCTATACGTTCAAAGCTAAGTGTTGGAGAGCTAAAGGAGGACTTGCAAGTGGAGGTTTCGTAAAACTAACCAGATTGAGTTGAGGGGTGACTAACCAATTGGGTTGTTATGTCTAGAGGGTTTTACAACACTATGTGGGTTGCAGGTTTCATAATACCTAGTGTTTTCCTATTTCATTACATTCTTACTATCTAATTCACAAAGGTTCTCTAGACAATCAAAAAAATACCAAATGAGGTGAGGGGTGACTAAGCAATTGGGTTGTTACTTGTAAAGGTTTTTAGAATAGTATGTGAGTTGCAAGTTTTATAACACCTAGTGTTTTCCAACCTAGAATTTTACAAAATAGTATGAATGTAATCAAAACCTTTTCTAATTAATGTAGTAATGCAACCCAATTGGTTAGTCACCCCTCATCTCAATTTGATTATACACCCAGTGTTTTCCAACATGCAATTATATATGGGTGATCCCACAATAGTGGTTTACAATTTTTGGCCAAACTGGACACTGAAATAATTTTTTTTAAGTAAATCTTCACTTTCGCGCACCTTTAGTGGCTAAATTGTGAGGAATTTGAAGATGATGCAAACTAGAGTTTCGTGAAATTTGAAAGTGTGTGTGTAGTAAGCGTAATGAGAAAATGGCAAGCAAAACTTGAGCAACAGGCAGTAGAAAGTATGTAATTAAAAAGGAATTTGTTCTAAAAACACTTGAAAATAAGTTGACCAAAGTGAATAAGATAGATAATGTATTTACTGAAGAGAATGTTCCTGCTCTTGGGAAGTTGACAAAGGAGCATTGTGCAAGATGTGCAATGGGAAAATGCCAATGCAAAACCAGAGGCAATAGTTGTTAGAATGCATGGAATGAAAAATGAATCTTCTATGAAAAAACTTGAAAAGAAGAAGAATAGAGTGACTAAGATGGTAATGTATTGAATGAAGAGATCCTTTATGCTCTTGAGAAGTTGAGGAAGGTCCATGTGTAGTATATGCAATGGGAAAATGGAAATACACAAATGGACAAACTGAAGAGGTTTTATATTGCACAAGAATTTGTGCAAACAAAGAAAGTGAGAGATGATGCTATGGGTGGAGTTGAACAAGTAAATTCAAAGATATTTTAACATAAGAATTCCACGAAACACATAGAATTGGAAATGGATGAAAAGAAGGTAGCTCGACAAGAAATTTCTATGTGAATACCAGGGAGGTGTTAATGGGTAAGACTAGTGGGGATGAGGAAAAATGCATGGATGGTCAACTTGCAAATACAAATGCACTAGTTGGAAGTGTTGAAACTAAAGAAAAACAACATAAGACTACAATTAACCACTCAAAAGAGGAATTAAGAGATAAGAAGAAGATTTTATTGTCAAAATAAAATGAGATTAATTAATGTTGTTGAGAGTTGTTGAGAGATTAGAAAATAAGCATTTGCAAGAATTTGAATGTTGTTCAAAAGTGGAAGTCTGATATCATGCACCTTGAGGCTCAATTACTAAATGTTCAACTTACTAATAATGATCTTGTAAAGCATACTATAAGATCAAAAGTGAAACGTGGTGTTGCACAACTTATAAAAGTCTAAATTATATGAATGGAAAATATTGAAGGTACCTTTCATTACACTCCGGCTGTGTAAATAACAAGAGGCTTTAACTACATTAATATTGTCTTCCAAAATTGCATTCCTTTCCATTCTCACTTAAATTGGATGGTACTCATGTGTAAGGAGAAGCTAATCTCCCAACAAAACACACCTATGCATATACATTATAACATAACAACCTATCCCCATGCCAATCTCCTAATAAAATGCATCGATAGAGAGACTTGATGGACATAGTTGATAGCATGATTATAATGAAAACCTTTAGTTTTGTAGATAGTAAGAATATAGTGAAGTTCATTCACCTTCACAATTTAAAGCAAATCTTACACTAAAATTTGCATTTCAATTTCCTCATATGATTTCAAAATAAATGCAAAATATAATTGCAGGTTGGAAAACACAATGTAGGTTTCCATTTATTTCATTTCGACATTCAAAGCTAAGTGGTGGAGAGCATGGGGAGGATTTCTAGGTGGGGGTTCCATAAAACTAGCTAGATTGAGCTGGAAGGTTACTAACCAATTGGGTTGTTATGTCTAGAGGGTTTTACAATGCTATGCAAGTTGTAGGTTTCATAATACCTAGTGTTTTCTGATTTCATTACATTCTTTCTATCTAATTCATGTTCTCAAGACAATAAAAAACCATACCAAATTAAGGTGAGGGGTGACTTAGCAATTAGGTTGTTACTTGTAAAGGATTTTAGAACAGTATGCGAGTTGTAGGTTTTATAACATCCAGTGTTTTCCAACTTGGAATTTTATAGAACAATATGAATGTCTTGAAAATATTTTGTTATTTAGACAATATGAATGTAATGAAAGGGAACTTCAAAATTTATAACAAGTCTTATGTAGAGTAAAATTTGTGTTTCAATTGCTTAGTATGATCCAAATATACATGCGCAATATGATTGCAGGTTGTAAAATATAATGGGAGGTGAGTACATAATTTATGAAACCTCCAACCGACACAATGTTGGAAAACCCTCTACACACTAAGGGAAAATGAAAACCCTTGTTTTCTTGTCAATTAAAACCCATCTTCGTAACAAATAGTCGTTCAATTCTTCATAGTCCTTAGGTAGAAGGGAAAAATGGCATATATTTATGGCACATATACATACCTACTAGCTACATGCCTGCGTCTATCACATGTGTTTTGGTAAGGAGAATGGTCGTGCTACTTCAACCTCTAAACCCTTGCAACTCCCTTTTGAGTTCGCCAACAACCTTCAAAATAAGAATGTTAAAAATGGCGACATTATGGTCTTTATGTGGTTTTAAAAATATATCATTTCATTGCAGAACCCACATTGTGTTTTCCAACCTGGTTATATATTCTGCATGGTTTCAAGTTTCTCTAAACATTTAGTTATTTCAATGAAATTTTCACACTCGTTTGTCAATTATTTCATTCGGCCTCCTCTTAAAGTTTTGTGTTGTGAGAACATTAAAATGACAAAATAAAAATACCCTCAACACAAAAACACATAAACAACTTTGTATTTCAAATGAAAACCCCTTTTCCCAAGGAAAACCTTTTATTTTGCCATTAATGAAAACCCATCTTCGCAACAAATAGCCATTCAATTCTTCATAGTTCCTAGGCAAAATGGCAAAATGACATATATTTCTAGTAGATATACATACCTACTAGGTAGCTGCTCATGCCCATCAAATGTGTTTTGTTAGGGAGAGTGGTCGCTCTACTTCAGCCTTTGAATGCTTGCAACTCCCTTCCGTGGTCTCTAGCAACCTCCAAAATGTGAATGTTGAAAATGGTGACGTTTTGGGCTTTTTGTCCATTCCAAATTATTATTTTGAAATGGCTAGGTTTTGGGCTTTTTGTCCATTGCAAATTATGATTCTGAAAACCCACTGGTGCTGCCATATTTTTCCAACGATGGGATAGGTGATGGCACTCCAAACGACACTCGCCTAAATGTCCGTCAGTTCGGTCCATCAAGTCTTTTTGTCAGTGCCAAAATTGTCTATGGAGCATACAAAATGGTCATTTGACCGTGTTTATTAATTAATTAAAAATAAAAACACAGTGTATTTTTTATTTTTAATTAATTAAGAAACACAGTTAAATGACCATTTTGTAGGCTGCATAGACATTGCCCATTTTGTCCAATGTGTCGAATTAGGGATGAGGTGTTATGTTATAATGTTACATACATAGATGTGTTTTGTCGGAGGATTCTCTCCCGTGTATCTACTGTACTTTTCTCTATAAATTATATTATTGAACGTTTTTCCTCCAATTAAAAGAAGAAACAAAAATTTATTTTACCTATTCATTGCTTATCGATAACACTTGCTTTATAAAATCTTCAACTGCATCATGTCCTAGAAAAGAATTAAATGTATAAATTTTTGTATTGATAGTCTAATAGTAGTTGGAAGAAACGAGAGTTACGGATCTCTCTCAAAAGCCATGGACACATTCATTGCAGTGAAGGTGAAAGAGAAACTTCGTGAAATAAGCAGAGTGGCAGGTAGCGTCAGGAAAAAGAAATAAAAGGACCACAAGAAAAGAAAATAAAGGAAAAGGAAAGAATTCTTAATAAAAGAGAAGGAATGAATTCTTCTTTCTATAGAGAATTCATACCAGTCATCTTCGTACATCAATTGTATTTCAAAAGTAAAAGTCTCGGAAAGCATCTGTCGTAGGTAGGTAATTGATAAGTTAGAATCTCTAAAAGGATGGGACGCATTACAGTGAGGATGATGAAGAAAATTCTGGAAATATGCGCAGAGTGTGGTAGGTGGTGTCCGGTAAAAGTAATGAAGGACCACTGTAAAAGCAAATAAAGGAAATGGAATGAATGAAATATTTTAATGACGTCCACGAGGCCAAAGAAGCCTATGGGACCCAAGATCAGCACCAGAACATCCCACAACACAGCCCTAGACACAATGAAGGCGTCGTTCGAGATCAACCCTTCGAGAGTGAATTTTGATGATGAAGTTTGCAATTTTGTCGAGTCTTGAATCTTCAAACAAGGTATTTAAATTGTCAACCTGCACCGCATCCCCATAGCTGGCCCGGATGTCTTTATAAGCTGAGCATTCTATGATAAAGTGCCATTCCGTCTCCACCATACCCTCGTTACAAAAGCGGCATATTCTATTTTCCCACTCTTCTTTAGGAACCACCCACCTACCTGTTTCACACCTAAGATGGTGTGAACTAGTCCGCAATTGGGCTATCAACATTTTTGCTTTCCATTTGATATTCGCTCCTATATAAGCCTTTTCTTCATGGTCCCTTGTGGGATTGAATTCTTTGATATAATAATCCTTTTTACACCCTGTTTTTTTCGTCCATATACCATATTTAAATTTTTCTCTCACATAATTTTTTATTTCTCCATTTGTGTTTGGACACTCATGCATCACAACATCCCATTTCTTCATCCACTTGATATTAAGTTTCATCCATGTGTTTTTTCTTCTAGTTAGCTCCTCTTTCATAATTAGCTTAGGCCATCTATGATCCTCCATATTCTGGACCTTCTTTAGGTAGCTTAATAACCGGGTCATCGCTGAGGCCTCCAGAGGAAAAGTACCGGTCTCAGCCAATAAAATTTCATAAGGCACTGCAGTCTTAAGCTTGAGGCTGCATATAATTAGATGTTTTTGTATCCTTTCCACTTGTCTCCATTTCTGATCTGACATGCTGCTGCCCCAGATTTCACACCCATAGAGAATTACCGGAGTAACAAGAAGACCAAAAAGCGTTCTTTTAGTTTTCCAATCCCATAATTCGGCATTTCTACATCTATTTTGCAAAGAGTACAACGCTTTCCAGCCTCCTTGAATTCTTTTTGCTCTACATGTTTCCCAGCTAAGCTTGTTGTGAAAATCAAGCCCGAGGTACTTATACTCATCCACTATTTCTAGTGGCTTGCCTTCAAAGATAAATTCAATCTGCTGTTTTTTTCTTCGCAGTGAGAAGATCATTATTTTGGTTTTTGAAGTGTTCACTTGCATCCCGACCTCTTGACAAAACGATTCAAGGGCCTTCAAATGTTTTCTCAAATCATGTGCAGTTTTAGCAATTAATATGAGGTCATCGGCATATAACAGTAATTTTATTACAAAGTTGGCCAAAAAGATGCCTTCCCCACCAACCTTGTCAATCCATTCTTCCAGCTTATCAATGTAAAGCCCAAATAGCGTTGGGGAGAGCGGGCAGCCTTGCTTGACACCAATGTCACTGCCAAAGCATTCTGACATACCATCATTGGTTCTGATTTTAGCTTTGACCTGCTCGTAGAGCCTATGAGCAGCCGCCCTAAGCTCATGCGGAACTCCCAAATCCTCCATTCTCTTCCATAGCTTGTTCTGAGGGACCGTGTCAAAGGCTTTTTTAAAATCAACAAAGCAGCAATAGGCTTCGTCTCCTTGAATGTCCCAAATTTTTTCAATCAAAAATCTAAGGGTAACTCCATGATCAATAGTGGAGTGTTTGGGCCTAAAACCAGCTTGACCTTTTGCTCTTTTCCCCTCTTTTTCAGCCCAGCTGCTAATCCTGCGTTCAATCATGCTTCCAAAAAGTTTCCCCATAAGAGGGTTAACCATAATAGTTCGGTAGTTTGATGGGTTATTTATGTCACCATTTTTGTGCAAGGGGATAACAACACTAGTGGTCCATCCTTCTGGGAAGCCTTCTTGAATGACCCTGTTGAAAATTCTCTTAATACAAGGTGCAAGGACCTCAACACCCCACTTTAAATGTTCTGCTTGCAGCCCATCAATATCTTGTGCTTTCCCTCCTGCCAACCTTCTTATGCCTTGACTGATATCCTCTACGGTGAAAAGTTTGGTGGCTGCCTTGATTATTGGGGGTCTATGTTTATCCTGCTCACACTCATAAAGAAGTTTTGCATAGTCTAACCATTAAGAGCTTGTAATATTACTTTCCATTTGTTTTCTTTTCTGTTGTAGCTCCTTCCAGAAATTTTTGGGGTTGTTCTTTCCAAGGGTAATCAGCTCCATTCTTCTATCACTTACATACTTTTCTTTTTTACTTCGTATCATCCTTTCATACTCTTTCTTGTTTTCTATTGTCATTCCCCCCTCACGAAGCTTCCTTTTTGTTAACTTGCACTCCTCATCGAACCACGGGTTTGCCGGAAACGTATTTGTACTGCCTCTCTTGGGTCTAGACCTCTTGCACTCACCCAAAGCTTTGTGCACTAGAGGAATCAAAGTATTCTTGTTTATTGAGTGCATCTTTATGTAAGCTGATTTTTTTTCTAATTCCTGAAAGAAATTTTTGAGGGCAGTCTTGAAGATTTTCTGATTTTCTTGATTCATGAGAATTTTACCCGGTGTGGGTGCTTTGTTCTTGCTGTTAAGAACTTGTTCCCCTTGCTGCTTGATTATGCGAATGTCAAGTTTTACATATATTGGATTATGATCCGATTTCAACTCCATTGGACATTTACCAATCACAAGCTCCATTATTCTTGCTGTATAATTACGAGATAAAATGACATAATCCACCACACTTTGACCATTATAGGTCTTGCAAGTGATGTTGCCCGATCCTGGCCATGATCTCATACCGTTACATATTACCAAGTTGAATAGACTGCATATTCCTAACAGTTCTGCCCCATAATGAGTAACGTTACATTTATTATCTTGAGAGGTTCGTTCCCATAATTGATGGTTCTCTTCTTCCAGCCATAGCGGATCATCTTTCTCTTTATCTTGGCTTTTCAAGTTAAGAGCTTGGTTGCTAGCTGTCCTAGCATTAAAATCACCTATTAATATGACTTCCCCCGATGTGCTAAACACCGAAATGTCCTTTTTTAGAGATGCAAAGGGGTCCTCACGATCTAGGCTCCTTTTCTTATATGATTTGGAGCCTTTTGGGGTGAAATAGCAAGCAGCCAATCTAATTGTAGTCTGATTTTCTGTTATTGTTAACCATATGTACTGTTTGTTTGGATCTTCTTTCTCCACTTTTATATTCTTTTCCCATGATTCTTTTATTAGGACTGCAACTCCACCATGTCCTTTGCCATTTTCTGTTCTCTCATTCCAAATTGAGGCCTTTCTGTAACCTTCAAAATCAGGAATTTTACACCCTTCATGCTCATGAGTCTCGGTAAGAATAATAATGTCTTTTCCTGCTGCTATGGGCCCTAAACCAGGTCCTCTTCTCCAAGGATAACCTCTGCAGTTCCAACTTACTATAGATAAATATTCCTGGGGGGGCCCGAGTTCCTATTTTTGGTGTGTAACTCTGTCACTAACTTGGGCCTTACCATTTTGCAACCAAGCCCATTTACCTTCACTTCTTGCTGTTTTTACTTTTTCCCACTCTTTTCGTCTTTCTTCTTATTGTGTTATGGTTAGATCCTCATCAAGGTAAATTTGTGTACCTTTAAGAAACCTCTTGTTCCTTAGTAGCACGCTTTTGTCCTCAAGTTTCTTCAAAGTAACTCTTACATGCCTATTTTTACCACCTTCCGTCCATTTTCCAATCCTGTTTGCTTGCTGAATAACCCCTGACCACTGAAGTTCATCCTTAAAGAAATCCCTTGCCAACTCTTTAGTGGTTTCATTCTCACCATAATCTCTTAGCCCTTTAACAATGACATTCAAAGTCCTATCATTTCTGTCCTTTTCTTCTCTTAACTGCCTCCTGACTTGCTTTTCTATATCGTCCCTTTGTGTATCCGATGATCCTCTTACTACTTGAGTCCAAGATTTGGCCTCTTCCAATTGTTCCCTTAGCTGCTCTTCTTTTATCTTCATGTTGTCCATTACTGATTGTATTTCCTTTAACTGCGAATTATTGCTTTCAGCTGCCTCTTTTGGCTTGCTTGTGCCTGCTACGTCCATTTGAATTAAAACTTGCCTTAACGATAGTAATTCTTGCTCCCCTTTTGCCATGGAAATTTGCAGTTTATTTATCTGTTCTTTGAGCAAATTGTTCTCCCTTGTTAACTGCCAATTGACTTCTATGACCTCTTTCACTTTGGTGTCTTCATATTGCCCTCTTGTTTCCAAGGATTGGAGTCTCTTCTTCATGTCCATTAGCTCATTGACGTATAACTCTGAGGACCACATGAGCGGCGTTGTGGTGGGGCTGTAAATATCATAGTTACCTTCCTCCTCTACTGCCTTGTTTACATGACTGTTTTCATCTCCATTTTGCTTCTTGCTTGAGACTATGTGAGTTGCTGAGTTCACATTTCCTTTTCCTTTAGGTTGTTCTATTTGCTCTTGCTGATTTTCTGCTGTGATAGTTGAGTTCTTAGGTTCTAACCTCGGTAGAATAGCTGCAAGTTTACCCTTCTTTGCCAACTTCATTTTTCGTGTTTGCCTACGTCTTAGAATCCCCTTGTACTGTTTTGCATTTACATAAACACACCTTTCCTCCATGTTTAAAAGGTTGTTTTGCGGACAGCCTAACACACATGTTCCCCAAATGCTATTTGCTGCCCCAGTGAATGTTGAAGATTCCATCGGGAGGTGCGAAAAGTTAAAAGGAATTAAAAAGTTCCCCTGAGCTAACATGCCATTCATAGGCCATTGAGTACTCTTTTGCCTTATTCCAGTTATTTCAACACTATCTGACTTGGTTTCTTTTGACCCCTTTGCTTCAGCCTGGATTGGGATAATGTCAGTGCCAGTTACAACATTTTCAGCCTGGATTGGAATAATGACAGTGCCAGTTACAACATTTTCAGAATTTACATCCCCTGCTCTTAACAGACTCACCTCATTTCCGTCATGACCCTTGAGGTATTGCCATTCAATCTGTTTTTCCAACTTCATATTACTTAATGTTTCAGCTTTATTTGGAGTGCTGAAAACAGTAACAGTATTTGCCTTGCTTGCTCCCACCGTATCAAACTCTCAACCCAACAAAATGCCCTAGCCCCTGAGGCCCACCCAGTTTGATGCTTTGGTTTGAGAGTTTTGTTTACTTGACTTGTTTACGGGATATGATGCAATGTGTATGGGATATTTGCATTGTTTAATGAAGAGCTAGACTTTTTTAAAATGCCAAGCAGAAAAAGACAAAAGGCAGCGCATACAAGGTGGGGCACACCTGTTCCTGATGCCGAGACCTTTGCTCTGGAAAAGGGTGTGAAAAGCCAAGAAGAGGCTCGCAGGACCCACCACGCACCCCAGCCTATCTCCTGCTGCCGCGCACGAGCTTCTCTTGCCTCAGTCGGAGAACGCCAAACGCCCTGTTCCTGATGCCGCCGTTCACGCCCAAGCCCTGTTCCTGAAGCCGT
>VDFB02000002.1:129364356-129412318 GCA_007258455.2 Sequoia sempervirens | reverse complement strand
AAAATTAGGTTTTTTTTGTGAACAAGGTCAAAAATCAAGGAAAAGGGGGGTTCTAGCGAACCAAAGTTCATTCGAACCCCCTTCAATATGTATTTTTCTTTTATTTTTTGGGCAGGAAATGTGGGCCCAGTAATTAATGGGTTCGCTCGAACCCTAGTTCAGTCGAACCTCTTTTTGGTTCGGTCGAACTTGTAGGTTCATTTGAACCCCTAAAACCATTTTTTTTGCCATGGGGTCATTTTTTCTCAGTTTTCCTTCCTTCATCAAATTGTAAACCACTATTGTGGCTTCACCCTGTGTCTAAGTAAATGCGTAATTATTACTTGAAATTCCAATTCAAATAAATTAAAAATATTTCCCAGCACTACAAAGGAAGGTCAGTTTTAAAAAATCCTAAATAACATCTATATAACATAATAACAATTAATTATAGAATCAAAGGCAACAACCGCCTATCATGGCCTCTTATTGGCTAAAGATTATGGGGTCTCAAAAGTTTGGCTTGAAGGGGATTCCCTTAATATTATAAAGTGTCTTCTGAAGAGTAGCCCACTGTCATGGTCAATAGCCCATCTAATTAATGGTTCTTTATCCGTCATTAACTCTTTTGATGAGGTTAGAATTTCTCATGTGTTCAGGGAAGCTAATTCGTTGATTGATGGTTAGCTAATTTAGGAGTGGTGGCTTGAAATAATTGGAATGCTTATGACTCCTTGCCACTTAATCTTAAGAATATTTTCAATTATGACCAGTTGTCATGTCATGAAGGTGGTTAAGCTAGGAGAAGGGTTTTTTTATGTCTTCTTGAATTGATTTTTGCATGTCGAATTTTGTGCCTACTCTTCTAATAATTTCCTTTTAGATGTCCGTGAGATTATGGGTTGGGAGTTGAGGTATGGATGTACTTGGTGTGGTATGCTCACACATTTTGTGGGTCTCTTTTGCATTACCTTGTGGTTTGTTCACCTTATATTGCCTTTGTAGAAAATTAAGGAGCAAGTGGAGTGTTGTTCGTTGCAAAGTGGAGCCAAGCTCTTGTGAGGAGTTTAGTAGTAATGAAATTGTTTGGGAGCATATGGAAAAGGGTGGTGTCAACTCCTATATTTTGAAGTTCCATGGTCTGAACCTTGAAGTCACGGAAGCTTTTGTTAAAGGGTGGAAGAACAAGATTTTATGTTATAAAGGTATGGAATTTAACATTAATGAGGATTTCATCGCTGAGGTGACTGGTCTTCCTTTAAATGGGCGCTAGTTGGCTATATTTTGGCTACTGAGGTTATGACGACCAACCTTTTCTTCCCAAATTATATTATATGAATATTATATTATTTATAGATAAATAATATAATAGTATGTTATATTGATTATTATATTATGTAATAATCAATATTATATAATAGTATGTTTATATTATATAATATAAATATAAATATTATAAATAATATATTAGTATATAGTATATTATATGAATATTATATATATTTTTTTAAAGTGCAACACACCCATATTATGGGGGGTAAACGCTTTTGACTGGAGTTATGAATCGAGTACAAGAAACAACCTGAGCACTTTGGACCAATGAGGGTTTGAACCTTGGTGGGTGTCAGTGCAACCAAGAGAATTAACCACCAAACCATGTCCTTATCGGCATAAAATTGTATTATATTAGATATATATTATATATTGTATTATATTGGTATGTTAATTTAATTTATACTATATAAAAGTATATTAATTAGTAAGTATAATGATTTTAGATCATGTATAATTTAATTTAATTTGATATGTTAATTAAATTTGTACTATATTAAAATATATTAATTACAATAAAATATATTAATTTATGTTAATTCAATATGTATTATACAATATTGTAATAATAAATATAATCATATTATATATAATTTAATGTGTATTGTTTACAAAATATTAAAATTATATACTATATATTATATTATATTTATGTGTTAATTTAATTTGTATAAAATAAAAAATATTGATTAATAATTATAATATTTTAATTGTTATATATATATATATATATATAGAATATTTTATCATTGTATTTGAGACATCTACATCCACATTAGGCCCTAATTTTTGGAAAACAAATAGCCCAAGAAAGTATGATGAAAACATTTATTATTGAAGACTTAACATACCTACTTCAAATAATATTGATTTTTTTTTAAATGCATTCACATGCCGGAAGTGTTTTATTTAAATTGTTCAGGGCGGAACTTCAGTATCGGAAAGGAAAAGCGGCGGTCTTGCGTTGGCTTTTTTTGTCCAGTGAACGTGAAAACAGAAAAGACGACAGTGAAGAAACGAATGGTTAGGATTCTTTTGATCGTCTTACATTTTTTCTACAACAATATGCGCTCTTGATTTACTTTGTCAGGTTGGCTCTTTTCAAATAGGTAATGCCTTCGACATAATTAAGACGGTTTCAATATTGTTATCTTCCGGATTAAAATAAAGCTACTGGTCAAAAGTGAAGAGGCTTGGTAAAAAACAAAATTAATTCGAAGTAAATCAAGTTTGGAATTTAATGGCCACCCTTACCTGTCATATGATTTTTAAAAAAAATTAGTTCATTTAAATCCCTGTCACTTCACTTTTTATGAAAAAAATTCATTGTAAAAAAAATTTAAATATCAATTTCAAACCTATTCAAAATAATTATATAAAATTAAGAGTAGTTTAATCCTTATTCAACTCATTATTTAAAATTTCAACATGCTCCCCTGTTGTATTATCTTCAAAATAAAAAATCAAAGCTCACAAATCTGTAAAAAAATTGCTATAAAATAAATGTTTGAATTTTTTTTTATAATTTAATGTAAAAATCTTAAATTTACTTTTACAATTAACAAGTTTCTAAATTCATATAGAAAATAAATTTTGTTAAAATATTCTAAAAGTTAAAAAACAATTATATTCTATTTTGAAAAGATTTTGTATTAATATATATTTTTATAATAAATATTATAAATTATATATATTAATATAAAACAATGATAACTATTAGTTAACATGTTAAAATCTTAAATTTATTATTAAAAATATTTAAAAAATTAGAAAGAACTATATATAATCTTGAAAAGATTATATTTTGAACAGATTTTGAATTAATAAATATATTTATATTATAAATCATATATATTAATATAATGTGAAATTGGAAAGGATTATTCCAATTCTAAACTAATTTATATTTTTATCATAAACATTATTTATATATATATATACCTTAATAATAATGTTAAATTATGATATTGCTATCAGGTTTCAACTCAACTGTGTAGTTTTGAGTCAAACTCATTGATCCATGATAGCAAAACTACATAGTTGAATCGTGATAGCAATATCAGGATTAGTTTGACTCGAAACTACACAGTTGAATCCTAATAGCAATATCATAATTTGACTCGTGGAAAATACCTCCTACTTATCAATAATGTTAAGTGTCATATTTACAGTTATATAAAAATATAGCAAGTCAAATAATACATCTACGCTTTTAGGTTGTAATATACGACCTATAAATGTAAAAAAGGTCAATAGACCATCAAATTCCAGACCTGACGTAAGTACATCAAAAGAAAATGACACAGAAGATGTACGGGAAATACCATAAGCGAGCCAACAAAAAAATTAGGGGAAATGGAAAGAACGCAACGAGGCTCATTACACAAAAAATATAAATGAGCAAAATGAACGGTAATGATTAGTCTCATCGACTTGCATCCCTGTAGAAGTCTGAGCCGTCGATCTCACTAGTCAGCCGGTTCAATTATGGCGGTTTCAATACTGTCACTGACGTAAACAGTGATAGGTATAATGACATTAAGCCAGTGATACGCTCATTCATTGAATTTTCTGCAAAACAGAGAAGTTACACGCAGCTGTGTTGGATAATCTTTTCAATGTCTTCCACTAGCGAAAAGTTGATTAAGACAGGAAAAAAAATAGACATGAAGATTACGCGCAATACGAGTACTCTGACTGGACTGAGTGGACTGCAGGCACCGACATCCCTAGTTCTGCGGTGATTTAAGAGAGAAAAACAAGTTATACGATGACTTACATTAAGCCACTGATATTCTCATTCATTGAATTCTCTGCAAAAAGACAAATTACACGCAACTGTGTATGGATAATCTTTTCAATGTTACTGCAACTCATGTTTGGCTTCTTATATGCGTTTTACTTCAATATTTAGAATTAACTCTATATTTACGCCGAAGGCGTATCATATTTGGAAATGGCCAACCCCATTTTCACTATCAACGGTTAACAGGGATTAATCTGCTTCGTTGAATGCTTTTAGTCTGTTTTTAATCTTTCTCTTTTTTGATGTTTAAGCACTATGAGTGGTAGATAGTTAGGTATATTTGATAGTTAGGTATATTTACATCGACGATAAATATTTATTTTTTCTCCAGCTGGCATTCGTTTTTGTAGGGCGGTAATTTTTTTAGCCACAGATACTTTTTTGTGATTAATTTTTTTATATAGTTTTTAAATCATATATAATGTTCATTAATTATTATTTATGGGTGTATTAAATTGTATAATTACATTTATTACTTTTTTCTTTGATGTATATTATATTAATTTATTTGTATGTTATTTGTTCTAATTATATTTATATTTATATTATATATTATTAAAATAATATAATATTTATATATTATTTTTTATATTTGTATTTATATATTTTATAAATAATATTATATTGAAAAATATTAGCAAATAGATTTAACATGTTAATATATATTTTTATTTTTACATTAATATGTTCTATTTTAATTAGTATTGGAAGGCAAAAAAAAAATCAACAAATAATTTGCATTATGTTATTATATTTACTTTTTCAGTTATCATGAGGTGAAATTTTTTTGTCATTTTTTCATGAAATTTTAAGTAATAATTGCATATTTATGTGTACTTTAAAATATAATATTTTTTAATTTCAATATCTAAAATTATGATTGCGTTTATTATTAGATATTTTCTTTTATACTATATAAATCTAATATAATATTTAGCTTTAATTATAATACATCTTACATTATATATACTATAATTACATTTTTAATTATATATACATTATATTATTTATTTATTTTGTTATTACAGGGGTCCCCACCATGTGGGCAACTGCAAATAATTTGCAATATATTATTATGTTTATTTCTATAGTTATCATGGGGTGAATTTTTTTTGTTTGTTATTTTTTCATGAAATTTTAAGTAAAAATTGCACATTTATGTGTGCTTTAAAATATAATATTTTCTAATAAAATATCTAAAATTATGATTACGTTTATTATTACATATTTTCTTTTATATTATATAAATCTAATGTAATATTTAATTAATATAATTATTTTTTATTTTCTTTCATATTATATAAATCTAATATAATATTTAATTAATATAAAAAATTTGTCATATATTGGATACCTCCAGGTGAGAACCCCGCCCACAATAAGTCACACCTCTTAAACCCAAGAGGGGAGTCAAACCTGAGGCCAAAGGGAAACAAACCCAACTCAAATATATACATTATATTATTATTATATTCTATAATATAATTATACAATTATTAGAGGTAATAAACCATATCTCATAGTTTACTTGATCTTTGGATAGAATAGGAGAAAAAAACTATATGTATGTTAATATGTTAGAGAATATGTGATGAATATAATAGTTAATACATAAAATAAAATAAAAATATATAATAATATTATTATATAATAAAAATATAAAATAAAATTAATACTATAATAATAATTATTATTATTATTATAATATATATAAAAAATATCATTTTTAAAACAACCTACCAATTGACCTCGTGTGCTACACAAATGTATGAAAAAAATAAATCATTTTTTTCCCAATTCATCTTCCACACCTCTTCGGCATACCCATTGCACACCAAGGTGCGATTGCTAGTTTATTATTATTTTATATTAACCATTGAATTGGTTCTATCCTCTTTTTTTAAATTACATATTACAAAATCAAAACAATTTTTTTAGACAAGATATGTTCTTTGGATGGGTTAAACTTTAATCCACTAGGATGAGTAACTTAATTGATTCTAATGTGAAATGAAATTTTTTATTTATCATTAATGTGTAATTTCAATGCATTTCTTATTTAGTTTGTGCATAGTTTGGGGTAATGTCTAATGAGTTTATATAGTTACAATGACATTTTTGTGTATAGTTAAGTTTTAGTGTCTAACCTTGCTTATACATAACCTCATGAGTATCGATTATCTCTATGCTTATATGAATGCAATCCTAGTCTAGTCTAGTTTGTTATTTTTTAAAAATTTGATAATTAATACAATTTCCCTGAACACCAAACCAACTCAACTTTCTAATCTAGGTCACATCTATGGTTATGAGGTCATCCTTGCATCCATGATTACGATCCTTTTAATTACAAAATCAAATATCAACCATTTTAACCAATTGACCTCATTAGTTGATTTATTCATTCTAATCAAGAAGAGATATCCAAGAACATCATCTAAAAACAATATTACATATATATGGAGATTAAGGACAATCATTCAAATTTATTCATCTTAGAGAATATGAATCACCTAGCAATCATTGCACAATACATGCCCATGTTTGAATCTTCTTTCCTATCAAGTAGTTTACAAATTTTCCATGTTGATAGAAAGAACTTTTAGTTTGTGGCCCATACGTTATTATTCTTTAATAGTCTATTTTTTGAGAGGTCACAAGATAAAATCAAAAGATCATTAGAGATCAAATTCATGGGTATAGATGAGTTTGTAAGTACGAACTAGATTTAAAATAATAAATTTGCCTAGTATAGAGTAGGAAGCAATACATTAATTTGATTCACATACATGACTATCTAGGATATTTACAAATTGAGGTACATAGATCTCATTATCTTCATGATTTGGCATACATTCTTTAATCACAAAGCTAAGCAATCTCTCTCTTCACTTATTGCTATTTATGACATGATTTCTCTCTATCAAATATCATTAGATATAATCCACCCCACTTTGTCACCCCCTGTACATTAGGTTAACTCTACCAAATTATTACATTTATTAATAGACCTAGATTACCCCATAAAAAGAACACCTTATTTTTGTTCCTACTTTTTGTTACCCTGATAAACTTACCTAACCTCGCAACGTTGTTTAGGTATTGGGATCTATAGTTTAATTCTAGTTGTTTGCTTTCTAGGTCCATTATTCTTTAAAGATTCGTTTATTTACCTTTTCTTCCAAGGATGTGGTGGGTGAAGTTTTTCTTAACCTACCCACCCTTGAGTTGACCTAGAGTTTACTTTTTGATAATATTTTTAGATCTAATTTATCTTTTTATTTTTTTATCGTATTGATATAATTTTTAATATCAAAGCTTCTACACAATCACTCTAGTCCATTGAAAATAAGCCTTTACTTGAACTGTAATATGGCCATACATTCTAATGATAGCGGCATCTTCAATAGTGGTCAAATTGATAGAAATATAAGTGATGATTCAGAGTAGGAAGAACACATATATATAAGACTCTAATACACAACTTGCTAATTTAGTTAATGTAGAGAGTCTTAAACATCTAGCTAATATGTTTCACACATTATTTGCACATCATGAGCAAAGAAAATAATGGTACAATTACTTGCATCTTATTTTAATGTTAGTTCATCTACCCATAGGTCCACCATAACATCCTCTAGAAATCTAAAAATGACTAATGTATTTGCATCTTTGCATTTTATCATTTTCTCATCAAGTCTTCTATCTATATTAATTAAGTATTTTTTAATTATTTAATTATCTTAATATTTTTATCATATCTATATTAATTAATTTTTTTTAATTGTTTAATTAACTCATCACTTATTATTTCCCTCCAATAGTTATCATTAATAAAATTTAAATTATCTTCAATCATCTATAATTAAATATTTAATTTTCAAAAATTATTTATTAGCTAACACTCCTCCCTCAAATTAAAAAAATTTTAAAAAATTATTTAAATTTAAATCAAATCTTTCCCTTTAAAATAAATAAATAAAATTAATATTTTAGTTATTCATCCAACTATCCTTATGAATTAAATAATAAATTCATTTAATTCGTTCAACTATCTCATTCCATCAATTCAAATTTTAGATCTCCTACTATATCTTGATTTTTCCTATCCATTGATCTTTCTAATTAATCTCTATCATTGATCAAGTATCAAGAGAAGCATATAGTAAAAAACCTAAGTCATTTGTTCATATCTCTTAGATCACTAGAGAATTATCACTATCAAGAATACACTGTTATCAAGCAAGAAAGCTATCACTATCAAGCAAGAAAGATATCATTATTAAGCAAGCAAGCTACCATTACCAAGGAAAAGGTATCAGTCATCCTTTAACATCTATCATTATCATTGCTATCATGCCATCATTGTGCTTTCACAATTATTTTACGTTGAAGAGCATCCCACAATAAGTCAAATCAAGGTCTTTTCTATGATGAAATTTCTTATTATTAAATTCTTGAGCCATGATCTTTAGCTTCATTGAGTGCTTCTTGACGTGTGAATTTGGTGCTTCTATTGCATTATTATTATTTTATGTAATTCACATTTTCATCATCCACATTTTAAAATACTTGATGAGACCGGCATCCCTTTTTGATATTTTTTAAGGTTTTTTTAACCCCACCTTATTGTTTTTTATTTCTTTTATGAAAAGACATCTAGAGCTAACTTTTGTAGGTTGAAGGTAAAACCCTAGTTTTAAAGATTTCATCATATCTTTCAAAAGACTTGGAATTTTTCTAATTTTTTTTTACTAAAGGTTTGGAATCATCTCAAGAGACCACAATGCAAAATAAAGACTTAGATCATCAATAGTTGATCTGAGTTATTATTATTTTATGGTTTTTCATAAATCTAATTTTTAGGTCACAAATGAGCAAAAATGTTAGAATTTTTTTTTAAAGTTCTTGGAAATTAAATGGGGATTTATCATTTGGATTTTAATTTTTGAGGTCAAAATAGTGATGAAATTATTAGATAAGAAAAAACCCTAGTTTTTAAATATTTCATCATATCTTTAAGATGAATTTAAAGTTTTCTACAAATGTTTGATTGATGGTTAGGAATAATCTAAAGAGGCTACATTAAAAAAACTCATACTCATATACGAAAGTTGGTGAGTTATTGTTGTTTTAGGCTTTTTCATAAATCTAGCTTTTAGGTTGCAAATTAGTGAATTTAAAAAAAAATTAAAAAAATGGAAAGCTCTCAAAATTCAGTAGGGGTCTATCCTTTGGATTTAAATTTTTTAGGTAAAAAAAGTGATTAAATTATCATATCTATGTTGACTAGGTTTTTTCATAAATCTACTTTTTAGGGCACAAATTAAAGAATTTTTCAAATATTTTGATAATTTTGGAAATCTCTCTAAATTTTAGTAGGGTTTTATTATTATAAATTTTTATTTTAAGGCCAAAAATATTGCAAAATAATTGGATCTAGTTGACTATGTGAAACATAAAAAATCTGGATTTGCAATCTTGTGATAACCATATATTTTCTTTACATCTATTTTGTTGCATCATAATATTATTTTTTTCTTTGAAAGAGTTCTATTATCATTTCTAAAATCATAAGGAATATATTGGTGATATCAATTTTTTCTTTAGACTATCCTCTTTGGCATGTTTTCACACATTTGAAATTGGGCTTAAAATTTATCATTCACATTTTGATTTGGGGATCTAAAATAAATAATTGTCTTTTAATCTCTAAGATCTATTTATGTATGCTCTCCTCTTGTACCTTAGAGTGATCTTATTTTTCTTTTCTAGGTTTGCTTGTGGTCATTGTGTGTAGTGACTAAAAATTCGAGAGTGTAAAGAAAATGATATCTTGGAACTCTTTGTGCTAGATCAAGGGTTGTAAGATTTGACATTATAAACCAAGTACATTTATTCTAAGTTACCCTCTCTTTTTATATTTCAAGAGCTCATATTTTTTGATATATTAGAAAATCATTATTTTCCAAGTAGACTATCATGTTCGATGTGTTTTCCTAACATTTGAAAGTGGGATTAAAGTTACTCTTTCACATTTATATTTGGGATCTAAAATAAACCACTATCTTTAAATCCCCAAGATATACTTATGTATACTCTCCTCTTGTTTCTTAAGGTGATCTTGAGGATAAAAAATAATTATTTATTTTTCTTTATTTAGCAACCACGCAAAATAATTTCATCAACCTAGGGGATGACCTCATCTATCAAATTTTGAGGGAGTATATAGAGTAGGGGGTGAATTGAAAGACATGCCTCTTGGAAGTGGAATATTGTTCATCTAGGCTAAGCCTCTAAAAACTTTATACCTTATAAAAGTGAAGGTGGAGAGTGAATTACCCTTTTCTTCCAACTGTTTGACATTATCATCTTTCATTTACGAATTTGGCCTCACGTACCTTTGTGGTATATAGAGGATACCCATAATTGAGCTTGTAAAGCCTAGTTGAATTTTTTTTTCCATCTTTTCTTGTTTTTCCTTGTACCTAAAAGGATTTATAAACCCACTTGAGTAGGATTGTTCACGTTTCTTGCATGTTTGAATGCTTAAAAATGCATTCCCCACTTGAAACCAAAAGGGGACACAAAAATAAAATTGAGCTATAGGAAGTTATCTTTTGAATTATATCTTTGTGTGATTTTAATTTTTTTTTAAATTGTAAAAAATTATAAAATCATAAAAATCAAAACATTCCAAAACAAAACAAAAGTCAAAGTAAAAACAATAAAATCTATTATCTGTCTTCTTAGGTTTAAATTTGTTAATGTTCTTGATGCACCTTTATATGTTGAAAAGTTCAACACTCATTGTTGGGATCTCTTTCTAAAGAAAGTGTCCAAAACAAAAACACATTGCTTAAAACCACTTCTGGGAACCATTACAATGCTTTTAACATATCCTATAATGAAAAAATCTTTCAGGGTGATCCCACAATAGTGGTTTACAATTTTTGGCCAAACTGGACACTAAAATTATTTTTTTAAACTAAATCTTCACATTCGGGCACCTATAGCGGCTAAACCATGAAGAATTTGATGATGATGAAAACTAGAGTCTCGTCACATTTTGTCTTTAGATTCTAAAAATATTTTTTTCAAAATTTTTGGAATCAGATTGCACTTCTTTTTCCTTCTCCCACAAAAATTGGTTTTCTTTCAAAAAACAACATTTTTAAAAAGTGGTGCACACCGTATAACGCATAAATTTTTTTCCATGAAGGATAAAATTCTAATTCTTTCGAATTTAGATTTTCAACACTGATATTTAATGCTTCCACTTGGTTAGATAGTTTTTTATTGAATATTTTTTCTTTAATCAAGTTTTGAAGTCAAACCAATTACAATTTAGACATAGCGCGATCGTATAACGCATAACTTTTTTTGTATATATCAAAATTAAATTTTATTTTTTGTTAGATCAAGGACTTCAATATATGGTGCACTCATATTTTTCAAATTTTTTGATAATCTACTATTTTTCCACATGTGCGAACAAAGACCTTCAATTTCGATGAAAAACCTATGTTTAATAAAACTAAAAATAAATACATAATAAAACCAAAACATATTAAAATTATATTCATTAGATAGTCGTTCTAAGGACTACCGATTCAAGTTGGGTTTGTGAAGATTCCTCCATTTTCATCCTCAACCCGAGCTCAGAAGTGCAAAAATTTAGGTTTTTTTGTGTCTCGGGGAGGGGATGAGGAATAAAGGGGGTTTCGAGCGAACCCCCCTTCTATAAGGGGTTTTGATGGCTTTTTTGGCGGGAAAGTATTAGGAGGGTTCGCCCAAACCTAGGTTCTAGCGAACCCCTAATGGGTTCGGTCGAACCAATAGGTTCGTACGAACCCCTAAAATCAATTTTTTTGCCATGCATTCATTCTCTGTGAGTTTTCCTTCCTCACTTCAATTGTAAACCACTATTGTGGCTTCACCCTACACTATTTCACTAGATTATCCTTGATACGATTTAGCTTGGAGAATAAAACATTTTGAAGCTTGTCAAATCATTATCAAAATTTATCAAAGGTCTAAATCTAGATACATTGTCGATTATATTTATCATTATCAATTAGTAATTGTTTTCTTCGACTCAAGCCTAGTTCAAGTAGACATTAAATCAATCTTGATCTTCATCATTTTTCTTGGACTCACAACTCTAGATCAAGTAGATAATATCATTATCAATTAATATCTATTTTCTTGGACTCATATGTCTAGTTCAAGTAGCCATTATCAATCTTGATCTTCATCATTTTTCTTTAACTCACAAGTCTAGTTCAAGTAGAACAATATCATTATTGATCAATATTTTTTTTATTGGAGTCACAAGTCTAGTTTAAGTAAATAATATCTTTATGATTTAGATATCTAGCATTACTTTGGTCTAGTTTGGTTTTATGCAAAAAAATATCAAAATTTGTAAAGAAAGTCCTATCTTGTCTAAGGTCTTGCATTTTATATATGTCAATTACAAGATCATAATAAGTATCTCATCAAGAAGAATTAAGCATGAAAACAAACCTAAGGATTATCTAATATGATGTACAAATTTCCTTACAACAATCACATCAAGGTGCATTTGAAGCTCCCATCCCATCATCTTCATGGGTCATTCATGTTAATGGTATAAATCAATACCCAATATTAGAATAAATACAATAATTTTAAATAGACCTAAAAGGAATGGGAGTTTTGGACTTTATGTTCATTACAAATCTTGATCATTACCTTTAAATGTTAATTCAAAAATGTGCTAATTTACCTCATGATTTGGACACACAAAATCCACCACAAAACCCTACAAATATAATTTGATGGTCACTTTTCCTCAACCTAAGCCATCTAAGATTCAATGAAACTAAGATCAAGACACACATGATCATTTTAAACCTAATCCATCTCATACTATGTGTAAGGAAGCTAAGATAGAAAAACAACTTCCTACACTATTCTTGAGAGGAGAATAATGCAAAACTTTATAGATCTTTTTAGTTACAAAAACTTAAACAAAAATAAGCATAAATATCATGCATACCACAACATAGTGATTTACTTGGGAAAAACCCTTTCGGGAGAAAAACCCCACACTATAAAAGCCCACCAATATATTATTTAGAATAAAAAAGATTACAATATACTTGTAAAGAAAGTTTTTCATAAGTGTATCACCAACTTAAGATCCAAAGACAATACAACTGCTATCAGATTCTCATAATACACAAACATAATATAACACCTTTACACAATAGGGTTGCCTTTTAGGGAAAGTCAAGCCAACAAATTATCAACCATCAGATCTGAGACCTAATGATGAATGGTCTATAGTTATAATAATAAAATATACATAATATATGGCTTTTGGAGGTATTGCCTCTAAACCCTTGCTAGGGGACACAAACCTCAGACCTCCTACTGGGAGATGACCCCCTAACCCCCCATGCTGATGTATCAACAATACCTTATGTAATTTCAAGGTTAAGACACATTTTCTCAACAAATCCCCCACTTGTCAAGCACCTTGCAAGAACAATGGGAGGGTTTAGGAATATCATCTTAATTGTTAGGGGATAAAAGGCTATTGAATCTAAACACCATCTAAACTTCATTGTGCTCAAAAACTTAGTTAAATAATCAACAACGTTCATCAAAGTCTCTACCTTAACCAACTTCACAATATCATCTTCGACCATATCTCTAACAAATGATATTGTACATCAATGTGCTCGATCCTAGCATGAAATGTCAGGTTCTTTGCTAGAAATATCGTACTCTAACTATCACAATGAATTTTCACTGCACCTTTTTTTATTCCAATATCCGAACATAGTATCTTAAGCTAGATGGAATATTTACAAGCATAAGTATCTGCCATATACTCAACTTGTAGTGGACAAAGAAACCATAGCCTGTTGCTTAAACTGATAACTAATTGCACCACCAAATAAAGTAAACACATAAGCACTCATGGATCATCTACTATCAATATCACCTACCTGGTTTAAATCCACATAACCATGAACATCAGGGGAGAACTCATCTTTATTCATATTACCATGATACTAGAAGGAATAATTTGAGGTACCATGCAAATATTTGAAGACTCTTTTAACTGCATCCTAATGAAATCTTCTAGGATTAGGCATATGTCTAGAAAGAACTCCCACTGCTTGGTAAATGTCTGGTATTGTACAAACCATAGCATACATCAAACTTCCAACTATACTTTGGTAAGTCACTCTACTCATGTCTTCCATCTTTGATGGGGATGTTGGACATTCTAAAATAGATAACTTCATTCAAACTGAAATAGGAACACACAATGGCCTACATTCCTGCATATCAAACCTTTATAAAATTGAATTAAAATAATTTCTTTGGCCAATCCATAGATTTTTGTTCACTGTATCTCTTTTAATTTCCATCCCAAGAATGTGTCTAGCTGCACCAAGGTCTTTCATTTCAAATTTAGTAGCAAGTTGAGATTTCAATTATGAAATCACACCTTTCCCTTTACGAACAAATAACATATCATCAACATATAATATAATAAATAGGAAATGATCACCATTAGTTTTATAATGAGCACAATGATCTAATTTAGAATGCTCAAATCCAAAACTCAACACATATATATCAAATTTTCAGTACCACATCCTAGGACTCTATTTTAGCCCATATAAATATTTCTTCAATTTTCAAACCAGTTTACTTTTACATTTCAACATGTACTACTCTAGCTATATCATATAAATATCCTCCTCCAAGACACCATGAAGGAAAGTAGTTTACACATCCATTTTATCAACCTTTAAATCATAAGCAACAACAATAAAAAGAAAAAATCTAATGGATGTCATTTTTGCAATAGGAAAAAATATCTCACCATAATCAACACCCTCAACTTGTGAGTAACCTTTTGCAACCAACCTTTCTTTGTACTTCTCAATCCATCCATTTGAACTAGTCTTTTTCTTGAACTCCTATTTGCAACCAACAGTTTTTCTTCTTTTGATAAATGGTACAAGATCCCGTGTATCTTTCTTTTTCAAAGCTGCCACATCTTCATCCATAACAATCTTATAGGATTTTGCATCATTCATACCTAATGCCTCTTCTACTAATCTAGGTTCATCCATGTTAGTATTCAAAGCAGAAATACATCTCCAATCATCAGGTGAATACCTTTCAAGTGTTTGTCTATGCCTTATAGACCTATAGATAAGTTGAGTAGGAGGTTCTTCCTCATCTTTTGAAGTTTCAGACCTAGATGAGCTCTCCTCAACTTCTTGTCTATCCATGGGTCTCAATTCAACTTTCTTAGTTATAGAGGAAATTGTTGAATCACATCTTCTTGTTTACTTTGTTTTGGTTGTAATATAATCTAGAAGAAGGCTTAGTTTCTCTATAAATAACACTTCTACTATGTATTACCTTTTGTGTAACAAGATCTAAAAGCTTGTATCTTCACACCATAACTATATCTAGTTAAGATACATTTCGCAGCCTTGTTCTCCAACTTTGTTCACCTCTTCTTTGGCACATGTATATTTGCCTCACAACCAAAACTCTAGGATGTCTTAATGAAGGATTATGACCAGACCATGCCTCTATAGGTGTCTTATCAACAAGAGCTAATGTAGGATACTTATTAATCAAGTAACAATAAATGACAACTTCAACCTAAAACCTTTATTCTAGACCAACACCACTCAACATACTCTAGCCTTCTCCATTAGTTTCATGTTTGAATTCTTTTTACAACTCCATTATGCTCTGAATAATATGGATTTTTCTTAGATATCTATGAATACCACAATCTTTGCAGAATCTATTAAATCATTAGAGAAAAATTCACCACCATTATCAGTCCTCAAATATTTTATTTTCTTTGCAGTATGCAATTCAACCATTGCTTTAAGTTCTTTAAATCGACAAAAAAAATAGATTTACATTTTAGAAAATATATACCCATGTCCTTCTACTATAATTATCAATAAATGAAACATAATATGTGTATTTTCCAATTGAATGAACATCAACAAGATGAAACACATTAGAATGAATAAGATCCAATACACCATAAGATTTATGAGAACTCGAGTAAAATTGATTACAACTTTTTTCCATAAATACAATGCTCACAGAAATCAAATTCAAGATTACAACCAAACAAACCTTCAACAAGGTTTTTATTTTTCAAGGTTCATACACCCTTTTCTCCAATGTGGCTAAGTCTCTAGTGCCATAGCATAGTTTTCTCTACCTGGGTAACATTGATTCAAAAGAAAGAGCACCCTTAGATACCTAAAATTTATGACCATTTATTGAAGATGATACCTCACCTCTTCCACATACTTGTTTTTCATAGAAGTACTATTGCACTCACTAGTGCATGCATCAAGCTTATACAATGTGTCATATTTGATACCTCTAGCAATCACCATAGCACATCTAACCATCTTACCTCCTACATCAAAAAATACTACTTGCACACCTGCATCTTTTAGTTTTCTCATGGATAAAACTAATCTAGAGATGCTTCAAATAATCTAGAGATGCTTCAAATAATCCCATAAAAATAAAAATAAAGTCAAAAAATCAAAAAAAACAAAAAGTCAAAAAATTGTTAGCCTGATGAAAACCTAACAAACAAGCGTCTTGTGTGACACCAAAAAAATAGTAAAGAGAAATAATTTGTCCAATAGTGAAATCCACTTTGTTGGCGCTTTGGATAAGTACCATGGTGAAAATTTGGCAAACAGGCACCATGTGTAGTCAGTCTTTGTTCCATCATTTACCATCATTCTATCCTATTATACACTTTATCCATGATCACTAACATATCCCCTTCCATGATAAAATCCCCTTTTTTCCACCAATCCACAATAAAGATTAGTCACCCTTCTCATGGCCTGAGAATTGTGGACATTTAGTGTCTCCCTTTCCATATGCATCCATAATAAAGTTTGCCCATCTATTTTCATAATAACTGGTCCTATACTTGATTTGGGGAAAATCCTTGATTTAGGTTTTCATATGGGATCTTAGAAATGGTATCAAAGGACATCATTCAAAACATTTCAAAAATATAAAAATATTCAAATATTCTAAAAATTAAAAAAAATCAAAAAATGCAAAAGCTCAAAAAAAATAAAAAAACATTAAAAACTTCAAAAGATAGTATGTGTAAATCCAAATGTCAAACTCCATTGCCTCTACAACTTGATGTAGGCAAGGCCATCATTGATGAGCCTTCAAGGCTTAGGTCAATCCTTTAGGGCTCATCATAATTAATTATTATTCCATTCATAATCCGCTTTCCATAATAAACCATCCATTGTCAAGGTCAGTTGTACTATATTGTCTCTACAACTTCACGTAGGCAAGGCCATCATCAATGAGCCCCCGAGGCCTAGTTCTATCCCTTAGGTCTCATCTGTCATTATCCACATCTCATAATAAATTGTCCCTTGGTAAGCTTGACACTTTGATTAGACACAAGTAGATATCCCACAAAGAATTGAGCTAAATAAATCTCAAAACAACAAATGAACTATCCAACTAGTCTCCAATCCTAACGGATCAATTACCTAATCACAAGTACCTATCAACATCAATTACCTTTCTCATTTATCATTTGTCTTATACATGATGTTGCATAATTGAAACTAGACTCAACGTCTTATACGACATACTTAATTTCCTGAAACTAGACCCTATCTATAATCCTATCATACAAACACTCATTGATTGGAAAAAGATCTAAATGATTGTTGAGTCATTTGGTTCAATTAGTCTTATCTTTTTATTTGATTTATCTTTTGTCATGTTACTATGCACCCTGAGGAATTCCACAAGTGATGAGAGGAGCGATGATGAATCATGAGCCTTTTCTCTTTGATTTTTGTTTGTGGTTGGCTTTAGCCATATGACTAGGGAAACTAAGTTCCTTGTGTGTGATTGGGGCTCCATTTGGCATAATCAATATATCCTATGCAAGTTAAAGGTCATCTAATGCTTTCTTACATCAAGACTAACATGCTTTGTGTCTTACTTCCTCACGTATTCCGACAAGGTTCTATTGTCACTAGTATGCATCATGGAACTCCTTGTCTACAATGTCTCTATTTGTGCAAAGGGATAGCATTTTGCACCTTGGTCTATGTCATACTCTAGTGTTTGTTGTTCATTTCCAAAATTAAAATGCTCTATGATGATAATAGTGCACTAAAGGGTAAGTGCACGAAGTTGAGTCCACGAAACATGGAAGTTTTTTGCCTTAGCCAAAAAATTGAAATTGGCATCGAACAAACGGGATCCCAATTTTTAAAAATCAGGATCCCGTTACGGTTCGAGATCCCGAGCCTAAGACCAAACGGGATCCTGCTTTTTAAAAACTGGCATCCCGTTTCCCGTCGGACTCCAAACCAATGGAGACGGAATAGGATCCCGATTTAAAACAAACGGGATCCTGATTTGTAAAATACGAGATCCCAATTTATAAAATACGGGATCCCGATTTATAAATAACGGGATCCCGAGTTGTATAAATCGGGATCCCGTTTTATACTGTTATTTATTTTTTTTAAAAACAACAGTTTTCACTTCTGCGAACAGGACCCCGAGTGGCTTGGCAACAACGACCTCAACACCAACTATAGGTACCCCACCTAAACACCATTTCTTTGCATTTTTTTAGTTTGAATTGAAATTTGAAAAGAAATACGTTAATTTAGCTTTTTTTTAATTTATGTCACATTTTAATCATTTTTTTAATTATCATATTAGAATTCAATAATTGGTAAATTAGATGAAAACTTGCAATGAAATTTAAATGTTTTTTAATAAAAATGAAAAAAAAACCTTGAATTGTGTTTTAGAAACAAAATTTAACTTTTAAATCTTAAATTGTTCGATTAAACCCAAAAAAAATTGATTTTGAAAACCCTAATTGAAACAAAACAAAAAAAATTGCATTTCAAAACCCTAGAGATCGAAATGAAATAAAACATCGCATTTACAAATCCAAATCGAGCTTTTTGAAACCCTGAATTCAAATCAAACGAAAAAAATTGAATTTGAAAACCCTAGTTTGAATTGAAACGAATAAAATTCATTAAAAACCCTAATTGTTTAAAACTAAAACCCTAAATTGAATTGGAACAAAAAAATTTGTTAAAACCCTAAATTGGAATCGAACAAAAAACCAATCACATTGCTTAAATGTTTTAAATTTTATTTACTTTGTATGGAAAAAATGATATATATTAAACTTTAGTTTCAATTTTAAATTATAATTAGATTAGAAATCAATATGTTAAAGAATGGTTAAAATTCATAAAGTTTATCTTGATGTTTGTTTGCAAATTTAGTTAACAAATTCGTAAATCTAAACACGTACAATTGATTCCAATTGACACTAACTTGCAACTCTAAATTATGCCAAGGGCCACCCAAACTTCACCCTAAGTTTGCTAAACCCTAGACCCTAAACTGTAAAATCTAAACCCACAACACTAAAGCATTTGAAATTTATGAACCCTAGACCCTAAGCTTTCATTGGACATACCTAAAATTATGTAGGTTCAATGTCAAGAATGGGTCTATTTGGTAGATTTATGAAAACTATTTTGAATATCTAGAATGCCATAAAAGTATAATTATAGCAATTCCAATTGGAAACACTTCCAGTACATATATATCCTAGATAATAATCCACCCATCCTCAATCATAATGGATTATTTGGCAATTAAGAGAGATTCAATTTAACCATAAAATTACCTATATTTTGATACTATATAGATTTATGTGGAAGGATAGAAATGCATCAATATGCTTTGTGCCATATTTTATGAATATTAATATTTAAGAAAAATCTAGATAAGATTGACCTAAGTAGATGATTTATGTAAGGGCTTTTTAGTGAACAAGTGACACACCATGGAGATAGGGATGGTATTTAAATTCTTATTTATAAATATAGTGTACCCCCTTTAAATTTGTATTTGGTTTTTATAATGAGTTGAAATTATCAATGTGTTACATAAAAGAAATTTGTGCTTAGATATATTTAAATTAGATAATAAAGATATAGTTATATAAAATAGGGAATCCAACATGAGGAATAAACCTTTAATGTGCCATTGTGTGCATCTAATTTATGCCAATGATTTAGTAAGAGTGATTGTCTAAGAGGATGAAATAAGCCTTGAAAAATTGTAAGATCTAACACTATTTTAATGTAGTTTTATATGTGTGTACATGTCCACTATGTTTTTTGAGTTTATGTTAATGTAAGATAAGGAGGATTGGTGGATATATTTGAAATCTAAAGAAAAACAAAAATGATGTGAATATATAGATATATATTTGTAAAATGATTCTTTAACTTATCTATATTAAACATTGTATATTATCTCTATATTACTATCATGGCTTGATTTTCATTATGTCTACTAAATGTTGCTATATTTATTCATTGTTGTAATTAAATTATAGGGCTCAATGTGTAATCTATTTTACATCAAATTTTATAGTAGACTTATAATCCTAGAATGTTTGTAAATTTAATAGCTAACAAATAACTTGATAGGTGCAACTAAAAACCAAAAAGTGTGGTTTGATTTATCTCCATTAGGCTGGAAAGCTAAAAAATCTACTAGGTTTATCCCTATTAGGTTGAAAACCCAAAAGTGTAGCTTAATAAACTTACAAGTGGTGAAAACTCACAAAAGCACTAGAAACTAATATTTGCAAAACTACCCTTGACATATCAAAAAAAGCCAAAGGTCACCATATGTCATACTGTATAGGTTGTATAGTTATATTAGATACCTTATAGTATCTCCTATTGGTTAAATATGTTTGAAGATGACATTAGCGACACATCCCTACATTTATATGAGATATATTATTAACATGTCGTGTTACACATATGCTAAGATACTCAAATATGGATAAGGAGAACTAGGGAATATATATTAGAAGAGAAAGATATACTAAGCTATCCAATATTATATTTTTGTACTTAGTGTAGAAGAGAAATTCTAGACCAAGAATGCAAGTGCAAACTCAATACTCTACTTCTAATGAAAGGTAAATAAAATAATGAAAGATTAGAGAAGCATAATATGTTCCATAACATTCTTTTATGGCTCTAAATGTATGTGTTGAAGTTGCTCTTTGGTTCTCTAATGTGATAACATATACATACAAATTTTATCATATGGAAACATTTGGGGATGTCATTATTTTATAGAGTTGAGGGGAAAGGAATGGAGGACTAGGTTTTTTTGGAATCGAGGACTAGAATCATGAGAGAATTTTTGAATTTGAATTTGAGAGGGAAGAGAGAATTAAATGTAGGTGGTTGGGTTGATGGAGGGCTTGTGTTGACTTGATTAGGTAGATGGGAATAATTGAATGCTAATTTGAATTTGGATTGAAGGTCTAAGTTGGAAATGAATGGCTATGATTAGTCTAATTGATTTGATGGCTAGGATAGATTATTAATTTCATTTTAGATTTGATGAAGTGGAAGTAAGTTACATTAGTTTGAGTTTGGATTGGTGATTTGGAATTATTTTAATTTTAAGCTATGGATGTGACATGATTATCCCCTTAATGGTTGATTAAAAGTTAGGATTTGGGGATTTTAGCTAATTAAATAATAAACTCTAAAGTCTAAACCGTAAACCCTAAAGCCATCATTTTTTCTTAGGCTCTTAATGAAATTTGGTTGTCTTAGGCAACTCCACCAAATTTCATTACCTTATGCCATGTAATTGTTTCCTAGGATCTTGCAGCATGTAGATCCCCTTAAGCTATCCTATTACCTTAAACCCTAAACTCTAAAGTCTAAACCCTAAACCCTAAAGCCATCATTTTTTCTTTAAAGGCTCTTAATGAATTTGGTTGCCTTGACCTTCACCAAATTTTATTCATTTGAGCCATGCCATTTTCTCCTAGGACCTCACTAGGCGTAAATCCCCTTAAGCCATCCTGTCACCCTAAATCGTAATTCAATTTTCTTAAGGGGTTCCAATATGACATTTCTTAAGGGGATCAAAGAAGTTCTTAAAATTTGGTGATCAAAGTTGCCCAAGGCCCAACCAAATTTAACAATAATAAGATCTGCAAGATTATACAATATCAATAGTTAATTGTATTTTCATTCAAATAACATGTGCCTTAGACATATAAATGAGGCTTACATATAATTTTATCATTTGTATTCAATTATTTAAGGCCATTTATATTGAATGGTTTAACTTGGTATTTCCTAAACATGTATCTTACATCTTGAAATTACAAATCTAATGCAGGTTCACTCATATCTTGAAGATCACATGGATCCATTCAATAATATTCGCAATCCACCTCCACGCCATCCATCTCCAACACCTTCACCTCCACCTCCGCCCACTCCACCTCGTAACCCCCCACCTCCACCACCTGAAATCAATGAGCATGCTCGTTTGCAAGCACAAATCAATGCTTTGCTAGAACCATCCAAGATCAAATCAACATTATTCAAAATGAAGAATGTGTTGCACCTCCTGTGAGGATGTTTGCATCTAGGATGCAAACCCTTGTTGATGCTGTCAGGGCTATGGATGGGATTGTAGATGAGCATCGACAATGGCTAGAGGAGAGGAGAACTCCTAATTTTGAAAAGGAAAACACAAAGAAATGAATATCTATGCAGTAGAGAGCCATAATAGTTTATAAATTAAAACAATGATCTTAAATAGTTATGAATTTATAAATTTGGTGAGCGATGGATATTTTGTGTGATGAATTTATAAATTTGGTTCCAAATGGATATTTTTAGTGACATGAATTTATGATTTTGGTTCTATATGGATATTTTTAGTGACATGGATTTGTGAAGTTGGTGGAATTTATGAACTTATAATGAATAGTATATAATAGTATATATTTATGACTATCTACTAGATCATGATTTCTCCTATTTGAAAAATTATGTGTGTGTTAAAGACATAAAATGAGATTTTGTGAATGTTTCAAGTTTATTGTTTAGTATGTATGTGCATGTATTAAAATTTGCATAATAGTTCTTAAATTTTGAAATTTGTATATGTATGTATGTATAGTTTAGTTTAATGATTTATATGCATGCAAATTATGCATCATATTATTTTATTTTAAATGTACATGTACATACATTTAATTTTTAATTTTGTATGGACATGCTCTTGAGTTGAACAATCAATGTATATATATGTGCATTTCAATTAAATAAATGAGCTTAATATAAAGCGGGATCCGATTACCAAAGCGGGATCACAATTTACTAATAAATGGGATCGGCTCTATTGGGATCTCGTTCACTAAAATCTAGTGTGCGAGCGTTGTAAAGGCAGCGGGTTCCGTCTTATAAGCGGGATCCGTTACCTTTAGCGTCAAAAAAAACAGGATCTGATTGTGACATAGGATCCCGTGTCATAATCGGGATCCCGTTTTTTTAGATTTGAATTTTGTTTTGCATCGTGGGCGGGTTTTTGCCAAGGTTTTTGGTTCGGGAAAAGCTTTGGAAGTCCGAACCTAAGCCTTCAATCTGGTTTGACCTGCAAATTGAAGGCCCTAACAATGTCAAAGAAAAATATTGACTTTGGACATATGGCTGACGACCTTTTTTTGAAAATTTTCTGACAAAATGAAAACCCATTTTAGATCAAACAATGCTGATTCTAAATATGTAATTTTTTTTGCAATTGAATTATTTTTTGTATTTTTCAATTAATTTCTAATAAAACTGGTCCATAAACTTTAAAAATTAGAGTTTTTTACTATTTGAATAACTTTTGATCAACATAACATTTTGAAAAACGGATTGCACAAGAGCAAACTTCAGACAATTCTTTTCAATTTGAAAAAAAAAATCAAAAAATGATAAGTTTAGGTCATCTTATGCATGTCGTACATGAAAATTTTTCAAAACAACAAATCTGCCTAGTAAAAAATTAACAAAAAAAAAATATTCAATAAAAAATTACAAAAAAATATCAAGAGCAAGGTTCAGCGAGTCATAAAACTTTTTCCAAAAGGATTTAGAAAAATACGATAATTTAAGTCAAAATATGGATGTCGTACACGTGCATGGTATGGTAAAAAAAATGACTTTTAATTTGAAATGCCTATTGAAACTCAATTTGTACAATCTGGGTATTGAAATAAATTACATATTTGGAAACTAGACTCCGAGCACTACATTTTATGATTAGTGACTTTTTTTAAAGATTTCATCTCATCTAACTATTCAACTATTATTCAGTTCTTATTAACATTTTCTTCTAGTTAACATTTCTTTTATCAGTCCTTGCACTTAAATAAATCACATCAGCCTATCAGTAAATTTACCATATGTTTTAGAATTTTTAATTTTTTTTCAAATTTCTCGAGGGGGCATCATCCTATCTTGCCTTAACCAAAGCAAGCCAAGGCACATTGGGGTAGGTCCTGAGCCAAATTTTCTTGATTATTCTTTAACACAACACTCAAAATCACATTGTATCAAAGAGGGGCAAAATGCAACATTTTCTCACTAATTTGAGTCTTTTTGCATAATTATTTCATATTGTCATATTCTTCTATTAATTAAATAATTTTAAATTATTTAATTTATCCTTATTCTCCTTTTGATTAAATAAATACATTTTATTTATTTAATTATTCATTTTCCCTTCTTTCTTCTATAATTAAATAATTATTTTTGATTATTTAGTTATTCATTATCTTTTTTCTTCTATAATTAAATAAATTCTCGTTTATTTCATTATTTAACATTTCCTCTTATCTATAATTAAATAATTATTTCTGATTATTTAATTTTACCATTTCCCTCTATCTATTATTAAATAATTGTTTCAATGATTTAAATATTTCATATCCCTCTTTTTTTATAATTAAATATATATTTTTTAATTATTTAATTATTCACTTTCCCTCTCCTAAATTAAATAATTATTACAATAATTTTAATTATTTATTCTTATCCAAGCCCTATCTCTCATTTAATTCATTGGATCTTGGTCCATGTTTCCCATCATTAAATATTTTATTCTCAATTAATTTCATCTATTGATCATGATACATCATATATTGATCATGATGCATCATCACTTGATCCTTATCCTTCATTTGAATTGGAATTTCTATTAAATCAAGCTATCAATCTCATTTCAAGTTTAACCACAATCTTCAATATTTTTCAATCACCCATCTTGATATCTTGCTATCTTACATCAACATTGAGCTTATCATATATCTTACACACTACATATTTTAAAGAAAAAAAACTAAAATGGAGAAGACCAATGGAGGAGAATCAACTTTGGCATAAGAGTTGAGGTTTTATTGGTTCATTATTTGATTTCTATTGTCATTTTGTGCTTCATTATTAGATTAGGGTCTATATGGCTTGAATTTAGGTAGTTTTGTGGCTGCTATGGATGATTCATGCCTTTCCCCAATTTTCCTAGTCTTACAAGTGCAGTTGGAGAATTTAACATAGTTTGTATTGGTATATTAAATGCACGGTTTAATCTTTTAATTTTTCCAACATTTAGAGTTGCTTGTGTTTTGTGTAGAGTAGGTTAATATTATTTTAATTTACTCTAGCATACTCAAGTTTTCATGTACACATCTTCAACTTGCTTAGTGAGAGCCACACCCCTTTTATCACTAGTAAAAATTTGTTTATCTTGAGTTTTTCATGTGTAGATCATAGTTGGGCAGCCCTATATTGTGTTTGGGTGGCTCTATCATTAGGGTTAGGAGTTTAAATTTTATTGTTCATCTATGTTTTCGTCATCATAAATGTTGAAGGCTCTATAGGCTAGAGTTTTGACTATAGATCAAGAGCTAGACCACCTTACTCAAGTCTTCAAATTGAATAGTTACAAGAGTAAGAATGTCTCAAGGGTATTTAAGCAAGCCGAAGACCATCATAAACTCATGCCCAACTATGTTTCCCCTTTTAATCTATTGGTTGCATGATCCCTTCCTTTCATTGAAGGCATTTTGAACAAAATCTCCAAAATCCTTATGAGAAAGGGCCTTCATTGCACCTTCAAACTCTTTTACACTATAAGAAAGCAAAACCCCTTAGCCAAAGACCCCAACAACCCTATTCTCTACTCTAGTATCTATAAAGTGGTTTGCTCTTGTGGCACCCCATGTATTAGCGAGACAAGACACTCTATTGACACTAGAATCAAAGAGCACTTTGCAGACATTAAACATGAGTGTATCCTAAAATCTACCATAAAGGAACACTCCTCAAAAACCAAACACCATATCTCTTTGGAAGACACCCAAATCCTATCTAAGGAAGATAACTTCTTTAAGATTAAAATCAAATAGACCATTGAAATTAACAACCACCCCTCTAGTCTCAATCATGATGGTGGTTGGGATTTAGCTTACACTTGGCAACCCCTTTTTTCTCTCCTTCTAGACACTTCTCTCTACCTCTTTCTTGACCCTCCCCCTTCCTCTTTTCCATCTCCTAGTCTTAGGACCTCCATTTCTTCTTGTTTCCCCATGTCCCCACCCTATCTTCAGACATTTTGCCTCCTCCTTTTCTCCCTATCCTTTTGTCTTCTTATCCTCTCCCCCAATAGGTATTTCTTCCCACCTTCCTTTCATTGACCCTCTTTCTTGTACTTATCTAGTTCCCTCCCTCTTTGATCTTCCCTTGTGTTCCCATTTCCTTTTCCTTTCTTCATCTTCCCTCCCCAAATCATTCTCTCTCTTTCCTTTGTTCTCCCCCTAAGTTGTTCTTTCTTCTTTTCTATCCCTGTCTTTGTTCCTTTATTCATTTTTAAGGTATTTTGTAGGGCCTTCTTTCTACGTTTATCCTTCTCTCTTTCCTATTCATGTGTTTCAACCTTTGTTTGTAGTTTTATCTATTCCTTACCCTTTCCAGGGAGTTCTTGCCTCTCCTATTTTCTTGGTTTCTATTTCCTTTCCTTTTATTTTAATTGTCTAATCTAGCCTTTGCTCATTCGATTTTAGGTTTTATTTTTATTCTTAATCTCTTTCCTTTATCTTTCCCTTGTTTTAAGGCCCTTATTTTTATTTTCTCATTTATATTATTTTCTTCTTTATCTTGTGTCCCTAATGTTTTATGCTATTTTAGTTTTTGTTTTTTGCTTCCTCTTAGCTTTGCTTTTCTTCTTCCCCCTTTTCATTGTTCTCTAATTTTTAATTATTTATCTCCTCTCCATCTACCATTTCCCTCCTCATTAAGTATTCCGTTTTTAGGCTTTCTTTCCTCTCTCTTTTTAGTTATTTCTCCCTTTTGTTAATCTTTATTTGTTATTCTTCCGCTTCCTTTTTTTTCTAAATTCTCTTTCTTCATTCTTGCCCCCTACTTTTATTTTTATTTTATCTTCTTACTTAATTAATTTTGCCTCTTGATCCTTTCTTTTAAGGTTTCATTTAATTTCTCTCTCTATTATTAAGAATTATTCTATTTTGTCTTATTTTTGAAGCCTTCCCCTCATCATCTATTTAACCTATGATTTGCTACACACCTTTCTATTCTCTTCTCTTACTTATTATCTTTAATGTGGCCTCGAAATAAAAATCACTGACAAAATTTAATTAGCTGATAAGCTTTTATTGTGGACTTGCCAGTCTACAGGCCATCAACAAACTTGTCCCACACACCTGCAAACCATTTTATTGCCCGGTAAACCACTTGATCGCCTATTCACTCCCACATGAATAAGAGCCCAACGAGAGTTATTTAAATTTATTGCATGATCATATTATTGATAGGGATGGTTTCTTGGAAACGGCAAGGTAAGGCGCCTGTTTCAAGCTATTGGTGATCACTTTAATGAATACTTAGCTTTCCTTACATGCCTCTGCAAAACTTCAATTTTGGCTCACAAAAATGATTATTGCAAGATGTGCAGTGAGAATCGTGGGGGCAGAGATTGAAAGTACATCGCCCAAGTAGTCTTTTGTCTCATGCCAAACATCCCTTAATTAAAGCCCGAAGAAAGAAAATCTTGTCACACAATTAATAGGCATATAGGCCTACTAATGGAAATAGGTTGCAAAACTTCTAGAGGTTATGCACGCTTTAACCCAACATTGCATTCCTCTTGACTCTGATACATATGCCCTGCGTCTACATAACACGAAGACACTATCACAAGGTAAGAAACTTCATGCCCAAATACTCATTTGAGGACATTATCAAGACACCTTATTAACAACCAAACTAGTAACACATGTATGCCATGTTCGGTGTTTGTTATAATGCCCACCTTGTTTTTGATAATATAAAGAAACATAATGTTTTTTTTGTGGAATGCCATGATCAGAGGTTATGCCAGCAATGGGGAATTTGAACAAGCTCTAGTACTTTTTTATAAAATGTAGAGTTCAAGGGTATACCCAAATAATTTTACCTATACATTTGCACTAAAGGTATGTGTTGGGCTATTGGATATACAAGGGGGAAATGAGATTCATTATTAGATTGATAGAAATGGAATTGAGTTGGATGTTTTTGTGGGTTCTGCTCTTGTAGACATGTATGCTAAATGTGGTAGTCTGGATGAAGCACAACATGTATTTGACAAAATGCCTCATAGAAATCTAGTCTCGTGGACTGCAATGATAGCAGGTTACTGTCAGAATGGGCTTGCTAGTGAAGCTATCAGGCTTTTTAATGAAATGAGAATAGCAGGTGTTATCCTTGATTCTGTCACATTGATGAATGTGCTTCCAGTGTGTGCCCATTTGGCAGCTCTACAATAGGGCAAGATGGTGCATGGTTGCATAGTTAAAAATAATTTTAGCAAAAATGTTTATGTGGGAACTGTACTTCTAGATATGTATGCTAAATGTGGAATTATTGAAGATGCATGGCAATTGTTTGACAAGATGGCTGAGAGAGATGTCATTTTGTGGAATGCAATGATTGTAGAATGTGTTCAAAATGGTGACTTAGACAAGGCATTGAGGCTTTTTCATCAGATGCGACTGGAAAATGTAGCACCAAATTTGTTTATGATTGAGAGTGTGCTGCCAACATGTGCTCATTTGGTAGCTCTGGAGAGGGCAAGTGTTAGCAAGCCTACATAATTAGAAGTGGATTTGAGTTAGATGTTTCTGTCGGTAATCGCCTTATAGATATGTATGGAGTGTAGAGATTGCTGGGCAATTATTTGAGAGAATGGCTCAAAGAAATGTTGTGTTGTGGACTGTTATGATTTCAGGATACATAATGCATGGCCATGTAGAGGATGCTCTCAATTTTTTTCACAAATGCAACAAACAACCATGCAACCAGATCATGTCACATATACAACAGTTTTGTCTGCTTGAGTAACCATTTTGGTCATAAGTACTGTACAACACAAGAGAATAATCATGCTAACTATGGACATGATGAATAATTGTACAATGCAAGGTAATGCAGGCATGGTGCATATGTAAAATATTATTATGGTGCATGGGTACTCACCTCTTTTTAGTGTGGAGCAAAGGAGTGTGGATTGTATTAGGAGCTTGCACAAGGGACTATGGAATCAAGAGGTCTTTGTTGAACCAAGACGACTAGCAGTATACCATATAACTTGAATTGGGAATGCATGTAGTCGCCTAGGTGTCATTTTTTAGGACAATTAGCTATGTGGGTGGAGATGTACTCTTAATGATTCAACAAATTATCATAGTGCAGAGTCATTGTTTAATAGAAATAGCTTGCAGTAATCTGCTCACTAACAAGCACATAATGAATGTGATGATCTTTATTAATATTGGGATTCAAAATTATTGCATTGGATTCTATGTTGTTAGTTGGTACTTAAATATGAACCAGGAATTCCTTTTGATTGAAAGGTACTTTGCGTTTGCATTTTTTGGCATTTTATCATGATTGTTATAGAGATTAGGTATCTTTCCATGGAGGATGCACAGATCTTATGTATTCTTTAGGTTTGTCCTCACGACATGTGACACTCTTAATTGTGCATTTAAGGTAATCTATGATCTAATATGCACTTATTCTAAGTTGAAGACATCTTGTTTACGATTTACCCCAGTTTGCTGGTTTGAATTTGGCTTCAAAGTTTATGTATGGTGGTTTTCCATATATTTTTTAACTAGGTTTGGTATAGTTTTTGGTGATTTTTTTAACTTGGATTAAGTACATTGGGTTTGCTGATTCTATTTACCCGGCTTCGGTATAGCTGGGAATGGAATTACAAAATATATATACAATAGATGAAAATATCAATCTTAGTATAGATAATGGTGTGAAAGGAGGGATTCATACTTATGCAGTTGAAAAGTCTAAAGACATAGATGAATCCAGTTGTATAATTTTGACAAGGAAATCATGAGTAGTTTAGGGCACCACATGTACAAAATTTTGGTACACCAAGTATCTTTGACACACTTGAGTTTTCCAAAGAGTAAAAAGTACATTTCATTTTTCCCCAGAAAATGAGTAAAAAATATAGGATCTTTTTACAGTCATGCTCTTAAGTTTTCTTGTTGTAAAATGAATCTTACTTCAGTTGCCAATTTAAAAAGATCATTTCCAAAAACCCATTCCATATATATATATATTTATTCTATCAACTATAGATATTGCACTCCTGTCGGAAATGTAGGGGAACTGTATTATAGAGGAATTTTGCCCCTTTTTACTAGAAGTTTGACCTTTGTATGCTTGTCTCCAGTTATACATGGCAGTTACTAGGGGATTAAATTAAGCTCTTGGAACCGTGGAAGACAAGATAACTGCCTGATAATGATTTAAAGATAAAGTCAAGAACATTTATTTATTCATGTATTCATTTAATAGTTTGTTGACGAGGATTGTCGAGGACACTCCTGCATCACTTGCATGAGTCAATAAAATAAATGACTTCATATTTCTCTTTGTTTTTTCTTTTTAATTCCATGATATATTTCATTAACCATTTCAACTCAGAAGTAATGAGTTCAATTATCTTTTGAGATTTCTTTTTTATGTTTGAAGTAGAATTTAATACAGGTTTAAGGAAATAGTATCTCAAGTTAAGAGCTACAAGTTACTCCATGTTTGAGATTACATCAGTTCCACATTTGTTGTCAAAGCCAGCTGCTGTTACTTAGACCATAGGGCAAACTTTGTTCTTTGGTCCATATTGTTTATTGATTGTTGTGAGTATACTAATTTTATGCATTTTCATAAAATCAGTTGCTTTGTACAAACAACATTTTAATGAAGCCAGTAGAAATCTATATTGTTTATGTTTGAGATTACTCTGAATTTTAATGAGCTCAGTAGAAATCCAAATTGAAGCCAATAAAAATTAGTTGCTTTGTAAAAACGACATTTTGAGATTGAGATTGCTTTTGCTTCTTCCCAGTATATATATATATATATATATATATATATATATATATATATATATATATTGACAGAGCATATTAAACATTACACTGTCAAAAGTACACAATTCTGTTATGAGTTCTCTATTTTATTCAAGTTTAAGTGGCTTTTCCCCTAATTATAACTGTATAGTTTAAGTGGCTTTGGAAATATAATTATACTTTTCTTATCTAATTTTTTCATATGTGCTATTTGATTTAACATATTGAATTTCATGGATCAAAATAACAAAATCTAGAATACATTCAATTGTCTTACTTAATTACAAAATATATAAAGTATACAACAATTTAGCAATTAAAATACAACTATATAAAATGTAAGAAAATAGAACATGCAAAATATAAACAAACACAAAATTTGGAAACATACAATTGCATAAAATTCTAATTTCATCCTATACTATACATAAATTTCAGTTATTTTTTCTCAGTTTTTATGCCAAAATTGCAATTTTGTATCTTTTTCTTCACATATAGATTGTCCTTAATCATTTTTATATAAACTTAGATTTGAAAATAGTTTTTTGCACTACAAATGAAAAGAGAGATTTTTGCAAATTTTTTATACAATCAAATTGTTTGTGTTCTATTATGATTCCATGCTTTAATTTAAGTAAGAGAATATTTATTTGTATCTTTAATTTCAGTTATGTTTTCTCAGTTTTTATGCCAAAATTGCAATTTTGTATCTTTTTCTTCACATATAGATTATCCTTAATCATTTTTATATAAACTTAGATTTGAAAATAGTTTTTTGTACTATAAATGAAAAGAGAGATTTTGCAATTTTTTTGTACAAGTCAAATTGTTGTTTGTGTTTTATTATGATTCCATGCTTTAATTTAAGTAAGAGAATATTTATTTGTATTGGAATAATATTTTGTATTCTTAGATCCGGAGATCAATTTTCCTTCTCTTTGCAGCCTCTCTTTAATGACTGCTCATTGATTATAATCTGTTTTGATCAATACAAAGAACGACGACTTCAAATATTCAGAAAAATTTATAAATTATATAGTGCATTTGTACTTGCATGTTTCCACAATTTATATTAAAATACGTCTAAAATTTACCTTTAATTTCCTATCGGCTTATCCCTTGAACCTCCTATCAGTGCAAGTGCTAGTGTAAAAACTGTATGGACTGAAAATTTCTAATTTGTCCAGTAGAGGACTTTAACCCATGACATGGCAAAGCCTGTTGTTTCCTTTCATCATCTCAAACGTACTTATTTATGTCCTTTTTAAAGCGAGAATTAAAAACCAACCAGTTTGTGGAGAAGTTTGACCAAAACCATGGATTAAGAAATTTAGTTTCCCTCGTTCTTGAACTACGGCTACAATTTGTTGTGCGTAAGTTCTGGGGGTGATTCGCATAGTCCACCGGTTACCTGCGTGACGGTTCTCTGTCTGGTTCCTCGACGGCATTAAAGTCCTTGGTTCCTTACTTTGTGTTCATCCTCTTGCTACTTTATTTTTGCTGCATTAAGCTGTGAAAATGAGTGACCTCCTTATGGAAGACGTGTTTCCAGCTTATGATGTTTTTATTAATCACCGAGGACCTGACGTCAAGAAATCTCTCGCCAGCCTCATCTATCGCGATCTTACAGAGCATGGATTGAGGGTGTTTCTCGATGAACAGGAATTGCTAGTGGGAGTTTCCTTTACCCCTGCAATTGAATCTGCAATTCGTGGTGCCTCTGTTCAGATTGCTATTTTCTCCAAAACATATGCGAAATCAGTTTGGTGTTTGGATGAGCTGTTATGGATGTTTAAATCTCAGTCTAGTAAGATTATCCCCATCTTCTATGACATCCAACCTTGCGAGCTCCGCAATGTTGACAGGGGAGCATATGCTGAAGCCTTTAAAAAGCATAGAAACGAGGGCAGGCAACAAGTGGAAAGCTGGATAAACGCCCTCAGAGAAGTCGCTGATATTTCTGGCGTGGTGTTCGAGACGGCGAAAGAGTAAGTATTTACAATGATCTGAAAATATACGAATGTACAGTTCTTTGCATGAGCTTCTGGTTTATGACTAAGTTCTAAATTTGTTTCAGTAACCATGGAGATCGTTTGAAACAAATAGTAGAGAAAGTATTAGAAAAGGTGGGAGGGAGACAACTGTATGTGTGTGATCACCCTGTGGGACTCCTTCAAGCGGCAGCTGATTTCGAAAAGGAGGTTTTGAGTGCAAGCGGCACTCACGTTGTCGGGATTGTGGGGCTTGGCGGATCGGGGAAGTCAACTCTGGTTACTCATCTCTACAACTCCAAGTGTTCCCAATTCCAGAGATCTTGTTTCTTGTCTGAAGTGAGTAAAGGTAAAATACCGACTCTGCAGGAAATACTCTATAGAGATCTGCTGCGTGATCATACTTTGCATATTCAGGATAAGCGTATAGGTCAGACCTTGCTTTACAATCGTCTGCAAGGGTTGCCAGTTTTGATTGTTTTTGAAGATATAGATAATAAAGAGCAAATAGACAATCTGTTATTTGTAAAGAATGTTGTGGGAACTGGCAGTCTGATTTTGGTGACAGCTAGAGACGAAACTTTGCTTCACAGTTGTGGAGTCAAAATATACAATGTCAAATTACTAGGTGCAAAAGATGCACAGGAGCTATTCTGCTGGCACGCTTTCGGCCTCACGGAACCAGTCCACGGTTTGCAAGATATGGTGGAAGAGTTGGTTGAAAGGTGTGGTGGATTTCCTTCGGCTTTGATAGTTTTAGCGGGGCAACTCTACAATGAACTTGATCCAGAAATGTGGAAGAAGCACATGGAAAGCCTCCGTAAAGTACTGCCGAATGAGGTATTCTCGCAGATACTAAAGCATATTTATGATTCTCTTGACGATATAGGGCAAGAGGCCTTTTTAGACGTTGCCCATTTCTTAATTGGAGAAGACAAAGATCTGGTGGAGAGGGTTTTGGATGGATTGACTGATGACGGCTTTCAATGCCTTAAGACGCTCCGTCGTAAATGCCTCGTGGAGTTTCATAGTGCAGACAGAATTTGTCGAAGAGCATTACGGGTAAAAAATACCTGCAACCCTTAAATAAGCGTAGATCTGTTTATCGTAATTTAAATAAGTTATGTGAACTATTTATTACCGTAATATAGCTAATGAACTTATTCTCAGGGTGCCGACGTAAATTGGAGTACAAGTACCTGGAGAAGAGCAAAGGGGAATTTCAGAATAAGAATGCACGATTTAGTGAGGGACTTGGCAAGACAAATCGGCAGACAGAGGAAGTTGCCCCTCCGCCTTTGTTGCTCAAGCAATAAAATGATCCCCGCACAGGTATTTGATCTCATTATTTATAACAGTTTCCCTTATATTTTTGCTATAGAACAATGAAATGTAAATAAAAAATAAACTGAGGCCTAATTTTGTTTTCTTGGAATCTGCAGTTAACTTGATCATAAGTTTTGGTGATATCTAGGTTGATCACATGCTTTGCTTATTTTAAACCATCGCAGACAGTAATTTCGTCGGAAATGAAAATCCCTTCAATCAATTTCTTGGGAATATTGGTGGGTAATTGGAGTTGATCTCAAGAGTAAATGCATTCAATTATATTTTGAAAAAAACCAACAGCTTCATGATCTCTTATATCACGGATGTCCTCCAATAGGCTTCCATCTCTTAGAGGGATATGGAAATTTTTATTAATGTTTCAGCGAACTCTAGAGGAATTGAAAGAATTTAGTATTAAAGTCTCCATTTTGTAACTAAACCTCTCTAGATTTCTCTGTAGAATATTTCTTCCCTTTTTTGGAACTTCCGTGAGATCTTGAGACCAAGTTCTTCTTCTGAATGCAGGTCGACCGATCCATCACTTATATTTGAATTTTTTCATTTAGGACCTCCATCACCAATTCGATCTGTTGTTTCTTCGCATTCCATTCTTTGATGCAACCCTTGATGTTGATTATTTTCTTTGCTAGGACAAACATTATCTTGAGCATTCGACCGTTAGTCTTTCACAAGATTCAACATTTAAGGGGTATCGTTTGGCTGAAACTCCCAATCACAGTCAAAGTTATAGGAAAATGATCTGAACTCAAGATAGGAAAGATCTTGTCTTCAATTTTCTAATCTCTATTAAGACAACAGAAATATTTCCAACCTTTTTCCAATCTAGCTGAACCCTACAATTCTGTTTATCAATGTATTTTTCCCACCCGGTCATTCAATAACTTTCAAAGTCTACATGGGATTGAGTTATTCTTAGGACTCCGCTCTTATTCTTTTCTGGCAACGTGGAGTTGAAATCTACTTGACCGCACAATGTTTTCATCAGATATAAGAAGGATTTCCCTAGAAACTTGACTCGACAATCTCTTCTTCTATCTACCCCCCTTCGGTCCACATATATTGTATGGAAAAAAATTGTATATTGCCTGACAAACTTTTGATTTTATAGAACTAACAATTAAGATGATTTCTAGGCTAGCGATAAGAGCAGACCAAAAAATTATCAAACCCCTGGAGGCTTTATCCGCGCTTACAAGTTCTCCCTTCTATATAACCCTTTTTTCAATCAGAAGGTCGCTCCTCGTGAACATTTTCATTAACTTTAGCATATTCTCCTAAATTATTCCCGATTACAAACAAAGCAACGATGTCCAATATTCCGTTTCTGATGCCGGCCGGGGTTAACCTCCCAACAATCTTTAAGGAGAAGATCAGCTCCTTCTGCCATCTGGGCAGATAATTAGAAAATACCGTTTTCGAAGAGTTCAGTATCTAATGGATTCTCCCCAGACCATCGAGATGAAAGGAAATTGAAATCCATAGTCTGCTAACCTCCGAACAATCTGTCTTTGATATAGGCCTTATTCCTTAAACCCTCTTACAGTAAGAAAAAATAGCAGTAAGAAAAAATAGTAATACCACTTACAGTAGAGACATAAACAAACAAATCTTCCTACAGGCTGCTCAGAATATGAGTGATCAACATATACGATAATATTTTGTATTATTTCTGAATGAACTGGTTACTGTAGATAAAATTCAGAACAGCTCTAACACTACACTGAAGAAAAAAATTAATCAGAACTTTAATAAGTTATTTGCAAACTCAACAATCTGCATAGATAGGAAAAAAAGGACTGTACTATTCTGAATAATTGAACTGGCTGTGTTGGAAGTTAATCCCAACTACTCTCTGCCTTTTGCGTCACATCCATATCTCCGTATCGTCCTGCGTATCTGTAGCATCAACACTAATATTAAAGACAGCATTGAAATCAAATCTCAGGAAGATTCGAATGGGATTTTTAGTAACTTCTCCAGACTGTCCTCTATCACATCAGCTGGACTCACACGTATTGTGGGTGATAGAAAAATATTATTTTATGCAGTCTTTCTCCTCCCCCCACACATGAAAAGAAGTATCGAAAAGTTGAAGAAGTTTGAAAAACAGGGGGGTGCAGTATTTTAACAGAGGCAGTCCATTGATAGAGCAGATGCATGAGAAGAAGTTCAGTGAAGAATTGCTGTAGCAACAGCAGGGTAACTCACAGAGCTGTGAGGGGAAGTCAAATCTGTTGAAAGCTATGTAATGGTGTTTGCAGAGAAGAGCTGAAGCTCAAATGAAAGTCATATGTAATGTTTTGTTGATGAATATAAGTTTTTTATAAGTCTGCTCCCTGTTATAGGGGATAGGGCCCAATAGTCGTGCGGGGTCCAATAGTCTTGCACCCAATTGTAAATATAATACTCAATACTCGTTTATATAATGTCTAATAGTTGTGATTTGACTACCCATAATTAAACAAGATGTATGCTTTTGATCTAAAAAGCAACCAATCATGTGATACCACATCAGCGCTCAACTACTCATGATGTAATGCACAAGAATTGGTCTCACTATTTTTTGGGGCCTTTTTGGACACCTTGACAAAAACGCATGCTGATGTGGCATCACAATTGATGATGTGGCCCTGAAACCTTAGTTATAAGCAGAGAACTTGCCAAGTAAGCTGCTGTAAAAAATTGGGAGTGATTTGAAATTTCGACGTAGGATAATTAGAAGTGCGAAGTTAGGGTGCACGACTACTGGGTCCTCTCCCCTATATGTTATGTTCTCTTTTGTTTAAGTAAACTGTGTTTATTTTCTTTTTCTCCTCCCCTGTTTTTCAACAAAGTGGTATCAGAGCCGAAGGTTTATCTGTAGGGAGATCTAAGGCTGAAGCCATAGTAGACGAGTTTACAGCTGAACCAAGAATAAAGATCGTTGCGTGCAGGAAGTTCTGAAGTTGACATCCAAAAGGAGAGAAGAGTTAGATTCAAGGAGACTTGAAAGTAGAAGGTCATCAACAGCAGAAGAAGACCCAGTTAAGGGAGTTGCAGAGAACTCAAAGAAAATTAAGACTGTTGTTGATTGAATGAAGTTCTGTAGTTGTTCACAAATAAAGAGTTTGCAGTTGAGAATGGAAATCGTTGTAGATGCCACCCAAAATTTAATAGCTTGCTGGATTGACTGTTTGTTGAAGAAAGCCTAGGCGAAGAACAGGTTCAATAAGAGAATGAGGTTGCACTCGTAAAAAGAAGGGAAGAAAGAGAAGATTTATATGGATGAAAGGGCAGATATAAAGAAATCACAGAAAGTACGCAGAAGTAGCTAAGTGGAAATCACCCAAGACAGGGTTCGTGTGCTTTGTCACTAGTATTGTATGAGGCTGCCAGACGAGGGTTTGAAGATATCTCTGCTGCTGTCAAGTTCGTTGCCCAAGATATAGGGTTCTGTTGAAAGAAGTCGCCAAAGGTCTGTGAAAAGAAAACAAATTGCCAAAGAAGAGGAATTTATATTCAGCGTTGAAGCTTCCAAGCATGTAAACTGTAAGTTGATTAGAGAGATCTGGTCTAGAAGAAGAGTAGTCAGCCGCTAAAGGTATTTTAAAAAATGTATAATCTTTTCAATCTGTAACTTATTGTTTGAAAGAAGATATAGCCACAGATGGTTTTAGAAGTAATTATTAGTTTTGAGAAAGTCCACAAGGGGAAAAGGCTTTCTAAACAGATTGCATAATTTATCTGAAGATATAGACATAGTTGTTGGAAGATCTGTTACTGAAGTGGTTTGTTGTAAAGATAGTGAAATTTGAAGACAGAAGGGATCATCGTATCCCCCATTGTGAAGACAAAAGGATTGCTGAGCAGGAAGAATTGCTGATATATAGAAAGCGATGTTGTTGAAAAGTCTACAGTTTAAGGAGTTTACAGCCAGTCAAAGAAAGTGAAGCTGCAAAAGACAAAAACATCAAAGTGTAGATCTATTGTTTCTATTGCAAGAATTTATCTATCTAGCTGCCCACAAAGAGTTTAATCGGGGCATATAAGTTGGTTGTCTAGCAAGAATGGCTTGAAGAAAAGGCCCAGAAGATTGCAGCCCTTGTGCGAGGAAAACCATTTTTAGAAGACAAAGTCGTCGAAAACAAGGTAGCCACCAAGCTGATAAGAAGATCCAGAAGGTTGAGATGCCTTAGAAAAGGCCATTGATTAGAGAAAACAGAGAGGTTGCAAAGAGTATCGCTGCAACTATTAAGGGGGAGCCAGAAATTAAAAGAAAGAGACCTGTGAAGGTAGACTGAAAAGAAACCAGAGGGCAATTCTGAAGAATCTAATAGTGAAGATATCGAAGAGAAGGGGCACGCAAAGCTGCCGAAGAAAGTCATAGCATTGTTGTGAAATCAAGTGCAAAGGTAAGTCAGTTTGAATCATTTATTTCAATGGGGAAAGCTGATAGAGTAAAGAAAGAAAAAACAAATGATTCGGAAGAAAAATTGAAGGAATGTAAGAATTTTTTTTCAGAAATGATAACATGTTTTAAAGAGAAACAAATGGAAAAGTGTAAACTTTTAGATGAAAATGATGATCTTGGAAAAGAATTGAATAAAATAAAAAAAGAGGAATGAAGAGGAATGAAGAGTTAGAAGAAAAAGTAAAACTATTTGATGATGTGAAAAAAAAATTGAAGATTTGGAAGAAATTTTTAAAAGGGTAGAAAAAGAAAACAGTTTATAGAAGAAGGAAATATCAAAACTAAAACAAGAGAATGAATGTTTGAAGTTAAAGCCATCTATATGTGATGTATCACGTGGCATTGAAGATTTGTGTTTTTCTGATCAGTCATTGGGTATGTGTAATTTTGCTAAAATTGATGAAGAATGCAAGAAAGAAGATGATGCATGTTATTCCTTTGATCAATTGATTGATTTTGCTGAAGATATTCCAGATAAAAAGTGTCAAGATGAATATATTAATGAATCTGAAAATGTTGTTGGTTGTTTCGATGATAATGTTGGTCTGAAAATTATTAAGAAAATGGGTTTTAAAGAAAAAGGTTTGGGAAAATATGGGCAAGGAATGAGAGAGCCCATTCAACTAGTTATGAGGCCAAAATATGAAGGCCTTGGATATGACAAACGTGAAGAAAATGAAAATGATGTTTAACATGATATATGTTTAAACAAATCAGTGCAAAGAAAGAAAGAAATTCAATGTTCTCATTGTAATAGAGGACACATTAAAGAGATGTGTTGGGATTTGTATCCATGTAGAATTTGTGGTTTGAGAGATCATTCTGAAAAGATGTGTTGGAACAAAGAATGGAATGACAGATTGTATAAAAAATGGATTGTGGATAGACTTTTGGAACAAGTTGGCAAAAACTTATAGGTATATTAAAAAAATTGTACAAATGTTCATATGTGAAGATCAATAAAAATTATGAAAGGTATGAATGTTCAAAAGGGATAAAAAGTGAATTGAGTCAAAAGAAATTGTTGTTTAGTAAGACATTTACAAATTGTGAAGATGTAGTAAATTCCAGTTTAATGTTTTGAAAGCTTGAAAACAGAGTTAAAGAAACTGCCACAGCAGTTGGTTGTAACCAAAATGAATGGCATCATTATTGAGAGTTGAAAATGTTTTAAAGTTATGGACATTGGAAAGGAGCAAAAGAAGACAGCAGTCGAGAGCATATTTAAAGTTTGCAAAAATAGAGTGAGAAAGAGTTCATAATAGAAATTAGAAAACAAGGGGAGGATAGAAGTTGTTTGATGTTATGAAAATATAAGAGAAGTTGTTAATGGACAAATGAATTAGTATAGTTGAAGAAATAATTAAAATAATGCTCAAGGATGTTTGAAAAAGAAGGCATATGAAGTGGTCGAAGAATGAAAATCACAATAAAAATTGATCGTGTGTTGGAGAGAAGCCATCATCACATGAATGAATGAGCGAAAAGAGATTACAACTATAGCTGTTGAAAGCGTTGATTCAGCTCCATAGAGCTATAAGAAAAATCTGAATAAGAGTTGTATGAAGTTGTTTGGGTGTTTATGCTGAAGACAAATGCGTCGAAAATTTCAAAAAGCTGGAAATATTGCAACTGAAGTTAAAGAACAAATCATCATAGCTCAACATAGCTGTTAAAGTCAAGAGAGGAGAAGGCACTAAGGTGTTTGAAAGAAGCCATTTGAAGGCAAATAATAGTCACCAATTTGGAAGAGTGGAAGCCACCTCAGTCATAGCTTAAGTCAAAGAGTGGTTGCAGATTTCTTTTAAAAGAAGTGCATGAAGAAGCCGCAAGAGCTTCCAATTCTAAATGTTGGATGCCTCGTATGCAAGAGGTCACTATGCAAGGAGATTCAAAAATTCGAGAAGAGAAGTAGTTGAAACTACTATTGCAAAAGTCAAGGTTTGATATAGTAGGAGCTGTTGAAAATAAATAATCAATTAAGAAGAGTTTAGATGTCGAAGCATCAGAGAAAGGGATTAAGATCAGAGGAGGATACTAGTTGTGTGAGGTTGTGAAAATACAAGTAACTTGTCAATTAGTGAAGAAAGAATATGGTTGAATGCACTAGCATTCTGGATTTGTATAAGCATGTTTGAGGCCAGTAGAGCCCACCAAGATCCTCGAGCACCAGCGGTGTGATTCTATGGGAGGTGTTGATAAAACAAGTGAATCACACCTGAACCTATGATGGACTGGTTACCAAAATAGGCCAGAGCTCATGGTTAGAGCATCCCAACAACAGTATGGGATTCTCCTATGTTCGATCTCTAGAAAATGACGATTCAAGATGCCGAAGCATTAGTGAAGGAAAGTAAAGGAAGCAGGAATGTAATTCATAGTTGAGATTAAGGGGGAGCGCTGGAAGTTAATCCCAACTACTCTCTTCCTTTTGCGTCACATCCATATCTCTGTATTGTCCTCCATATCTGTAGCATCAACACTAATATTAAAGACAGCATTGAAATCAAATCTCAGCAAGATTCGAATGGGATTTTTAGTAACTCCTCCAGACTGTCCTCTATCACATTAACTGGACTCACACGTATTGTGGGTGATAGAAAAATATTATTTTATGCATTCTTTCTCCTCCACCGACACATCAAAAGAAGTGTCTAAAAGTTGAAGAAGTTTGCAAAACAGGGGGGTGTAGTATTTTAACAGAGGCAGGCCATTGACAGAGCAGATGCATAAGAAGTAGTTCAGTGAAGAATTGTTGTAGCAACAGCAGTGTAACTCACAGAGCTGTGAGGGGAAGTCAAATCTATTGAAAGCTATGTAATGGTGTTTGCAGAGAAGAGCTGAAGCTCAAATGAAAGTCATATGTAATGTTTTATTGATGAATATAATTTTTTTATAAGTCTGCTCCCTGTTATATATGTCATGTTCTCTTTTGTTTAAGTAAACTGTGTTTATTTTCTTTTTCTCCTCCCCTGTTTTTCAATAGGCTGTTGATTCAAAAAAGAACAAACAAATTAAAAAAACTTTAGTTAATGTCTTAGCTGCTCATTTGGCAGTGATTACAAACATAAGACTTTTTTATAACAAACAGTTCTAAAACAGAAAAATTCCTCATGCATTCGACTGCATGAAAAAATCGTCATGCAAAACTACTGATAACAAACTACTATTACTACGTATACATGCAGTTTATTATGCAGCACATAAAGCTGAGATCCCACAAAAGCTGAAAAACAATAGTTAATAAAATAGATTATTTCATGCAAACAGGGAACAATGCAGCATGCAAACTGGATGCATAAAGGAAAGAAAAAGAAAACAATGAAATTTGCAGCATGTAAACAACTGTTGCTTGATAGAAAATATTGATAGAAGTGATCGAAGATCATCCATTGAGCATACACTTTCAATCTGCTATTGGACTATTAATGGGGGTAGACGATCAATGGGGGTTGACTCTTAATTGTAATAAAATTGGTTATAGGAAAAGCTTTGGTGAATATATCAGCAATTTGTTTAGATGTTGGACAAAATTGTAATTACATTTGTTCATTTTGAACTAGATCATGAATGAAATGATGTCAAATTTGTTTCGATCTAGCATGAAACATGAGATTCTTGATCATTGCAATAGTGCTATTGTTATCATAATAAATAGTTGTTGGATATTCGTGAACCAAATGTAGATCCTCCAATATCCTCCTAATCCATATTGCTTGATAACTTGTCATTATTTTTGCAATATTATTTTGCTTTTGTGGAAGAGAGAGCCACAATTGCCTACTTTTTACTATTCCAAAATATAATGCTAGAGTCAAGTGAGAAAACTTAACCAGATGTGGATTTTCTATCATTCATTGAGTTAGACTAATTAGAATTTGAATAGCCAACTAGCTCAAATTTTTCAATGGCAGAAAACGAATGCCAAAATTTTGTGTACCAATCACATATTTTAAGATTGTCTTTGCAACATGCTAATAACACTCATGTGGATCCTGCATGATTTGAGAGATGAGGGTCACAACATACATAATATCAAGGGTAGTTGCAATGATTTACATAAGGCTTCCAACCAAACTTTTGTACAAAGTAAGATCTACCTTGGAACATTCATCTTCCTTGGTTAATTTCTCACCAAGGGCTCTCAGGGTTGCAATTGTAGTGCATGTCATCATTCTAAATCTTTTCAATAAATAAGTTACATACTTGGTTTGAGAAATAAAGATATTTTTTTTATTGTTCTTGCACGTCCACACCAAGAAAATAATGAATGAGTCTCATATTTGACACTTCAAATTTTTGTTTCATTTTTTTTTTGAATTTCTTTGAGTGTGTTTCTATTACTTGCATAAATGAGATCATCAACATAAAGGCAAATGATGAGAATATCATCACGAAGATGTCAAACATACAAAGTTGTCTCTAAGGGACTTTTATTGAATCCCTTATTCAAGAAATAGCTATCAATCTATGCATACCACGCATGAAGAAATTGCTTCAACCCACAGAGAGCTTTCTTCAACTTGTAAACGAATTGTTCTTTACTTGGAATTTCAAATCCCATGGGTTATTCCATATAGACTTCCTTATCAATAAAACCATTAAGGAAGATTGATTTTACATCTATATAATATACTAGCCACATGTATTGTGAAGCAATAGACAATACAATCTTGATTATATCAATCTTTCAATTGGAGTGAAAGTTTTTGAATAAACTACTCCAAGTGTTTTTCAAATCACTTCACAACTAATCTTTCCTTATGTCTTTTCACATAACCATCAACATGCTAATTCACCTTATATATCCATTTGACACCAATCACTTGTCTTTTGGAAGTTGCACTAATTCCCACACATTATTTTTTATCAAGTGCATGCATATCTTGATTCTTAGCATCATTCCTTAGTTGTTCTTTCATTGCTTCTTCATACACAAAGAGTTCAACAAGAATCGTGCTAAGCAAAGAAAATTTGACAATTGGATTCATATTAGTACTACTCTAATAATTTTCATTTAAAATCTATACCTTTTTTTAAGAACTTGGATTTGATGTTGGACTTGAATTATCACTTGAAGTTGTGCTACCAAAAGAACTTAGTGAACTTGAGCTTGGAGGACTCAAACTTGAGCTGCTATTGGAACATAAAGTTCCACTTGAGCTTGTGGGGAGAGAAGGAACACTATCATCTTTTTTTTGTTTATTTTATAACGAGGGGAATCAGGTGGAGCATGGCCCCCCCCATAACCCCCCACCGTCGGTAAACTTTTTACCGTGACCGGTAGTGCTGGCGGGACACACCAATCGGTACCACAGGAGCGCCAGAGAGTCGAACCCATGGTGGGCGCCCTGCGACAGGGAACACCATAACCAACTGGGCTCGGACCGACGCCCCAGGAACACTATCATCTTCAATGCCTATGATTAGTGGTGTTTTGTTGCACACCATTTTTCCACTATCATACTCCTCTTCATTGAAAACCACATCCCAACTAGCAATCTATTGCTTTGTGTTAGGATTATAGAATTTTTACCTTTAGTTACATCAAAATAGCCCACAAAAATATAAAATTGGTATTTTGCATTCAACTTCTTCCACTTCTTAATTGGAATATGAACACATGTTGAACAACCAAATACACAAAAAGAGCCACTAAAGGCTTATGACCAATCCAAGCTTCCTTTAGAGTGATGTTTTGAATTGATTTTGTGGGGGATTTGACTCAAAACATATAGTATTATTTCCATTGCTACTCCCTACTAACAATTTGGAAGATTTTTTTATTCCAACATACTTTGTGCCATTTTCACAATGGTATAATCCTTTCTTTCTAAAATACCATCTTGTTGGGAGTATAAGTTGTAGTAAGCTATCTTTTGATGCCATTATTGTTAAAAATAAATAAAAATCTCTTTGAATGTCCCTCTATCTATTCTAAGAATCTTGAGATAATAGTTGATATTCACTTTGTTCTTCTCCCATAGCCTTCAAATTATTGAAGCATTCAAAAGCCTCATATTTATGTCTAAGAAAATAAATCCATGAGTTGTGAGAGAAATCATCAATAAAAAATAAATAAATAAAGATTCTTACCTAAAGATTTGTCTTGTATATCACCACTGATGTCAACATGCATGGGCTGTAGAGTAGATTTTTTCCTCCATGATTTGTTCACTCAAAAACTCTCGATGTTGCTTTCCAGGTACATACTCTAAACAAATTTCTTCTTTTACATGAATTATTGGAGGTTCTCACCATATTCTTCTTCTAGAACAAACTTAATCCTTTAAAATTTAGATGACCATAATGTTTGTTCCATAACCATGAACCATCTATGATTTCTTTGAGGACATGCATATTAGCAAAAATCAATGTGAGGAAATAATCTAACTCTCTATGATTTCTTTGAGGACATGCATATTAGCAAAAATCAATGTGAGAGGAAATAATCTTACTCTCTATTATACAAGTCTTTGCTACAAGATGAAAGCTAGATAATTTATCAAATATTTTGCAACATTTATCTTCAAATATAACTTTATAATTCTTTACTACAAGCTTCCCAATACTTAAAAAATTGTTCTATAATATTGGCACATGCAAAGTGTCATGAATAAAAGTAGGTTCTCCTTAGTCTTCACTACAAGGGTACATTTTTCTATTACATCAATCTCTTTATCATCACAAAATTATACTTGACTTCTCACAAATTCATTTAATTTGACAAAGAGATCATATTTGCTTATTATATGATTTGAGCAACCACTATCCAAGAATCACACATCTTTTTGAGGTTCCTCTGCCAAATTGCGTGTGGAGAATGAGGAGTGCTTTTCATTTTCAAAAGACTCTTCAATATAGTTGGCCCTTCACTTATTCAAATTATAATTATTTTTAACATTTAGATTAATAGTGTCCATACCATTCACAATACCTACACTAGATGTTTTTGTGATCCACATAAATTTTCCCTTTTCACCTATTATTTCATCTTTCTCTTCCTCTACCATGACCTCTACTTGCAAAAGGCTCCCTTGAGTTTTGTTCTGACATGAGAAAGTGAGGTTGTAGACTTTTCTTCAATTCTTATAGTAAACTGAAAAGCTTGCACTAGACTCTTTGTAGAATGTTACATACACTCCTCATGAGATTGCAAAGAACCTACCAACTCTGCCACCTTGAATGTGGATAGATCATTGCTTTCTCTAATGATTATTACTAGTGAAACAACTTATGAGGAAAGATATCTCAAATTTATTTTCTCTATGATAATTTCTCCTTGAGTTCTAAGTGGTTCACAATACCTTGAGCCTTAGTCATAAAGTTTTGAAGAGACTCAGCTTCTTTCATCTTAAATTTTCAAAATCTCTTAAAAAGGTTTGAAGTTTTACCAATCTTACTTAGAGATCTTTGGTATGCAATTTGTAGAGTTTCTCATGTATCCTTTGATATGTCATACCAACAATATGGGGAAAAATTGAAATATCTAATCCAAATTGGATGTGGTGAGTAAGCCTGGTTGTCCTTCTTCTTATCTTCTTTCAAAACTGAATTTGTTGATTTTAATAGATTGGATGTGGTGAGTAAGCCTGGTTGTCCTTCTTCTTATCTTCTTTCAAAACTGAATTTGTTGATTTTCTATTAAAACATTGAATGCATTCTGATCTATAGGTTCATTATAACCTACTTCTACTAATTTCCAAATTTCCAAAGATGTTGAGATAATAATAAGATCTTCATTTTGATACTCCATTATTCATAATTATGTTTTATACATAACCAAATCTGAAATAGAAAGTTGCTGATATTTACCATTTCTAATATTATTTGAGAAAACTGTTATCCTTGCACTGCTACCTGCATAATGAAACTTCTGCATCCTGCTCTGATACTAACTGTAAGATAAAATTCAAAGCAGCTGAATTAATCAAAACTGTAATAAGTAAACTCAACGATCTGCATAGATACGAAGAAGAAAATGTATTATTTTGAATAATTGAATTGGCCGTTCATTCAAAAAACAGCCAACAAATTAGGAAAAAGTTTATTGGATGTCTTAGCTGCTCATTTGGCAGTGCTTACCAGTGGAAGACATTTTTTATAACAAGCAGTTCTAAAACAGAAAAATCCGGGGTAGCGCAGCATGCAGACAGCTTTTGCATTAGAAAAATATTTGATTGAAGTGATCGAAATTCGAAGATCATCCACTTTCAGTTACACAACATTTTCAAACACATGCATAAACAGCACAAAGACAATTGTATTTATAGAGGACGTATCCCCTAAATAAAAGAGTTCTCAGTAAGATGCTGAAAAAATTTCATGCAGATGCTTTTAAAAATAAATTTCTTGCAAACTGTTAAATTTGGCACGGTAGTGAATTGCATGGTGTCTTCGGTGCATCAATTGTTCAACAAAAGGTTGTCTATATGTTTGTGATTCTTGTTGAGAAAAACAATGTAACTAGCTGTCCTGTTTTTTACCGTAATTCTGTTTATAGTTTTATTTGGTTATATTTATCTGGGCAGATAATTAAAAATAGTGCCGGAGAAAAACAATACAACAGCTGTCCAGTTGTTTTGACTAATGCAACATCTGTAATGAATATCAATGTAATTTTCATAAAACTA
>VDFB02000002.1:129216656-129364256 GCA_007258455.2 Sequoia sempervirens | reverse complement strand
ACCGTAATTCTGTTTATAGTTTTATTTGGTTATATTTATCTGGGCAGATAATTAAAAATACTGCCGGAGAAAAACAATACAACAGCTGTCCAGTTGTTTTGACTAATGCAACATCTGTAATGAATATCAATGTAATTTTCATAAAACTAAAATGAAGGAAACTTATTTTGTGCTGTACGCATTCTGCCCAAACTTTGTGAAATCCCCTGTTTTTGTTCTACAGCAGTAGTGAAAGTTCCAATGTATCTATAGCATTTTAATCTTTTCAATAATTCCGTTGCCCGAAACGCTACTTTATCGACTTCGCCCCTGCATCAATCACCAAGTAGCAACCAGTTTAGCTCGCCATAGTAAACAAATGAAATAAGCAATTATTACTAATTAATTAGAATACTTTTCTTAGAAACCGTTGTTTAGACCATGTGCATGTTTGCTAAAATTATCTATTAATTAATAACTAGTTACCATATGCTAGAATACATTTATTTGTTAATAACTATTTTAAAAATATATTTTTCGATAAATTAATAAATTGTGTTTTTTTCTATATTTAAGGATTTTAGTGACCATGGCTCCGTCCAAGGATACGTTGTAAGAGGAATTCGTAGAGATGAAGACCACGAGTTGCCAGTATTTTTGCAAAACCAAGAAATATACGGCTTAAAGCTTCTTGCATTTGACAATTGGACAATTCTGCAGAAATTTAAAAGAGTGTCCGGAGATTTGACGTGGTTTCGCTTGCGTCAATTCGAGGACAGTTCAAATCCTCCTCTCCCATGGAATAATTTATGGAATATTCCTTCTACTCCCTGAGGGAATTGCCTGAGCCTTTAGAACAGCTGAAAGATCTGGAAGAACTATACATAGGGAGCTCAGAATTGAGATATATACCATCTTATATATATAATTTTCCCAGATTAACAGACTTGAATCTGTTAGGATGCGCTAAGCTACCTTTTATTGACGACTCTATTGAAAAGTTAGAACCTTTGGAATGTTTTAGAATATATAAATGTGGAATTCGTGACTTACCAAAAAGGGAGGTATGGATGAAAACCAGAATTTTGGATGTTCAAAATTGTCCACTTATTTCGGGTTCGGTCCTGCAACGAGGACTGTATGAGTGTCGAAATCAGTCAAGTTGTTTAACAAATTTAATCATAAGAAAGACCTGCATCTATGAGATAGACATTCCTCAGGCCGAAAAGCTTTTTCCCAAACTTGAAAGTGTTGATCTGTCTGACAATTATTTTTTGAGAAGGATTGGATTCTTACCAGACAGTTTGATAAGTCTGTACCTGATGAACTGTTCACGGTTGAGAATACTCGAATGCCTTGGAAGCCTGGCGACACTTAAAATTCTTGATATAAGCGGATGTAAGGAACTAGAGACACTTAATGTGGAAGGTCTGAGCTCAATAATAGTAATTAAAGTCAATGGGTGTTGGAAGTTGCGGAATGTTAAGGGTCTGATACTCTTGAATAAGTTGGCTTGTTTCCAGATCTCCTTCGACAATTTCAACAGATCAAACTCCAGTATGGCTGGGGTGAGTAAAACAGAAAAGAAAATTGATAAATCTTGGTCTGAAAAAATTCTAGAATTTTTTTAATCATCATAGAGAACGAAGATAAGTTTAATGTCTTTCTTTTCTTTTTTTTAATCATTTTTTTTCTAATCTCATGAAGTATGCGAGCAAATGCTTCGCATAATTGATATGTTGGGTTGTGGAAGCTGCAGGATCCGTTGGATTATGGAAAAAGCTCCTCCTTTGAATCAAGCTTCATGCGCGCTTCGGTGAGTCACAAAAACAATTCATAATCTTGGCCAAAAAAAATTCAGAAGCATTTTTTTCAATCGTGATATTGCAACCGTGATAGCAATATCACAATTTGACATGTTGTGGAAAATATTTTCTATTTATCAATTTTTTTAATTGATATAGTCAATAAAGATATATGTAGTAGTTTTCTAAATTCTTTTCTCTAATTTCATGAGTTCTGCAAACAAATGCTTCACATTCAAATACTCTAATATACTAAACATCTTGCTTGTTACTATTCCATGCTTCTTTTGGAATTATAATCTACAAATAAGTTATTAAAGATCTATTCAAGACATGAGATGATGTATTGATAGTTTAGTTTAAAGACACAAATGAAGATCCTTAGATTGTAGCATGTCCGTGTCATCTGTACTAAGGTCATATTCTTCTTTTTAGCAACAAAATTTTGTTGGGGATATATATCTGTTATTCATTTTTTTTCTTAATCTCATGATGTTCACAAAAATCTTTGAGTCAAGAATTCACCACCATTAATTGTTCTTATTTTTTTTTATCATGTTCTCATTTTGATTTTCCACAAATACCTCAAACATTTCCAATTTGCCAAACACTTCATCATTTTTCTTAAGGAACTAGAGCCATACCTTCTCTCAAAAATCATCAATGGATTTCATTCTTAAGGAACTAGAGCCATACCTTCTCTCAAAAATCATTGATGGATTTCAAGATGTGCCTAGTTCCTTCTCTTGATGAAGTATTCATAGATCCACATAAATCAATATAGACAAGTTCAACAGATTTATTTTCTTTTCATTTAGCATTGTCAAACTCGGCTTTATATTTTTTTCCTAACCATACAACTTGTACACACGCGCATGTTTTTCCTTATCGAAAGAATATCATCAACCATATTTATCTTTGAAACTATAACATGTCATGTCCCCAAAATAAAACACCAAAATGACTAAACGTTGAAATACAAATAAATAAATAAAATAAACAACAATATAAATACTAAAATATAAATATAAATAATATAAATATTATTATAATAATAATCATTATAATATAATATGTATATAACTAATATTAAATAAAAAATAAAAAATATATTTATACTAAATTCAATTTATAAATATATTATTAAAACATCGAAAGAAAAATACATTTGTGAAAAGAGCAACCAACAATTAATTTATGCTTTATAGATAGCAACGGTTATATTCTACATGGGCACCAATTAACGACAGCGATCAATACAGCCTAATATAGACAGTGATTCATAAAGGCAATATTACTCAATTAATTAATGGGCAATGATTGGTTTAGAAGTGGTTAGTAAAGGAATTAGTGACTTTTTCTAAAGGTTATTTCTTTAAAAGAGATACATTTCATATAGAAATATAATCTTATAAAAGACATAAGGATAGAAAGAGGAAAATATAGGCTTATCCAGTGAGAGATAAATTAGGTAGATTTAAAAGAAATACATCACGGATCTTTAAGAGGTATTTGCAGATTTTAAAGAAATAAATAAAAAATTAAAATAGAGGAAGAAAATATCAGAAGTCTAGAACATATCTCTAAATGCAACAGCGGACATAATCAGATAACTTTATATATATATATATATATATATATGATGCTTTCAACAATTATTAATCTTTATTCATAATTATTTAGTTGATCTAATCTATTTGTTTCTCTTTAAGCAATATGTTCTGAATATTTATAACATAAGCAATTTGAGACAAGCAGAGTGAGTATGGAAACAAACAAGCAAGACAACGATCACTAAATCAAACATAAGAAATCAAGGTCTGCATTTCCTAAACCAAAATAATCATTAATCATTATTGGTGCAGTAGTCTAGTTACCCAAACTAGTGGTATGCGACCAAATTTACAATCATAAAAGGAAGCACGATTTAATATGAATGACTGTGATTGTTTAATTGGACATTCTAGTTATTAATAATATATTACTGCTATTGTCATATCAATAAATATGATTAATATTTTGTTGTCATGTGATTTGGATGTTTAACCATGATGAAAGGAACTAAGACTACAAGTGGGGAACAATGATGGTGCTCTCTCCTAGGTACACCACCTCAGATGGGGACCTGATGAGCCCTAGGGGGCAAGGAGGTACATAGGGTATTGCCTTTGGGCTTTAGGAGAGATGACATTTTAGGGCACCCATTGGAATCTCACTCCTCCATCATGGATGATCAACACAGGAGGTCAAATCATAGGGAGAATGAAATGATTGGCAAGATGAGGGGATAACAAAAAAGACACCTCGTAGATAGATCACCTCATATGGATGGTATGTGCCACATGAGGGCAAGGGGGATGGTATATCCCCTCTTGGGTCTAGGGAAAAATAGTCCAAGGCACCCCATCAAGTCACATTCTCCCATTCTCTCCTATGATTGAACCCTCCAAGGATGTTAGAGTACTTTGTGATTGAACAAATGTTTGGTCATGAGTTTATTAATATCTAATTATGGAAATTTGGTAATTATTATTATTATGATAAATGATTCTAATATGTTAATCTATTTGATTATGGTTCTAACCTATGTGCAAGGCTTCAATCAGGGCCTGAATAGGAAAAAGATATTCTCTAACCCCTTTGTTTATTCAAATTAAGGAATTAGGGAAAATTTAGGGCATTCCCAATTAGGGGACATTACATAACCGAACTTTGATAATTTAAGAACCAAATCTTTGATGCCATAATACACTTGTACATGAAAGCCTATAATTATGTAATCTATATCTATAAATGCAAAAAATATATAGATGTCAATCACTCTCAACTCCTCTACCTACATTTTTTGAATACACCATGAATGTTCTTTATTAGACACACAACTCAATAAATCTCCACCTTATAACTATGCGAGTTATTTTTCTTGTAAGAAGATTTTTTGTTAACCTAGATACATGATTCACATTTTCTATTTCCAATTTCTTACCATCATGTCCTTTCATGGAATTGAAATTATTCACTTAGTTTCATGTTAGCTATGATCACCAAGAAATAACCTTGAGAAATAACCTTGCACCTTTCATTTCTTCTAAGGAACAAAAAATGACCTTCCACTTCTTCTAAGGAACCAAAAATGTTCTTATTGTAGGTCATATGTTGGCTAGCCCTTAAATCAAATGTGCTATTCAATTTTCCTTGAGCAACTAAAAAGACTATCACTACATTTTGATTTTGATCTCTTCCTTCTTTGAACAAAATTTAACTTTCTTCTTTGATAAAACATTCTTTTCCCTCCTACATATGATTTCTCAAGGTTTTGATCACTTTTATGCCCTTCTTCTACATAATTGTAATATGTGATGGTATTTTACTTTATATTATTTTCACTATGATTCATCGATTCTTTTTTCCTTTTTCTAAAAATTGATTCTTTGTTGATTTCATTGTCTTTGATTATTTCTTTGTGGATTTTCTTAATTTTGTTATCTTTGATTTTGATATATTTTTCCTTGATTGCAGTTCTTACATTGTCCTTTGGTCATAGATGTTTGTGAATTTTTGTTAGATTCACCTACAAAATATAATGCCTATCATCCTTCAACAAATCCCCGCATACTTCTAGTTTTACATTGTCAATTTTTTAGTTAGCTCCAATGTGCATATAAAATTATGATACTCATCTACAAAAAATTGAAATAAAAAATCTATAATTTTTGAGTCTTCATATTCTATCTTCATCATTGCAAGTTATTTTCTCATATTCTTGAACTTTGGAATGTGAACATTCATGCTATCTACATCCTTCATTTTCAAATCAGTAAATTTTTTTTTAATATCTGCAATTTATAATCTACTAATTCTTTCATATATTGTTTACAAAGTCTCATGTTTTTCTTATTGATTTAAAATCTTTAACATGAGGCCTAGTTCTTTGACTAATTTGCCACAAAATAGCTGCTCACATTCATATCTATTTTATGTTATTTTCCATGCTTACTCACATTAGCAAGTTTATCTTGTGTTGCCAATTTCCATAAGCCAGTCATTTGTAGAATTAATTTCATCTTCATTTTCAATGTGCATAATTAGAACCATCTAATTCTGTACCAACCACAATATTAGAGCTTTTAAATATGATCCTGACCACAGTAAATAAATTTTCTAAATAGAAACGGGAAGACTTTGAAAAATGAAGCCCCAAATAAAATACAATGAAATATCTATATTATGTTGCCTTTATGTTAACCTTCTATGAACCAAACAAGTAAAAATTTAATGAACTCTCAATACCATTTCTCACTTACATTAATTATTTAATTAACCTATCTATTATATTAAATATGCTAACATCCCTAGTAAGATGCCAATAAAATAACAGGGAACATAAAACAAAACATTCACAACAATGATTAAAAATTTCCAGGGAGTCTTCTTGTACGAGATTACTATGAAAAAGGAGTAGCTTGATAACATTGTAGGTGTCAAACAACAAAGAACATACTTTTACTCTAATTGTATCAGGCATTGGATACTGATTATTGTTTAACACAATTTTGTTTAAAATGTGTGCAGAACTGCCATCTACTTTCAGGAAGTGTTGCTATTTTGAAGGAGTTAGAGAGTTGTACGGAGGCTTTAGTCGAAATAAAGCAATGTTACTTTACTGATGAGAAATCAGAGGGTGCAATTTTGCTATGCCTTATAACAGATCCGAATTACCGGATTGAAGTAGCATTCCTTGGTCATACTTACATCACCACCTACTCTTTTAATGGTGAATCCATACATATGCTAATGTGGACAAAAGATTCCGAAGAGTTTAATGAATTCAAATTCTCTAATGATGAGGCAATTCATTTCAACATCAGGGTACTCAATTTAAATCCAAACCCGTTTGTGGAGAGGCGACCAAAAAGGGGATGGATAGTAGAAGCCAAAAGTGGGTTAGACATGAGAACCTTTCTCTCTAACACCTTAGCACCTTCGGAGTATATGTCTGAAGGTGAATAGTTAAAGAACAGTTCAGAAAATGAAGCTTCAGACTTCTCAAAATGTTATGTAGATATATTTTTAAACGTGTATAAGCATATAGCACTAAAAACAGATACAGAGAGAATGTATTATCCAGCAACACGAATTTTAAAAAACAATAAAAAAAAATAGTAGTATTAACGTTTATTATTTTTTATGTTTTTCTTTTTTAAAACAAAAAATTAAATTTTATAATTTTAATAGAATTTCTCATTTTATTTTAATGCATTAATATTTAGTATTGTTTAAAATAGAAAAGTAATTATAATAGAGCATTCAAATATAGGGCATGCATGTATACATAACTTTTAATAAATTAGAATTAGAGCAGGTTATTGGTTTATTTGAGTTGTTTCATTCTGATTAGTTTGAGTAGTGTAGTGGCTGCATTTAACAGTAAATTTTATTGTTTAATGAAAATAATTATTTTTATCAAGGTATTAATATAAATAGACGATTTTGTTTACAAGATGTATGAGATTTAATAGAAAATGATTTGTTTAGATCAATTAACCAAACATTACATAATGTTTTGACACAAATAAAGAATGGTTTTATTAACCTTGAAATGTCATGTTCAAGCTTTCTTAGTACAAAGAAAATTAAAGCTTATTCTTGTAATAAGGTTTGCTAACCATTTGTTTATTTATTTATCAGAAGTTGTATCTCTCAGTTTGTAAGATATTTAATTGAAATTTAATCTTTAAATTAATATCTTAAATAACAATATTATTTATAAATTAAAATCAAGTTTATACTCAATTATAAATATTTTAAGATAAGCCAAATTTTAATTTGACAAAAAATTAAGCACACTTTAAAAAGGAAAAATCCTAATCCTAAATAATGAAACATAGAAAAAGGTGATCCTAGGCCCTATGTTGTTAGAACAATAAGATTCAAGACCTTTTTCTAGAGTTTCATTAAGATTGAGATCAACAGGGTGAATAAATTGACTTTCAACCATGAAAGTGAGTCAATTAGACCTGGATCTCCATCCTATTGAGGATTGAAATGGATTAACCTAATTAGACTATGTGCCATAACACTAAAATTAGAGGAATCTGACTACTGATAAAAAAAAAGTCAATTGCAAGCAGATCTAGGAAGTGTAAGGGACTATGTACCTGCCCTAAAAAATTGGTATTAAGTTGAATAGACTTACTTGCCCAATGGCATATGAGTCTCTAATAGGGTGTCCCGCTCAACTTTTGGGGTCCTCCATTGGTAGATCTAAGACTCTTGTTTCCACTTGCAAAGTTACCAGAATGTTGTTGGATAATTCAGTAGATGAGTTTCCATGGCTTGACAAGATTTAGGGCTTTGAATGCAATAATGAACAATTTTTCTTCAAGCTTTTTTCAATGACTTGGTTTGACAAGCTTCCATGGCTTTACAAGATTTAGGGATTTGAATGCAATAATAAATAATTTTTATACACTACATTTAGCCCCCACTTTAGTGAGAGTGTGGACTTATTCTCAAACTCACACTAAAGTAGAAAAATATATCAAGAGTGGTTTGATTATTCAAATATCAAAGAGATAGGATGAATAAGGATCTAGGGGGAGTGTACAAGCCCTCATGATCTAAGATCTCATGGAAAACCAACATAAGAACAAAGGAACACACACATGTATGATACGTAGAAGAACAACCTACATAACCATACATGTTGAAAACCATGAAATGAATACAATGTAAACACAACGTGAACATGAAGAAGGCACACAAAAACACATAAAAAACAAAAGGTTAGTATTAAAGGGATTTGATTCCATAAGGTAAACAAACCTCAATCTTAAATTATCTCAAATACCAAATGTCATCCATCAAATAATTGTTATTCAAAAGAATGCTCCCATGAGGATTAGAAAGTTGTGTTATGCCGCATCACTCATGAGCCACATGGATCTACAAGAAAACAAGTTATGTTATGCTAGGTTTTCCTGCAATATGACGGGTTCAATAAGGCTAGCAAGTTGTGTTGTGCTAAATGCTCATAAAACACATGGCTCCATTGGAAAGAAAGTTGTATTATCTTGGGTGGCCATGTTAAAGGTTTTCATGACTCACACCATGGAAAAATTCAACATTTTCTTGGTGAATCACAAACTAGAAGGAACATAGGCTAGTGAAGTCCAATATTCAATAAGTGGGGCCCCAAGACAAGGTAAAATGAGAAACACACTAGGTCTAGTGAAGTCTACTATTTACTAGGTGTGTACCCATTAACAACCATATCAACAGTTATACTCCCTAATAATTTTGATAAGGTTCCATAAATGATAAAGATTCTATGCCAATGCATCACTAAGTTCAACACCCATGAACAAAGTGAAGCAAAAATGTTGAACTCACCTCAAGGGGTGAACAAGATTTAACATCATGGGGGACAAACAAAACTCAACTCAAGGGGTACACAAAGTTTAACATCATGGGGAACAAGCAAAACTCACCTCAAGGGGTGCACAAATAATGATAGAATAAGGCCAAAACTTTAGGGCATTATAATAACACCACCACAAAAGGTAATTTATCAAAAAAAAATCAAAGGGGCTTTGCTAAATATATGAAAGGTCACACATTAGGGGATATCACACATGACATCACCACCAATAGATAACTAGTCGAGGAATAAAAAATCCACACCTTAGGGCTTACTAACAATAGCATTACTATCAAGAAGAATGTCCTATGCCAAGAAAGATCACTCTTATGGGACATCAAGCCTAATATCATCACAAAGGAGACACGTCACATGGATTAAGAAGGCCATACTTTGGTTGACAAGGTCACACTTTCTAGGAAATATATGCTATCATCACTTAAGAAAGCACTATTTCCCATGCAAACAATGAGTGAGGGAATATATTCCCCCCTTAGAATGTTGGTGTACTTGCTACACTAACATTTTAAGGAGATAGAAAGGGATCCCATGAAGGAAGCACCTAACACAAGGCTTCCTAACCCCTTTCCCCCAAGTGTGAGGACAAAAGGTGAGCCAAAATAGATTAAGATATGTTTCTCCTTACAAAAAAAAAAAATGATTGCATAAAGTCAAGCTTATACCCCATGCATGGTAGTGAGGATGTTATGATACTACAAGTACTACATGGCAAGGATCAACAACTAATGCTATTTGTCTTGATTAAGTGAATTTCTTGTCGACATTTCTGAAGGAAAATAACCCAGATCAGTTGTTGTTTCTTGCATGTTGGGCTCTACAAGGAACACGAGATAGTGAAGTCTGATATTCAGAAGGTGAGCCCCAAGACAAGGTAAAATGAGAAACACACTAGTTCTAGTGAAGTCCACTATTTACTAGGTGTGTAGCCATTAACAACCATATCAAGAGTTATACTCCCTAATAACCTTGATAAAGTGCCATATATGATAAAGATTATATGCCAATGCATCACTAAGTTCAACACCCATGAACAAAGTGAAGAAAAAATGCCAAACTCACCTCAGAGGGTGCACAAAGTTTAACATCTTGGTGGACAAACAAAAATCACCTCAAGGGTACACAAATTTTAACATCATGGGGAATAAGCAAAAATCACATCAGGGGGTGCATAAACAATGATAGAATAAGGCAAAAACCCAAAGGTATGATAATAACACCACCACAATAGGTAATTTATCAAAAAAAATCAAAGGGGCTTTGTTCAATATGTGAAAGGTCAAGCATTAGGGAATATCACAGATGACATCACCACCAAGAGAGAACTAGTTGAGGAATATAAAATAAACACCTTAGGGCATACTAACCATATCATTACCACCAAGGAGAATGCCATATGCCAAGAAAGATCACACTCCTATGGGACATCAAGCCTAATATCACCACAAAGGAGACACGTCACATGGATTAACAAGGCCATACTTTGTTTGACAAGGTCACACTTTCTAGGAGAGATATGTTATCATCACTTAAGAAATCACCATTTCCTATGCAAACAATGAGTGAGGGACTATATGCCACTCTTTAAAATGTTAGTGTACTTGTTATACTAACGTATTAAGGAGATAGAAAGGGATCCCAAGAAGGAATTCACCTCACACATGGCTTCCTAACCCTTTTCCCCCAAGTGCGAGGACAAAAGGTGAGACAAAATAGATTAAGATATGTTTCTTCCTGCAAAACAATATATGATTGCATAAAGCCAAGTTTATACCGCATACATGGTAGTGAGTATGTTATGATAGTACAAGTACTACATGGCAAGGAGAAACAACTAATGCTATTTTTCTTGATTAAGTGAATTTCTTGTCAATATTTTTGAAGGAAAATAACCAAGACTAGTTGTTTTTTGCATGTTGGGCTCTATAGGGACATAAATACCTTATTCTTTTACACCACATCCTTTTCCACTATAGCCAAATTGTTTCAAAAGATGGTAACCTCTTCTATAAATGGATTTTATTTCTTTTGAAGAAAGTGGTTGTTCATAATCACTTTCATCATATGTAGATGTGTAATTTGTGTCTTCTCATTGTTAAAATTGGATGTATTTGGTGACTCAGTAATAGATTATGTTGATATTATTGCAACTTCTTTCTCTTTTCCTAATTTTGATTGCATAATCTTGTATTCCCAAATGAATGTATCTATAAAAAAAAAAGATCCCCACTCATCATCTAAAAACTTTTTCACCAATGAAATACACTCATATTTGTCCTTAATATGTAAAGGTTCCACTTTTTTAGTTGGTGTTAATGTTCTAAGAGGATTTTTCATTCTTGTTTCAGTTTGTAAGTAATTTTTGAATTTAAGATCGAATTTTATTGTGTAAACCTTATTATTGTGTGAAGGAGGTCTGATTCACTACTCCCTAGTCCCAAGACAAACAAGTTATAAAGGGAGTGAATTTCCCTTGGTTACCTCAATGTACAAAGCTAGAGTGATAGAGATTCAAAATGAAAGAGATTTTAAAAATGTATAAAACGGAGAGTCTCTAGTATACTCTTGGATGAAGGACCTTGGGGACCAAATGAGAAGATTAGATAGGTCTTTGGAAAAGGCTAGCAAGCTCTCAACCAAAGGATGTCAGTGCAAGATTCAAATGACAGTGTGGCTTATTGTCAACTCAAGGATGCATTGGCATCTCATTTAGACAAAGATTTGAACACATTAGTAGAAACTTGTAGAGTCTACTTTCTACCTAGAATCTGAAGTCTTACTATCTTACAAAGTTAACAAAAAAGATCTGAAAGTAAAATGCTAACAAAAATAATGCTTTATGAATCTAAATTAAATAGATTGAAATGGAAAATAAGGTGAGATAAAAAATCAAGGAAGGTCTTGCACTATGGAGCCTCTAGCAATCTTCATACGAACAACATGCACACAAGGAGGATGAGGAAAAGTGTTGGCACTATTTTGGGGCTTTCCATAGTCAAACCCCCATTTTTGTGTTCCTACCTCTATGGAAAACTAGATAGATAGAGAAATAGACAAGATGTGTGATAGAAAAGAACCCCACTATGTAAAACTCATATCATGAATAAATAGATAAACAATATAATGCAACAAGAGAGCATTACCAATAGTTTATGGGCCCCTCTTTGCTTGATAGATAAGACATTGAATGGTTGCAAGAGATCCTTGGCTATTGATGAGACATGAATTTGGCAGAGCTTCATTGTAGAAGAGAGATGTAGATGAGAAGAGATAAAAAATATTTAGAGCAAGTGAATAGAAGAAAGAATAAATTTGAAGGAGAGTGAAATGAGAGGTTTTATGAGGTTGAGAGGGCAAGAGGAGCTGTTACACTCACAATTCCACCACAATGATATAATGTGCTAGAGGCAAGAGGTGTGAGATTCCTTCATTTAAACTTGAAAAGTTCTAGGACACTTATGTGTCGTCCAGGAGCCCAACTCAAAAACTTTGCAAGAAATGAGGTGGCAGAATGCTAACACTTTGTCATTGTGCCTTATGGAGTTGGAATTGTGCAATTTTGACTAATAAGGTTTTTTCCATAAATGTAGCTAGACACCATAAATGTAATGGGCTAAATGTGCAACTGTGAACTTGCCACAAGGTGTAATTTTATTACACTATATTTTACCCCCACTTTAGTGAGCTAAATTTTAAGAAAAATTAGCTACACTAAAGTACTCAAGAATACATTTATTGTGACTTTGAAAATTTGAAAATTTTATATATTTACATTTAAAAAGTATACTGTAGGGATCGCATAGGTTGAGTAGGTGCATACTAACAATGCCCCCAGTGATCAAGTTCTACAAGAAATTGCAGTGCCAGCTATGAAGTTTCATTATGTAAAACTCAAATTTAGGTCAGTTTAAAAATTGGAAGAAGCTACCGCAGTGAGAAGAATGCTTAGGAAAACTTTGGTGTTTAGAAAGAAAAATATGATGAAGAGGTGAATATATGCCCCCTCCTATTTTTCCCCCAGCTAGGTGAAGTGAAAATAGGAAGGATAGAACGACCACTTTTGTTAGAAAAAATGGGCCCAAAAGGGCCTATATATACTCAGGCGGGCCTTGAGAAGGGTCATTTTCACTATTCATGGTGATAAAATTGTTGATTTTAGTGAGAGAAAAGTCAACAAAATGTCACACAGATGAGATTACGTAGATCCTAAGATTGAGTATTTCCATAAGGGCATGACCAAGGGAGGAAAGGTTGATGAGGTACGAGGAATCTAACCCTACCCTTTTTTTATGTATTATTAATTATTTTCTATTTCGAGATCAATGCAAGCATCTAGCCAATGCAAAGGCATTTGGATGGTGCACTATCATGTAGACAGTGTGTCAAAAGCCTTTGGTCGCATTGGCATCTGCTCTGTGCACTATCATCTTGACAACATTTCAACCTCAAACATCAACGCATTGAAAAAACATCTGTGTGGAATGCCTTCATCCCAAAGGTGTACCTATAATTTTTTTTGATGTAGAGATAGTATTTTATGATTCAAATGGATCTGATGTGGGTTTTTGTTTCTACTGCAAGAGTGGATAGAGTTGAGATAGCATGGATTTGGGAATTTGTTGTCTATGTTGTGTGACCATCAAGATGATTTGAGCCTAGATGAGGAGAGTCTACTCTAGCATGTGGGCGTTTGGTGGGTCTATACTATCTTAGAGATATTATATCATTTGTTAATGCTCATAGTGCTCATGAAGTGTTGGAATGTGGATACCTCCACCTTTTTCGTACCATTAGGATAGATGGATGTCACATTGGAGGACATGTATCAGATCACCATCCTACCCATACCTAGATGATGGGTAGCTTATGACGAAGTGAGGACAATGTGGGAGGCCATAGAGGGCCAACAATACTGCATTAGGTGGAAAAATCCTAGGGATAACACCTACCAACATCTATCTATGATGGTACGAGCATGAGCGAGTGGCCATTCCACTCATTCAAAGGGTGATGGTCATCATAGTCACCCTGCAAGTCATGATGGATGGGTGAGGCTCTCACCTACAAGGAGGCCTTGTCCATTTTATTCATGAGATGGAAGAGTGTCAAACTATTTATGCCTAGGGTTGAAGCATGCTTTCTCACCTATACCATGACCTCGGCTGCCATGTCCATTATGAGTACTTTAGTTTGATAGCTTGCACACTCCTACAAGTGTTTATGTTCGGGCACATTTTGTGTACTCAGCCAGTTGGATTTCCCCAGGGTATATCATGGGGTACACATATGGAACACACATACTCGTTAGTGCACAATAGGAGGTATGGAGATATCATATTTTGGTGCTTGGAGATTGATTCTTTGCGGTCACAAGATGTGAGATTGTGACCATATAGAGGTACGGGGATCTAACCCACATACATGTGATAGTTGCAGCATATGCAATGATCATATCTTGGTAGGGTGATCTGAGTATATCATTATACCATGTATTATTTGCATAGAGTCACTCGACAAATTGGGCAAATATAGACTATCCCATTGACACCCTCAACATACATTTGATCGGAAAGGAGCATTGTGCAACTGAGCAATCATCATTTGACGACCATTGTAGACATTGTTTTTAGAGACAATAGGTTGGATAACAATGAAATGGATCTCATCCTCATGGTTGATGATGTTAGGGTGGACTATGACTTTAGAGAATCCTAGACGACAACAAGACCTACATTGATTTTCCTAGCACATGCCCCCATGGGAAACATTGATGCGTAGGGGTAGGGAGGAGAGGTTCTTAGTCGCAAAAACAATGGGGAGGGCAAGGTGATAGTAGAAAAAGCAATAGAGAGACGAAGACAACAATAGAGGATGACATCCCCTCCAACGATAGTCCCATTTTGATCAACATTGCCTTCTATGATAGTCATCCATCCCACAGTGGTAGTAGTAGGAGGATCCAAAACTAACATAGAACCTCCCCTTGATCCTCATTGGTAGGCTAGGGACCAAAGTATTATCGTGATTTGTGCTATTTCCTTTTAGCACTCGTGTTTTAGTTTATCTCATATATATATATATGTATAATCATACTTTTATATGATTTGGTATTGATGACGTCTACTTCTCTATGGTTGCAATCAACACACATGAGTGGGTTTCCTTCATTAGGTGGTACATCTTTGAGGTGGCCCCAGTTGTGTTTATCTAGGGGAGCATCCTCAACATGTACAAGCCATTGCCAATAGGGCAACACACCCACTTATTTGAGGCTATTGTGCGGTTGAGAACATAAGAGGAGACACACATGGAGACCAAGTAGAAGACAATTGACGTCTCCATTATGATTGGGCAATGGGAAAAAAGCTCAATAGAGCTTTGAACTACATTTTTGAGTTAGACAAGGCTAGGACACAAGTAGTGAGTGTCAAGGCAGCACATGGTGCCCTGTAGATCCAACTCGATGACCTTAATGGGTAGGTAGTAGTTGTGAGGTCATGTGTCAATATGTAGGTGCAACATCTTCAACAAGAGATATGGTAAGCCTGTGAGTGGGAGGACAAGCTGCAAGAGGGGATTGCTAAGCTACGAGGAGAGGTTTGAGGACTGTAGTAGATTATGTCCATGTTGTGGTTGCATTGATTGTGGCTCTAGTAGATAGCTTCAACCTTAATCACCACTGCCAACAATAGAGGGCTTAAGGATCTATGCATTGAGGGGCTAGAGGCCCATTTTGCACATGCCAATTTTTTTATACTGGGTCACATTATTTTGTATAGAATTGTTTTGATGTATACACACATACAAATCTGCATCCATCACATTTTGATACAATGGTGTGATATATGTAAATGATATATATGTATATATGAGATTTTTATGTAGTATCATGGTGTTCTCTTACATGTATTATTTACTTTCATTTATAACTATCTAATGGACTTTATGTTCATGGATTTATTTTAGATTAGATGCTATCATGATCTAATAAACACACATGGATGTATGTTAATTAAATACAATGATGATATAATCTCCTAACAAAAATAATTAATTAAATACAATGCATGGATACACAACATAATAAAACACATAAATATATAATTCATATTTAAAGAAATTAATTGCATACACATATTCACATCATAACACAAAAATGTAGAGATAATATGTTAATGAAGGAATGCCATAGCATAAAGAACTACTATCCCTGAGGGATGAGCATCATGCATATGCCACATAGAAACTATGCATAGTATTGATGAAGATGCACTACATTGATTGGTTCTTTTAGAGGTGTTCAATCCATAGATGATAGTCCATAGGTGCTAGAAGCATACAAAAAGATTATTATGTAAAGACCTAACCAGTTAGGCTAAACTTCCCCTTTTGATCATGTAACACATTTGCATTCCTTTCCTTCTCATAGAGAACAAGACCACCTACCTTGAAAGTTCAAGAAAGAACACCTTGATTATAATGTTTAGAAACAAATCATTGATGGGTACTGGCAAGAAGTCGAGTCCACTTTTTGGCCAAAAAGTGGAAGTGTTTTTCTTGATTTTCTAAATTTGTCACATTTGACCTTAAAATTTTCAAAGCACTTAAAGATGAAATATTGAAAAAAGTCACTAATCATAAAATGTAGTACTCAGAGTCTAGTTTCCAAATATGTAATTTATTTTCATACGTAGATGATACAAATTGATATTTAGTAGGCATTTCTAAAAACCACTGTTTAAAAGTCACTTTATTTTTACTATACCATGCATGTGTACATCATCCATATTTTGACCTAAATAATCATATTTTTCAAAATCCTTTTGGGAAAATATTTGTAACTCACTTAAGCATATGCTTTCCCTTTTTTTTGTAATTTTTTATTGAATATTTGTGTTTTGTTAATTTTTTATTGGTCATATTTGCTGTTTTGAAAAATTGTCTTGTACGTCACGCATAAGTTGACCTAAACTTATAATTTTTTGATTTTTTTTTCAAATTGATTTTTTTTTTTAAGGTATGCTTCCATAAAATTTGTTTTTCAAAAATATATTTTAATAAAGTTATTAAAATACTAAAACCCCATGATAATTCAAGTTTAAGGACCTGCTTCATTAGAAATTAATTGAAAAAGAAAAAAAATAATCCAATTGGAAAAAAAAAAATATATTTAGAATCTACACAATCTCATCTAAAATGAGCTTTAATTTCATAAAATAATTCTAAAAAAAATCTTGTCAACCATATTGGCATAGTCAGTTTTTTCTCTCGATATTGTCATGACCTTGTACTTGTAGGTCTAAGGCTAAGGTTTGGGTTACCATGCCTTTTATAAGCCTAAATCCAAATGAGAAACATGGATTATCATTTTCAAACCTTTTGGAATGAGTACCCACTTTAAAATGGGTACCTATTCTAAAAAATGAATGACTACCTATTTTAAAGCTAAAAAATGACACTTCCATGAGAAGTGGACTCAACTTCTTGCACTTACCTTGATAGGATTTGAGATCTTTGAGGGCTTATAATGAACTCTCATTGAGCAACTCAAGCTAAAACAAATTAACCCTTTAAGAGAAAATCACAAATATGGAATTTCCAACTCTAATGGCATGATAGTCTCAACACCATACACGAGGTTATGCAGTGTTGTACTAGTAGCCATATGAATTCTCATGCAATAGGTCCACAAAGAATATGTTAACTAATGAAATGAGGGGAAAAGGACCCCTTGAAATGTTTGAAGATGATGATTTCTAGCAACCCTTAGGATTAAATCCACTTTTCTTATTTCATTAGGAGATAAATCACAAGGTGTAAAATTGAATTTCAACCTTAATGGTGAGCCAATAAAACCTATATCTCTTTCCTTAGGGTGAATGCAAGAAGATGAGTCCATGAAACGTGGAAGTTTTTGCCTTAGGCAAAAAAAAAAATCGGCTTGAAAAAAACGGGATCCCGCTTTTTAATAAACGAGATATCATTTTTAAAAAGCGGGATCCCGTTTAGCTTCGGGATCCCGAGCCTAAATTTAAAAACAGGATCCCGTTTTCAAAAGGGATCCGTTTTTAAAATTTCCATTTTGGAAAATTTTCAAAATGGGATCTTGTTTTGAAACTTTTCCAAAACAGAAATTTCAAAAATGGAAAGTTTGAAACGAAATCCCGTTTAAAAACTTTCCATTTTGAAACTTCCAATTTTGAAAAGTTTCCATTTTGGAAAGTTTTCAAAACGGATCTCGTTTTGAAAAACTTTCTGTTTTTGGTAATTTTCAAAACGGGATCCCATTTCATAGAACCATAAAAATGTTTTTTTTAAGAAACGGGATCCCGTTTTTTAAATTATGAATTTTTAGGCAGGTTTTTGGCTTTTTTTTGGTTCGGGAAATGGCTTGGGGACCCGAACCTAAGCTTTGGACCTGATTTGACCTGCAACTTGAAGGTCTTGTTAATGTCATAGGAAAATAGTGACTTTGGACATACGTTTGAAGACCTATTTTGCAGAATCTTTTTATGAAATTAAAACCCATTATAGATGAGACAGTGCAGATTCCAAAATAGTTTGATTAATTTTTCTATTTTTCAATTAATTTCTATTGAAAATAGTCCATAAACTTGAATTATCAGGTTTTTTTACTATTTTAATAACTTTTGATCAACATAACATTTTGACGAACGGATTGCATGAGAACAAACTTCAGACAATTCTTTTCAATTTAAATAAAAAATCAAAAAATAATAAGTTTAGGTCATCTTATGCGTGTCGTACATGGCGAGTTTTGAAAATGACAAATATGCCTAGTAAAAATTTAACAAAAAAAAAAAATTCAATAAAAAATTACAAAAATATATTGAAAACAAGCTTCAATGAGTCACAAATCTTTTCCCAAAAGGATTTAGAAATATATGATAATTTAGGTCAAAATATGGATGTCGTACACGTGCATGGTATGGTATAAAAAAGTGACTTTTAAACAGTGGTTTTTAGAAATGCCTATTGATACTTAATTTTTACAATCTGGGTATTGAAATAAATTACATATTTAGAAACTAGACTCCAAGTACTACATTTTATGATTAGTGACTTTTTCAAAGATTCCATCTCTAAGTGCTTCAAATTTTAAGGTCAAATGTGTCAAATTATGAAAATCAGGGAAAACACTTCCACTTTTTGGCCAAAAAGTGGACTCAACTTCTTGCACACAACCCTTAGGATAATAGGAAAGATCTAAAACTAAATTAAAATGATTTGAAGTGCTTAAACTAAATGAACAATAAGGCCTGATACATGTAAAATGTTGATTCTCAAAAATATAGACTTACAAAACTTTGCAAGTAGATGTGAGAAGGGTTTGATAGCATTTACCTATCACCAAAGTTGGTTTTGAGGTGTGCTAAGAGAATTGTTCACCCCTAGTTGAATGGATCTTAGTCAAGGGCTCCAAAATAATTTTTTTTGACATTCCTCTAATGCTGGATCTTGGTTTCTATCTAACACAGGTCCCATTATTAGTGTGATGAAAATAAATTTTGAAACCTAGATTTTCTGGATTGAAAACAATGATGATAACTTGTGCAACAATGCAAAATTTCTCCTTCAAGATATTTTCAATTCTTCTTCAACCTATAATTTCCACATACACAAAGAGAAGAATTTTTTGTTTGTTTGTATGGGGGTTTGCCTTTTTCAAACCCCAGTTTGGTAATTAAAACTTGATAAAAGAATAATGAAAAAGGACAGAAATGATGAATGATTAATGCTTGTTATAAATTTCCACCCTTCAAATGATGTCTTGAAGGATTGAAGAAAAACACATCTCTTCAAAAATGATGCATCTTTCTTGATTGACTTGATTGATTGCTTGCTTTGATGCTTGAATGCTTGAAAACCTACATCACAATGTCAACCTTCAAAACATAACATGAAAACACATGAATTTCGACATGATGTTAGGACCTTGACTGATAATGATGCTCTTGAATGCTCTTGACGACAATATTTTCTCTTGTGAAATCTTGATAATGTGTGTTAGATTTTAAATGATAAAAAGACAATTTATTTATAGGTGTCTATCCAATTTCCTACAAATTATATTCTAAAATATGACACTTTCAATTTGAATTTTGATCATTAAAATGCTACCAAAAACATATTTTAAATTGGGTCTTCGCACTTAAAGGGGACCTATTCATCCATGGGTGAATGGGTCTTGGACTATAAGCCTAGGACACACATGATCGAAGGTAATTTAATTATTAATTTCATTTGTTTCATGTTGGTTTTCCTTTTAGAAAATTAGAAGAATAAGGCTTTGGAATGCACAATTTGGCAATTTAGAAGCTTAATTACATCCAACTAATTAAGGGACCCAAACATAATATGAAATTGTAAAGGTGTACAATTTCTTACACTACATAAATAGCTCCCACTTTAGTGAGATTATGAACTTACACTCAAAATCACACTAAAGTATGAAAACATGTCAAGGAAGGTCCAATTGTACAGTTGTTGGAAATGTAAGATGACAAAGGATCAAGGAGGCTGGCCAAGTCCCCAAGATCTACGATTTCATGGAAAACCAACAAAGGTACAAAGGAGACACATGTATGTAGCAATGAAACAAGATGCAGAAACATACAATGTCAAAATTAATTCAAAAAGACAATGGATGGAATAACAAGTTGTATTATGCTATACACATAAAATATACTCACAAGGGCTAGTGAAGCCCCTTATACACTAGGTGATCCCCAAGGAAAAATGAGAAACACTCACTTAAGTCATCATAAGGTGTGTACCAATAAAATTGGTGGAAAATGAGAAAGACACACTTAAGTCATTAGAAGGTGCATACACATACATCAACCATACCAAAATTTGTACTCATTGATAACTTTGATAAGGTGCCACAAAATGGTCAATGTGCTATGCTAATGCGACACTAAGTTCAACACCTTTGAATATAAGTGGAGAAAAATGTCAAACAAAACTCATCTTAGGAGGTGCAAATAAATAATGCAAAAATAAAATAATGCCAATGTATATCCCCACTTTAAGGAATTTTCTAAACACCTTGCTGTGAGCAATTAATTTAAAGTAGAAAAATGATAAATGCCAAAAGATAAAAGGGAAATGAGAGCTTATTTGTAGAGCCATATGCCAATGATATGTTTCCAAATAAATTTTTCCAATGAAGAGGGGTTTCCCCCAAATGTAGTCCCAAAGATAACAAATAAGGGATCCACAAATATAAGGTTAGTGTATGTCTTTGCTACTATGATATAATAGAGCTCAAAACCATCATCATTCCCCAAATACTTTTAGAAAAACAAACATAATGGAAGAATGACACAAAGAGAGAAAAAGAAAAATAAATAAATTGGGTCAACATGGAAGAGACCTAAGTTTCTCAATTCTTTGCATCATCCCCAAAAGGAAAACACAAGAGAAAAGAAAATACAAGATTTAAAACATATAGAAGAATAAATATGCAAATAGAAGAATGTCACGATAGGTGTGCTTCCTTTGTGTCCTTACAACAACAAAGTAAGAAGGTTCATCCAAAGAAAACTCACAAACATATAGACAAGCTAGGAAACATAGTATGGGGGATCATTTTATGCGCATGCAATCACAAAGAACATAGAAAGAAAATAATACAAAGAAGCATGTCACACACAATTCAACTTAAAGAAGGTCATCTCCATCCCAATCTTGCTAATTATATGTCAAAGGTGGATAACTATCCAAAGGGACAACAACAAGTTCCATACTAGGAGCATCACTAGGTTTAGCATGTGGCACTTCACTCTTTTTAGGAGGATCATCACAATTTCCCCCATCCAAGTTCAAAGAAGTTGAGAACAAAAAATTCAATTCACCATGGACTTCTTCATCAATTTTAGAAATCTCATCATTATCATCCAATTTAATCACAATAGGAGGTTTTATGATAATATCCATTGAATTTTCTTATTTTTGTTGTGGTAGAGACATAGAGGGTTCACATTTTGGTGAAGGTTGAGGATCATGTATTTCTTGAGTTGGTGTTTGATTTCGAGTTATTGGTTTATTCTGTACTTTTAACTGACGAGTAATAGCATCAACTTATGCTCTTTAGCATTTTGATTTCTAATTGAATGGTTTTTAGTTTGTGAAGGTGTAGGAGTGGGTTTATCAATCATTGGTATCTTTTCTTCCCTAAAGGAGGAATCGAAGGGACCTCTGAGGGTTGGGAAACTGATTTCTCTTTAGGTTTATAAACTTGCTTTGTTTCAGGAGGCACAAAAGGAATTGTATGGTTGTCTCTTGGTCTCTTGTAGGATATATAGTTGGTACAACAACATCATACTCATTTAGATTATTGGAGAGAGTTTTGGGTTCAAGTATAGCTTCATCTATAACAATTTGAGTGGGAGGAACAATCATAGATATTTAGTTTTAGGTGGGATATTGGAAAGGGATAACTTTGCCATACATTTTTCTTTGAAATTTTGATATGACTTAAAGAAGAAATCCTCAAAAGATGTAATTGGTTCCATAGGTTTGGGCCAAAAGAAATCCAATGAAAATTTCCTACAGGAAGACAAAATATTAAACCCACTATGGTGCACTGTAAAAACTTGGTTATCAAATGGAAATTTCAATAATTTGTGAATGACTGATGGGATGACATTTATTGAGTATATCCATGGATAGCCTTACTTCACATGGAATTGATCTAACATCAAGATGATGGAGAATGAGATATTCAATTTTTTCGGTCCAAATTTTAATGGAAGAGTGATCAAAACTATCATAGGGCAAGAAAACCATCATGTGTTTTTATCCATGATTTTTATTTTTCATAAGAGTCTTGGTAAATTTCATGCAAAAATATGAATTCCTTAGTTATCAAATTCTCTACACACACAGGATTATTTAATACCCCATTTTTAGGCTTGTCATTGATTCTTCTAGTGATGTAAAGAGGACCATCAAGTATGTACTTAATTATATCACTATGTGAGAAAGCAATGTCAGGTGACAAGTTTATTTGACCCTTGGGAGATTGAACATCAATGAGTCTGATGATGGCATGAAAATCATCCTCATTATCACTCTTATTATCATTAGTCATGTCTTGTATCTTGTCAACATTCATCACATAATTCTTATTAGATCACTAGCTTTCACAAAATATATGGAATGATTTGGCATTGGATTGGTAAAGGTTTTTAAATTTTGGTTGGGTAGGGCAACAAATTTATTTCCTTGATCATTAAAACCATCCAATTAAATGTGATTAGAATCAATGAGGTCTTGTACTAGACATTTAAGATGCATGCATCATTTTGTACCATGTCCACTTTGTTAGTGATATTGGAAAAAGACATTTGGGTTATGGTGTGGATGTAAAGGCTTAGTAGTATCAATAGGTCTAATGGTAGATAAGATAATTAAGTTCTTAATAAATATTTGTAACAAATTAGATGGAGGGAATTAAATAATGGGGTGAATTTCCTATTCATATCCCTAAATTTACATGGAGTTGTTTTTATAGCATAAACTTAAGATTCAACATGGTGATTTGTTTAAGGTGGATTTATCTGTATAAAGTATTTGTTTTGTTTCTTGAATTGTTGAAAATTGTTATGAGGCAAGGGTTTGTATTTTTTATGATGGTTCAAATCAGTTTTCCCTTCACGTTGATTAAGAAAATTTTTATAGTCATGAATATTAATGCATAAGTATTTAAAGGAGGGGGGTTTGATCATCCCAAGCTTCTCATGGATATATTTTTGTAAGTTATCGATGAAAATTACTTGAAGATCAACATCAAGAAGCTTGATATTGATTTATGAATAGAGAAATTTCTAACATGCTATAAAATTAGTGACCTTTTTATCTATTTTTTGTTTACATTGCATTAAATCAAGTAAGGCCATCTTAGGACCAACGTGCACTTGGAAATGGTTGAGGAAGGTATCAAAAAGATCATTAAATGAGTGGATTGAGTTATTTAGTAAGGAATAAAACCATTCCAAGATTATATCTTTCAAGGACCTAGGAAAAAGCTTAGCCAAGAGCTTATCTTCAAAAAATAAGTCACTACCTAGAGCTATGTATGTCGACACATGGTTATTATGATCTCCTTTGCCACCATATTTCTCAAAAATAGGTATCTTTATACCTTGTGAAATTTTTCTATCAATATTTCCAATGTCAATGGGTTTATTTTGACATATTGTGAAGGATGACCATTTTGGTTTTGGTTCAATGTGGAATTTTTTTGTTGAAGGAATATGACATTTTGCAAAAGTTGGTTTAAGACTGAATCATTGGTCGTTTTTTGGGATGGAGGTGAATATGGTGGGGGTATATATGTGTTAGGTGGACAACTATATTGTAAATTTGTGAGAGGTAATAGATTTGGAGATATGATGTTTGAATTCAAAAAACTATAAGGACACCCTATGGAAATGCCCAACGATGGAGTGATATTGCTAGTTGGTTGCATTGTTGTATTAACAATTGGATGAGTGTATGTAGGAATAGAGGCTATGTTTGTAGGGGGTAATTTTATTACCTCCTTGAATTTGAGTGTATCCCAAGTTTGAGCACAACTATTCAATATAGAAACATGATTATCAGTAATGTGAGCTAAGCTACACACAATCTCTATTCTTAGATTGTTATCAAGCATTTTCCTCATGTCATCTATGATAGGAACCACAATGCTAGCAATATATTTTGTACTCACATACTCTTTAAGTTTTCCTAAGGATTTATCCATTTTTTTATGTTCTCTTGAGGGACATGAGAAACCATTCCTTCAACATCAGTTATAGTGGTTGATGGTAGGGTGGTCATAGGAAATGTGGCATCATGGATGTGGTCCATAATGGGTTGAATAGTGTCAAAACTATGAATAAAAGAGTTGGAAAAATCAAGATCCACAACAAATGTACTAGCATAGGATGCCATGAGTCTCAAACTATGTCTCACTGAAGTATTGGCAGTAGGACACTAGGTTGTGATATTAATACAAGTTTCACCTTGAAGAAAATGTGTACCCAAAATGGACAAAAAGAACTAAGTAAAGATAGTAAACACCCAGAAATAGGAAGCTCAATACAAGTATTGAAGAAGATATTGCAATTTTCATATCTCAAATGATTAATTGATTGATTGTTAGATGAAAAAAACCCAAAAATGATGACTTTATAATAGAAATTTTGATCTTAAACAATTCTGTAATGTTTACCAATTGAATTAAATGAAAAAAAATTATATAAATATGCAATTTATTTAAGTGAAACATAGATCTGCAAGTATAGAGAAATGAAGGAGATAAAGAAAAAAATATGTGCAAAACTTTACAAAATCACCAGTGAAAGAACAAGTTTTCCTAGGGGAAAATGGGCCTATGCACAGGGTTTTGAAAAATAAAAAATTGAGTGTTTGACTTGATATTTAAGCTCACTATTCCTAAATGCAAAAAAATTTCTCAGTGACATTTTTTCTAGAATTTCCAATTAAATGCAACTACAAATTTATGACAATGTATGAACAAAAATGACAATTTTTTAATGCAATTTTGAATTGAATTATCATCTAAATGACTGAAAGACACCTTAATGCAAGCTATTATGTAGAATGTATGCAATATGTTTTGATTTTATTAGTTTAAATGATAAAAGTATGCAATATACAACCATAAATGAAATGCAAAAATAAGATGATGCAAAACCTAGATATAGGGCTTTAAAGACTTCCAAATTAGAAATGATGATATACAATGTCAGGTTCACCAAAATTAAATGAGGGGAAATAGGATCCCCTATAAGGTTTTAAGAGAATGTGATGATGTCTAGAAACCCTTAGTATTAAATCCACTTTCCCTATTTCATTAGGAGAGACATTAGAAGGTGTAAAGATTAATTTTAAACCTTAGTGGTGATCCAATCATACCTATATCTATTTCCTTAGGATAGGAGGAAAGATTTGAAACTAAATTGAAATAATTTTAAGTGATTATACTAAATGAATAATAAGAACTAATAAATAAAATGTTGATTCCCAAAAATAAAGACTGTTACAAAACTTTGTAGGTAGATCTGAGAAGGGTTTTATGGCATGTACCTATCACCAAAAGTTGATTTTGAGGTGTGCTAAGAGACTAGTTCACCCCTAGGTGAATTAGTCTTAGTTAAGGGCTCCAAAATGACTTTTGATAGCCCTTTGATGCTGGATCTTGGCTTCTATTTCACACACTCCCAATGTCAGAGTGACGAAAATAAAGTATGAAACCTAGTTTCCATGGCTTGACAACAATGATGAAAACTTGTGCAATAATATAAAATTTCTCTTTCAAGATCTCTTCAATTCTTTTTCAACCTATAATCTACACATACACAAAGAGTGAAGAATATTTTTTTGTTTGTATGGGGTTTTTCCTTGATCAGACCCAGGTTTGGTAATTAAACATTGGTAAAAAGATAATGAAAAAGGAATAAAATGACAAATAGAAAATGCTTGCTACAACTCACTACCCTTCAAATGATGTCTTGAAGAATTGAAGATGAAATGAAGAAAAAGTGGTATGGTGCTTTCGTATGGTTTTAGGACATAGAGCACACCCACTTCTTCAATTTCATTCAAGGATAACCCTAGAGATCTCAAAGCAAAGGAGAAAGAGATCTTGTAATAGGGTTGTCCTAGGGTCTGATTATTAAGTAACGAGGGGTTCACCACCAAGTTTAAACTTGGAAAAGAAAATGTCATGCAAGACGAAATGCAAAACCCTAATATAATGTAAACTTGAATTAAATGACTTAGAAATGCATATGAAATAGAATAATAAAATGTAAGATGAAATGTGTGCACCTAGAAACTTGAAGATGACTGGAAGGAGTCTTGAAATGCTTGAAATTCTAACTTTTTGACCTAGTGGGACTCATTCGCCATTTTGGGCGAATCAGTCCCAGTTCTAGATTTTTGCACAAGAGTAGGTTTTAGACAAAAGGGTATCTGAATCTGCTTTTTTAAAAAAAAAAACCTACAGTGGGACTTATCCACCACTTGTTATGAATGAATCTAGTTGGGATTTTCTAGTACTTCAAGGTTTGAATCTAGTCTTCGCTTTCTCCTCTTTTTGTTCCTCTTTTTCTTCAAATCCGAAACCTTGATTTTCGGGACTGTAAGTGACTTTTTGTGAAGATATCAACCTTGTGACAACTTGATGAATTCCTCTACCCTTGAAACCTAATCTTCAATGATCCTTCAAGCTCTAAGAAACGTAGATATGCAATCACACATGTAACAACCTAATCTTCAATGATCCTTCAAGCTCTAAGACACCTAGATCTACAATCACACATGTAGAGACAAGAAAAACTTGTTGATATTTAGGGAATATAGGTTTTCCATGGTCAAAACCCTTTTAGGTAATTAAACCAAATGATGAAACAATGAAACAAGGACATGAAACATATGATATGAAACATGAACAATGATACCTTGAATGATGTCTTGTAAATCTGCAACTCAACATGAAATGTGCATGAAGGATGTAGATCTTGATCTTGACAATAGACCTGTGTAGAACAATGCTTGTTCTTGGATATTCAATGCTACATCACAATACTAGCTCAATAACATGCTTGATACTTGATATTCTTGACATGATAATGGATCTTGAACTGTTGCAACAATTGATGAAGAATTCTTCCCTTGAATGCCTTAAAAATGATCTTGAATGCTCTCTAGATGATCTTGTGAAGTCTTGGAATTCTTAAATATTGAATACTTGACTTGATATCATGAATTCCTAATGAAATAATGATTTGAAAGCTTGTTTATATAGGACATCCATCCAATATCCTGTGTATTAGATCCCACAGGCCGACATTCAAAAATTTGAACTTAAAACCCAATTTTCTTGCTCAAAACCTTGGAAATAGGCCAAATGGGACTCATTCACCATCTATGGTGAATGGGTTCCACCTAGATGGGACTCATTCACCCAAAGTGGCGAATGGGTCCCATAGGGCCTATTTTCACTACTAAAGTGTCGAGGAGTGTGCAAATTAAGTTTATTTGTTGATAATGTCATTTTTTTGATTGAAATATGCCTTGGAATGCATAATAAGGGGTCATAGGTGCCTATTAATGATGATATTAAGGTCATAAATTCTAGAGGGCCCAAAGTAAAAGTGAAAGTGTAAATAAATACACTTTAAACACTAAATTAAGGTAAAATTTGGTCTATTTAGCTTATAAGGGCCCTAAATCCAATGAGAATGCATAAAAAACATTACAACACTAGTTTAGGTTGACTTCAGATTACAAGTCTCTTAAATTTAATGTGAATATGTAAATAAATACACTTTACAACATTAAATTAAGGAAAAGTTAGGTTTATTTAGCTTAAAAAGGACCCAATACCTAATGCGGATGTGTAAAACTCATCACAACACTAGATCAAGACGATATCAAGTCCAATTTATCATTAATTATTCCAAAATTAAACAAGGAAAAGGCATACCATTTTTCTATCATTATAGAAGACAAAAACATCTTTTCAAGAATTTTGGATCTTGCTTGATTGACTTGATTGATTGCTTCCTTTGATGTTTGAATGCCTAAAAACCTACATCAAATGTTTTCCTTAAAAAAAAAACATGAACACTTGAGTTTTGACATGATGTTAGGATTTTTATTGATAATGCTACTCTCGAATGTTATTAAAAATAGTATATTCTCTCGTGTAATCTTGATAATGTGTGCTAGATTTGAAATGAAAAAAGGACTATACATTTATAAATGTTTATCCAATTTTCCAAAAAATTGATTCCAAAAGTTGACACTTCCAATTTTAATTTTGATCATTAAAATTCCACTAAAACATATTTTAAATTGTGTCTTGGCACTTAAAGTGGACCCATTTGCCCATGGGTGAATGGTTCCTAGCCTATAAGTCTAGGACACACATGATTCGAGGCAATTTAATTATTAATTTCATTTGTTTAATGTTGATTTCCCTTTCAAAAAATGGGAAGATTAAGGCTTTGGAATACATAATTTAGAAAATTAGAAGCTTAATTAAGTCTAATTAAGTAAGGGACCCAAACATATTGTAAAATTGTAAAGCTATACAATTTCCTACACTACAATTGAGTATGCTAATCTTTACTATGTTTGTTCACCATTTCTCAGAGAATCAACTCAAGAGTTTTATTAGATGCTTCATATTGGCCATTAGATTAAGGATAGTATAGTGTAGAAAATCAATGCTGAATGCAATTTTTTTCTAGGAATTGCTTTACCTCTTTATTCTTCACTAAAGTACCATGTTCAAAATAAGGGTAGAAGGAAATTCAAAATGAGAAATAATATTATTTAGAAGAAAGATATAAATTGATTCAATGTTCATGGATCAAAGTGGAACAACTTCGACCTATTTCGTAAAGTAACTAGTAGCAGTAATGATGAAGGCATGTCCTTTAGAAGGAGGTGACATTTTTTCTAAAAATATCCAACCTCCATTTTATGAATGGCCAATGAGAGGTCTAATTTTGAAGCTCTTGAGCAAGAGCCTAAATGAGGTTACTATGTTGTTGACATTGAGGAAACTTCTTGAAAAAGGGAAGGGAATCTTGGTCAATTATTTGTAAATTGTATCACATGTTAATTAGTTCATGCACCAAGGATTTACTGCCAAAATATCCACTCCTATAGCCTGAATGGGCTTCTTGAAGGGTAATGGGTGTTTTTTGCCTTAGTGAGATACTGAAGAATAATACCATTGTAAGATTTTTGATAAATAACATTATACAACTTATAATGTATCAAACTAAAAGTTTTCGTATTTGAGTGTGAGCATTTTTAGGCACATCGTCAAGAAAATTTCTAGTCTTCATATAATTGTAAATGTGAGAATACAATTTTTCCAAGTTTATGTAAGCACACACGAGAGTATGAGGTTCAGGTTTATTTGAGATAGCAAAAGAGTGGAGAATACAAAATGTGAATTGGTATTCTTCTTTGTCATTGTGCGTAGAAACAAGGGAGGTTGCACTCACCCTTGAATCTACACATTGATTTTCTTTCCTAGGGACACTATCTATTGTAAAAGAAGAGAAATGATCAAGCAAGAAAAGAGTTGAATCAAGATACTAAGATAGATTTTTTACTTATCCTAATACATTCCTATTACTTGGTTTACAATAAGCTCAAAATCCCTTTGGAACAAGGACTTAAGGTCTTGGTTTACAATAAGTACCTTTCCCTTGAAGAATCTAAACACTTTGACTTGTTAGATTCCCATCATGACATATTCGCTTAGAAATATGAGGACATGCTTGGTATTGATGAGTTTGTAGTGGTTCACAATATTTTTCTATGTCCTGATGCTAAACCTGTTGAACAAAAGATCCAAAAAATGAATCCCAAGACAACCATATTAGTTAATACTAAGATAGAGAAGCTTCTAAAAGTTGGCTTTATCTATCCTATTGACTATTCAATGTGGATATCAAATATCATTATTGTTAGAAATCCTTATGGATGTATTTGTATTTGAATTGAGTTTTGTGATCTCAATAAGACTTCTCTTAAAGATGATTTTCTATTTCCTAATATTGATATGATTTTAGATTCTACTGTAGGCCATGCCTTAGTATCCTTCATGGATGGCTTCTAAAGCTATAATTGGAGTCTTGGGCATATGGAACTAGGAGTTAAGGTCCCTTTAGAACTGACACCTCACTCTTTTGCAAGGGGTTTAGGTTATGAGCCTCTCATTCATTTCCATACAATCCTTCATCATCTGTTGTCTTCATGTTTTCTTCTTATGAGTAGTCAAACTTTTCTCCACAAGAGAAAGGTTGCTTCTTTCTCCTCACTTCTTATATAAGAAAGAGCATAATTTTTTGACACTCCTCAAAGCCCACTTAATTAGTCTTCCTCATCCTATGCATAAGAATTTTCATAAACATGATAAAGAAAAATGTTCTTTTTGTCCATGTACCATTGAGTATTTGACCATTCTACTAGTGAATGTAAGGCCTTGAAGGATAAAATACAACTTCTTGATTCTAGTGTCATCATCCCTCCATCTATTAATGCACCTACCTCTTCTTCAAATGATAAGTGATATAGATATTTACCTTTATTATGTCCATTCTAAGCATCTTATCATGAGGTTCTTACACCTCCCTTCTATTGTGTTGTTTCTCATTAAGTGGCATTCATAACTTTTCCTGCTCATTGTCAATCATGGTTGTACACTATATTTTGCAACGATACCTTCTCTGTGGTACTGACACAATAGTATCTAGCATGGTTAGCCTCCCCTTTACACTAGGGGATGGGATAACTTGTTCTAAATGTGTGTTTCCTTCTTGAGGACCCCCTCTCATATCTATTTCTTGATTTCATCATCTCTGCCTACCTTTTCCTTGATTTCATGGTTTTTATGTGTCATCCCTCATGTGTGTGACAACATATCAAGAATAAATCTCACCATCTATCTCATGCCATGACATCTCTTATCTTTATTTTCTCTCCTTATAATGACATGTGCTGCTTTGCATATCACACACCATTCTAAGGGGGGCCTCCCATATTGGTCTAATTTTCAATAAGGATTATTCTTTCAAAAAGATTCTTTGATGAAATTTCTTTTAAAAGAGATTCGTTAATGAAAGATCTTTCAAAAGGATTCCTTGATAACATAATCACTTGTGGAAAATCCTATGTATTTAAATTGGAGTGTTCCTCTAGAAGGACCCCTTAGTGTCTTGAAGGGTTCCCTACTGAAGGAACCCCCTTTGAAAGAATTTTTCTCAAATGAATTCATTGGTGTCTTGCAATGTGTATCTTCTACCTGATATTTGATGTCATTATGTATTGGTGTCAGACATATTGTATCTTAGCTTCTAGCTTGGGGGAAGCCTAACCAGACCTATCTTATATCTTGGCATCTAGCTTGGGTACAACCCAACTAGGCTTATCTTTTCTATGATTGTCTTGTAGCATATCTTGCAGCAACCGCATTATTATTATCTAATTAGATTTGTGTCTTATTGTGCTTTTATTTTGTGATATAGGTTCTCCTCCATTATGGGGTTTTATTTTATCACTAATAATGTCTATTATTTTTATTTTTATTTTTCCAGTGTGTTTATCTGTAGCAAACATGTTTGTGGTGAATTTGTTGTTAGCTATGTAGGTTATAAGACATGTGTCCTCTTTGTGTCCTAACACAACCTTACAATTTATATACCGGATCAAAGACCTATGTCCTCTTCATCTTGAGTATATGATTTTCTCATTGACATTGGTTGCTTACCTATATTTTTGATGCATTCTTCTCTTGAATCAATCAATTCTTACATTATTTTCTCTATTTAAGAATTCTTCTATGTATTATTTCTTTATTTGGGGATGACGCATAGTATTGAGACAACTTTCTGCATGGAGGCCTCTTTCACTTTGCTGACTCAAATCCTTAAGTTTGTTATGTATCTTTGCATATGTGTTATCCATTTTTTTGTTCCTAAATATCCATATGTTCTAACCTCATGATGTGACAACCTTTATTTTCTAACATTTTTGTCATGTGTAGATTCTTCTTTTCTAATGTATTTATTTTGTAGGTATTAAACCTAGGGGCATGCTTCCTTTGTTTGAAGAGATATCTAATTCCTCCAAAGTATCCTTTTGATATCATGATATTTTTAGTATATTTCTTTTAGCATGCATATTCATGTTGATTCATAAGCCTGCTAAATTAGGGGCAAAATGTAATGTCCTAAAATTGCAGCCCTTGTAATTTCACCTACATTTTTTGCATCCAATTTAGTGTACACTCCCTTAGTATTTGTGTACGATCATTTTATCCTTGCATCCACCTTTTCCCTTCTTAGGATGCTTAGGACCCCTTTTTAGCAGCTACCTTTGTGCATTAGCTTTGCATGAAACCTCGTGTTTTATCATTCCCACCATTTTATAGTGTGATTTTTTTGGACACTAGCATGCCACATGAACGTCCATGCACTGTGGTAGCATCCCATGAAATTTGAACATTAAAATGAATGTTTTTGAGCCTTTTTCCACTTTTCATCTTACCTTTGTCAGTGGTAATGGCTTAGGACACCTTGTAGCAGCTTGGGAACCTTCTTTTCCCTCCTATTCTTTCTTTAAAAGATATCTTCTCGTTTCATTTGGTCTTCTATCTTCTCTCTTCTCTTTCTCTTGTTATCTTTCTTGCACAACTCTCTATATCTTGCTACAACAAAAATTACATTCTCACAATGTTGTTTACAACTCTCTTGGCTCTTGCAACTATCTCTTTCTCCAAATTCCTCAAGCCTTGTAGGTGATACCTCTCTTGTTTTGTGTCTTTGAGCATCTTGGTATCTACCACATCCCTTGTTTATGAATTTTACTATCTCATCTGTGTATCTATTTTAGTGCCTATTATTTTCTCTATCTATCTATCTGGCTATATTTGTAGGTGGGAACACTGAAACGGTGGTTTGATAGAGGAAAGCCCCTAAAAAGCCCCAAAAATTTTCCTCAATCTTATGTGTGTAGGTGTTTGAGTTATCACTTTGTTGGAGGATTCACTGCTTGGTTGTTGTGAGCACTTTCTTTGTCTTCCTTTGTTTCATCATTTATGTTTTACTTAGTTTACTTTATTTTACTTTCTATTATATCTTGTTATTTTCCTACATTTAAAAAGTTCTTAGTAATCAAATTGTTAGTAGTCACTTAAGCTATTTTCTATGATACTCTTGGTTTTTGGTTTGTATGAGATGTTGAAGTTTGTCTCTAGGATGCCAACATGTTGTGCTATCATCTATGTTCCATGTTGTCATTCTTTGGATAAGAATTCATTAGTCTATATAGGAAACCTTTGTGATCTACTATTTTTTATTCTAGAACTCTCACCTTTTTATCCTGTCGCTTGAGCATCATTCCTTTAGGTAGTGTAAGGTAGTTTAGGGAAATTCGTTCGCTGGGAGTCTCTTGGAAACCAAGAGACTCATGAGTAACAAATCCCCCTTCTCTATAATTACCTTTTTCAAAAGACTCAGGATCCATGAAAGCATCAAAGGTATCTCCCTTAAGGAGACTACTATTGTCTTCATGATGAGATATAGGAACATTATCATCCACAATAGATAAAGAGGCCTTCTAATGTAACGTGTCATTCTTAAATAACACCAAATTAATCAATTAAGACATTATGAATAATATTTATTCAAGACAAAAATCGAATAGCTATTTTCCATCATAGCATAACATGTCAAATATAATTAATTATATTCATTCCCTAATGTCAAAATGTTAGGTTACAGAGTTTTGACTAGGCTAACATCACCAATTAGTCTACTCAAATTTTACATCAAGTAGTACAAGTACAATATTCAAAGTTTGGAATTCCTTGTAATTCCACTTCAATTCTCATTGCAACTAGTGGATGAGAACATCATTTAGGTACTTTTTCCACCTAACCATGAAGCTATGCTTCATTGAAATTCTTCCTAACTCAAACAATACCTAACCCTACATGAAATACTTAGCAAGACAAATCGAAATGAAAGGTGCAATATGGTGCATGCCTAACATAACTACATGCATTTCTATACAAATTCAAAACATGTGAGATCAATTTTATAAAATGACATAGAGTTACATCATAAAATTAGTCCATTCAATATTATGGGATACAAAATCTTTGTGGGGCATATGATGTATACAACAAAAAAATGATAAATTTTGGAAAAAAGATAAACCTATACCCTTTGTTATTCCACTTTTGACACTTATCCCAGAATGTAACCTTCTACATACATAAGGAAACATCATTCCCTTCTAAACATATAGTTTGTGAACAAACAATCTAGTTTACAATAGTTTATCCTAACCAACCTTCTCATGTTGTTAAATCATAAATTCTACAAGCACAATTTTCATATGATTCACTAAGGAACCCTTGAAATCAAACAAATTCTTACAAAATAAATTGAACTAGATTTACTATTTTTTTGTATGTTACACAGTAGACATTTATCCATTCTAACATGGTCTATATTCATCAATTAAATGAAACATTTATGCACATTTTGCAACACATGTCGCAACATACTAATACATAAATTTCCTTTATGTATCCTTCATAGAATGAATCATACATTATTCAAATAAAGAAAATATGTCGTCAAAAGAAGGTAAATCACACGTATGTTTATATACATAATTGGTTTATGTATATGCACATATATTTCCTTTTAATAAAATATTAAAGTATGTGTATACATTATTTTATTAAACAAAAGAATCATAATAAACACAGAACGCTATGCTTCCATTTTCATATAATGTGTAAAAAAGATAACATTAACTATTATCAAGTAACCCATTATCCTTTTAAAATGTTTAATTCAGTAAGAGAATTTTAAGGGTTTATAGGCATCACTTAGTGTCAAAAACACTTCTTCAAAAATTTCACAAATATTTTCAAATAATGTTAAGAACATTCTATTTATTCATTTAACATGTTCTTTTCCCTTTAAATAATTACTCCTAATCATTTTTCTATAGATAAAGTCATTTTCTTGATAACAGTTTAACAAAAAATTATTTTGTTTATGAAATTTATACATAATTACAATGATTATTCAAAATGTTTTGATTCAGACTACAGATCATGTTGATGAGACATGGGAGTCGGTGATTCATGAGTCATGTTTACTCTATGGATTCATTGTAATCATTTGATGAATGTGGGGGTTTGTTTTGGGAATGCTCCACTATCAGTTTACATTGCTAAGCACCAATGGTGTGTTCACATACACCCTTTATGCCTTAAGCATACTTAGAAAATTATGGAAAAGATAAAATAGATGGGGGATACCCACAAACATTACTAGGAGTTGACATACATTCGCACATCTCGTGAAATCTGGTTAGACTATAATAGATTCAAGGAATCATGTTTGTACGGGGGGTGTTTCAAATTCAGTGCATTACAATGTTATTATCCCTTGGAATAGCACACAAATTTTCTATTACAATGATTGATGGGCCACAAAATAATAAGGGAGTCTACTCTTTTTCTCCCTTATTCAAGCTTCATCAAACCCTCAGGTAGCCAACATATACATACTGGTGTTTTGTGAAGGGAAACCTTGACTATTAGCTTAGACATTACACTAAGGGTCCGTGTATGATTAAATTTAACATGCAAGAATAGGTGCACAAGATACATGAACCAACCTTTCTGTGGAATGAAAATCAGTCAACTATCATCTATAAGTCGAATGTGTTCTTAATGAGGAGGACAAGACAAGGCAATAACTAGAGAGACACATGATCAATGTAATTCTATCTATGTGGTTTGTATACTGGATGTATCGACCCTATGAGGACTTGATTCAAATTTAACCCACAAGAAATTGTTACCCATAATGTGTTAATATATAAATGAGGAGAGTATGAATCTCTCTCATGCTCAGGAGAGTGAGTTACATGCATCGTGGACATCAAAAAATTTAAATGAAAATACATGGTCTTACAACGAATGGACATAATAGTGAAAGTTGATCCATGGGTTGGAGTCATCTAATCAGCTGTAAGCTCAATACTCTAGCTAGCTTTCACATTTACATGCATAATGGGAAATACCAAGGCTGTGATTTATATTGCCTAAAGCTTTTCTTATTACAATGCTATAACAACATATGAGACTCTTTCTCAGAACTTGGCTTAAACAACACGATGGTATCAAAAACATACAAGGAAAACTAGCCTAAGATAACACTATCAACAACATATAACAACTTCTAAGTGCGATGAAAGGAAATATAATGTTTCCATAGAAGAAAATGTTAAAATAATGCATTTGATGCAAATGATAAGACTTCAACTTATTAAGAGAAAGATACTAAAAGGACCTTACCTTTTCTTTTTCTCCCAAACCAATCAAAGTCTACGAAGTAAGGAAACTATATATGGAAACAATGGTATCTCTTTGCCAAGGAACTCGACCTTTTGCTTCCTTTTCTTGCCTTCTTTTTTGGGATGAAATCCCCATTGGATTTTTGTGCTATCTCCTTTAGCATGATTTTTCCTTCATATTCAATGAGGATGCATTTCCTTCTAATTTAGGAATGCACATCTTTTATTAGCCGCCCCTATCTTTTCAAATTAAAAAAACCTTTTCAGGGGTTATGGGTGGACCAATTCCTATTTAAATTCCATTATTTCAAATTCAAATAATAAAGCTATTGATGATTGCTTATTGTGGTTCATGGCATTTAATTCTTCAAAGAGGTTTTAAATAAAAACCATTCATTTAGCTTTTCATAAGTTCATTTTAATATATATATATATATGTGTGTGTGTGTGTGTGTGTGTGTGTGTGTGTGTGTGTGTGTGTGTAAATGTATAATGTATATATACATTATACATTTACATGCACACACACATTGTTAAAAGTTACAAAGTTACATTTCAATGTTGTCATCTTCATGGAACTTATTTAATGCCATATTCAGAAGATTCAAAACCTGAGATAAAAAAGGAAGCAAGTGTAGACCTTGGAGCTCAAGACCACACTTAGAGTTTCTAGAAATTCAAAGTGGACTAATATGCCACCTTGGTCATATTAGTCCTCCTGAGCATATTTTTTAGAGATTCCTTTAGATCCAATTCTGACATCCAAAGACTCTTTATTTTCCCTAAAAAACAATAGCAAGACTAATATGCCATCTTGGGTGTCTTTGTGCTCCTAGTCATTTCTAGACAACTTCTTTGCATTTCTAGAATCTTCACATCTCCAAGCTTCCCATGCACAAACATCCTAACTTCCAATTTCATAATTTTCTATTATATCTGGTCTTTTTAGGTCATTTAGCATTTATTTACATGTCACATTATGTTTTCCAACATTTTCTTTTGGGTATGTGTAGGATCATCATGGAAAAAATAGGCCCTTAAGTGGCAAAAAATTCAAAAAAATCAGAGTTAGGCAACTTGACGTAAAAATTTGAATAAGTTATCTATATTATTTGAAAAATGTGTAATAATAGAATTTGTAGCAAATTGAATGTAGTTTCTAAACTACTAGGTATGTTTTAAAAAAAATAAAATCTATTTAGTGAAAATTTGAAATTTCAATGTAGTGGTACTTAAATTTTAGGGAAAATAAGAAGTAGGTGTCTCACCACCTAACCACAATAAAATGATCATATTTTTATAAGATTTTAGATATAAGTAGAGGACTCATGCCCGATGTGATGCATATTTTTTTGTAATTTTTTCCAAGTAAATAATTAATTATGAATGTTTTATTACAACTTTTTAAAAATATAAAACTCGTATGTCGACCACCTTAACTTGGTCAAAAATTCATGAAATTCAATTTTTTATTTTTTAATCCTATAGTATGTGAAGCAGAGAATGTGGCGCATATTTTGGATTCAAAAAATGTGATACCGTTTGAAAGCTATAGATGTTTTTCAATCACTCTATCAATCAGGACTTTAGTCGTAATTTGAATAGAAAATGAATAATAATTACTTATTAAATTCAAAGTAAAGCATAATTTATATCAGTGGAAAGCTGAGAATCTCCTTTAAAAACCCTTTTTGTTTCATCAATTTTGGGTAAAAAGTAGTCATCAGCCATATACCCATCATATTGCCACTTTTTGGCCCATCATGATCCTGCACATACCCTTTTCCAATGATTTGCTTGGTGGTGAACCCCTTATTGTTAAAATAACCCCCTCCTAGGTACTCGTCATTGTGAAATGACTCACCTTGTGAGGTTGTTAGTTAATCCAATTAGGACTCCTAGGACATTATTGAGTGATTGTGTGGAGAAATGAGAGATATTTATATGCCCCCCCTTTTTCCCAATTATTCATTTTGGTGAACCCGACCTTGTTGAGCATTCATTTTTTGATTTGGAGTCCATTAAAGTCCTTAGATGTAGATTGCATTCAGTCTTGCATTGTATTTTTCATTAGTCAAAGTGCATATAGGATTTTCTATATTTGCATTAGTAAAAGTGCATATAGGTTGCATCATTACTTTTCTTTCATCATTTCATTTCATTGAAAAATTGAAAATCACATTATTTGTCATCTTCATTTTGTTCTTATTGCATTCAAAATTATAATGAAAGAATGGATTACAGCCACAAAATGAACTGATAATATACACCTACTAAGTCCTGATTTAGTTTTGGTGATGCTCAATAGACTGACTTAATACACTTCATCATCTTTGCACTTTTTGCATTCACAAATTTTCAATCACTACTACTTCTTCTTTTCTCACTTACATATCTCTTTGATCTTCAAAACTTTCCAAAATATATCCTCAATCCATTCAAAAGCACCAATGAGGTCAATCCTTGTTTACCAAAAATACCAATCGTCGGCTTCAAGTGATCATAGAAATATTTCTAGACAATAGTTCAAAATATGTAGCACACTTTATCATGTAGGATTAAACCTAAGATAGGCCGCACATATATTCGTGTAACAAAATTTAATTCACCATACCACTACTTATTCATGAAGTCAGCTAGAAATAGACTTAATATCAAAAAGTAATCAACAGAATAATGTTGATACACCATACAAGCACTGGAGCACAAGAGATTCTGAACATACATGCTTTCAACACCCATAAACTATTTCCCAAAACCACAAGTAGTAGGTATCAACCTTGGAGAATTGCGAACCAAAATACTAGATCAGACACTTTCTTAGACTAGAAGTCACAACTTGTATTACATGGTGACATCAATGACAACACAAAACTATATAGTTAGCTATTCTTCTTCATTCTTCAAATTTCTCCCTCTTTTTCATTCATGGTAACATGTGCCAAAATTTACAAAATATTCTCTCTCCCTATCACCATCATTGTTCTTCACATGACTCTCTCCCCAACATTCTCTCCCCCTTTAACATCAATGAAAAAGGGCAACCAAAAAGAGCATGTAAGAATTTGTATAGGGCAACATTGTATATACAAAGGAATTCCAACACTCCATTTCAAATATTCAAGTGAAAATAATGGTTTTACATGAAATATTTTCTTGTACCTGTCTCTTATGATTCAAATAATTCTTTTCCAAGAAAGCATAGCTGAATTCATCCTTGCACTCATACCAACCAATAAAGATAACTGTGTAAAGGATGATGTCTGATTAGAAGAAAGACATTGTCGTTCACAATCTTCTGCATTAGAGAGAATTCTAGAGAGATGATCCAACCAAACCTCAACAATCTCTTGAACCAACCAGAAGGTTTTAACCATGTCTTCTCTTTTCCTTTGAGCAATAAAAAACTCCACTTGCAATTCACCAATTCTTATTCTCTATTTTCCATCCTCATCTTTGAAGAAATCAAAATTCTTTCCAATACCATTCATCTCAGATTCAATGGCTTCAATTCTACTTCTAAAATTGTCAATAGCTGTCAACCACCAGAGACAATACCTATAGATGTCAGATACTTCTTTGATGCATTCTTTTGTCTCATTAATATGTTTAGATAACACTTGTTTTTCTTTGGTACATCTTCTCTTAATCATAGTATTAAATTTATGACCTTTGGGTCCTTCTAGCAATGTTCTCTCTTCAATAATTTCTACTAGATTGTCTAGGAAAGAATCTAATACATCTGAAACTAAAATACCCCTATTGAGTAATAATCAACTAGTATATCATCAATTTTAAGGCTCTCAATCAAAGAGCATTCATTCCACATTTCACCAATCTTCTTCATTGCACCCTTGTCTAGCATCATCTATATATCCTCTGAATCAAGGGAGTTAGATCCAGATAGAAATTATATTCTTCATTCTTCTTTTCTTCTGAGACATTTGTTACAATAGTTTTCCTCTTTTTAGGTTCTAGAGAGGACTCACCAATGATAACTTCCAACTCTTTCTTACCAGAGGATGAAAAAACTTTAGACTGACTAGGTACTAACATACTGGAGCACAGATTTGTCTTTAGGGATGTGAAATATGCTCTAAAAACACTTACATTATCTGCCAATGATTCCAAGTACCTGTAAATTTTTTTTCCAATAGGAATACCAAACTCCTATTGAACATTTTCTCTTCTCAGTAGTGATTTCAAAAAGTAAAAATTCAAACACACGAACAAAGATACAAACTGAAAAACCCTCAACCAATGACATTTGGGCATTCTCATTTAGGTTTTCAAGTAATAGGCTACACAAATCAAACTACTTTTTTCCCTTAACCATCATGTGTGCAAGATATACAGCAATAGCCAAAGTCAAACCTTCATGATTTCTAAAATACATTTTATAAGAAATTTCGTACGCAACATACCTTACAATGGAATCCACAAGCATGTTTATTAATAGAGCTCGAGGGTCTTTGTTAATGCCAGTAGGTTCCTCCACATCTTTGTACTTCACAATTTTCTTCCCAAGGAGATCCCCAATACTGCTTAAACTAGTAGTCGCTTCGATCACTTCCTTCTTGATTAGGTAGGGTTTGTCCAACATAATGTTGTCATTCTTGAATTGACTTAACAAGAACAAGAACTCTTTATCCCCAAACTAGGGAAATTCTCCTCATAAATCCATACCTAGGGTTTTTTATGCTTTGTAATTCATTTTTCTTTAGCCGTAGTTCTATTTCCTTCATCTTTCTATGATTAAATTCTTCCAATTCAACACCTTTCAACTTTAGTGGAATATCATTGCTCGATCCTCTATCCATTTTCATGTTTAACTTTCTTAAATTTGTTATTATTCAATTGAAACTTCTTCCTTTTCCCTTCTTCCCCTTTGTAAGAAATAATTCCAAAGAATCTGTTTGCCCTAATTCACATTAAATGTGCCAGACTTCAAAAATATTACAAATTTTACTAAATATACACCATTAGTTTGCCCTAATTCACTTTAAATGTGACAAACTTCAAAAAGCTGCTTAAACCATTCTTCTCAACATAGAAAAACCCTAATTCAATCCGCAAATTAGTATGCCAACATGTTTTCTTTTGGCTTCTTTTCCAAAACCTCTATTTATTAATTCTTCACAATAGATCCTCATGCCAACCTCTGACACGCCATTCATCCATGGGGTTTTTATAGTTTTTTGATAATGCTCCCCGTAATACCATGCTAGGTCTAATTCCTAGAGGAATTGTCCATACTGGATGAGGGCACCAACACATCAGCAATTTTAGGTTCTTTCTTCCTCCATATCTTATTCATCTCTTGCTTCACCTCTTCTTTGTCAATTTTCTTTACTGGTTCATTCTTCTCTACTGGAGTAGACTGATTTCCCTTCTTACTTCTGCAAAATTTTAAGATATGTCCAAGTTTGTTACAATTATAGCAAATAACACTTTTCTAATTAGTCTGACCTCTATTACCCCTTAATCTACATTGATTTTCTCTATGTCCAAATTTGTTACAAGTATAGCAATAACCATTAAAAAATTGATTCACTCTACCTTCATTAAACCTATTCATCATCACTTGACTGATCATTCTTTCTTGGGATATGCATTTAGTGGATTTATGGCCAAATTTCTTGCATAAGAAACATTGTCCAGAGAAGGAACCAAGAAATTGATTCATCCTACTCCTACATTATGTTGCCTTGTGAACAGATTTGTTTTATGAAAAATAGATACCATTGAAAGAGGGATATTTTTGTGCATTAGGTTGTCTCACAGGCAGTCTCCTTGAAAAATTTCTTGAATTTCTTTTCTGCTTCCCTTTATCTTGAGTCTTGTGATTTTATTTTGAGCTTTCATCTAATTCATTTCCCAATCCACCTTTGTCTTTATTTGGTTTTTGTCCTACAAGAAGTTCTTCAAGCTTGTCAGAGCTAGATTTGAAATTCTTCTCATAGATTTTTTCCTTCTCCTGTTCTACTTTCAAGTTTACTACTTCTTGTTCAATTCTAGTGCATTCATCAGACTTGTTCTGCACCATTGTATTTAGACATTCTTCAATTCTCTTCTTTTCTTCTACAAGCACTTTCAATCCGATGATCTCTTTTCTCTACTGCTCACTTCTCTATGTCTTTTCTTGAATATCTTCAATTGTTCTTTTGGTTTCCAAATACATTCATTAGCCTCATCTAAATTTTCTTTCAATTCTCTATTTTCATTTTCTGCCTTATCAAGATCTTCAAGTGCAATCCATAGTTCTTCTTTATCATCCATTTGATCAACCTTCAAGATTTTCCTCAAGTGATTAAACTCAATAGAAAGGAACCAAAGCTCTGATAGCAATTGTTAAAAGGCGCATGACAATAGAGAGGGGGGGTGAATCAGTTGTCACCAAATTCAAACACAAAACTTCAACACTTATTGACTTCACAACCACACTATTATGTTATTAAGTATGAACATGAAATGAAGATAACAAAAAGCAAAATCAACACAATGAACACCATATTTTACATGGAAAACCCAATAAGTGAAAAACCATGGTGAGGATTAACTCACAATATAAAGTAGTTCCAAAACCAAATATATAAGGCTCACTACCAAAGGGCTCACTGCCTAGAATAGGACACTGTCTATATACAAAATCTCACTGCTTACAAGGAGGCTCACTACCTACAAAATTATAATGAAAGAATGGCTTACAACCATAAAGTGAACTAATAATATACACCTACTAAGTGTTGATTCAGTTCTGGTGATGCTCAATAGACTGACTTAATGCACTTCATCATCTTCGTGCTTTTCACTCTCATGAATTTTCAGTCACTACTACTTCTTCTTCACTCACTTACATCTCTCTTCAATCTTCAAAAATGTCCAACATATATACTCGATCCATTCACAAGTATCAATTAGGTAAGCCTAATTAGATGTAATCCTTTTTTACCAAAAATACCAACTGTTAGTTTCAAGTGGTCACAAAAATCTTTGCAGACAATAATTCAAAAAGTGTAGCACACTTTATTGTGTCAGCGTAGACCTAAGATAGGTCACACATATATATCTATGTAACAAAAATTAATTCACCATACCACTGCCTATGCATGAAGTCAACCAAAAATAGACTTAATAGAAAAAAGTAATCAACAAAATAATGCCGACACACCATACGGGCACCAAAGCATAAGAGATTATGAACATGCATGCTTTCAACACCTATAAATTTTTTCCCAAAACCGCAAGCAATAGCTCTCAAGCAAGGATAATTGCGGACCAAAATACTGGAGGGTGTAACTTGTATACCAGTTTAGATATCGGACCAAAATATTGGATCAAACACTAACTTAGACTAAAATTCACAACTTGTATAACATGGTGACATCAATGACAACACAAAACTATATAGTCCGTATTCTTCATTCTTCCAACACACACACACATATATACATACACATGTGTATATATTCACACACACACACACACAATTGTGAGACGAGGATTGTTAGGGTGGTTTGATTACATTCGATCCATGATGAATCAAAGAATAGTTTAGGCACTAAACATCAATCACAAACAAGATCATTCAAATTTAAAGTTAAACTAAGCATTTATTGAAACTGAAAGTTACAAACTATGAAAATAGTTAAATTCCTACTCTAACCCATTTGAAACTTATCCTGTTTTGGAATTGATTTCATGTTGATGTGAAACAATGACCCTTTCCCAATCCTATGATTAGTGAGCCTTGTTCAGTCAATTCTATGAAACCATTGTGATAAATGGATGAAAACCTAATTTATGCTAAATTGAACATGATTTTATGCTAAAATTGATCTAAATATGAAAAAGTTAAGCTAAACTAAGCTAATTCTAAGCTAAAATATGGAAACCCTAATTTATATACAAAATAAGATGGATGCATGGAAGCCATTAATGGATGTCTTAAGCTATTATGAAACTATAATGAACTAAAACAAGCTAAAAGTGAGTAAATTATGTGTGTGAGTGCAAGCGAATTCAATAGCATAATTTTTCAATTGAAAGATGGATGATGGGTTCAACAACATAAGTTTTCTCTAAAAAAGATGGATCCATTTGTCTCCAAATACTGTTCTATTTATAGGAGAGCAAATGAGAAATGGAGGGTAGAGATTGAAAAGATTAATCAATGGTAAAGGATGCAAGAAATAGGAGGCATGGATCATGGATTCTCATCAACAGATGAGAATGCAAGATGAAAGTTAATCAAGGGATCACATTGGTTCCAAAAAAATGCACTTTTGATCTGCATACACAGGTCAAAGGTGACTTTCTCAAAAGGTTAAACGTTAAAATTTGCATAAGAAGCCAAGTGAGATTATTGGAGGAGAGGGAATATTCCTTGGAATATTCATTTGGGTGAGGATAAAAGATATTTTACAAATTAAAAGAAAGTTTTAATTGTGTATAAAGGGATAGGGAATATTCCATAGGAATATTCCCCTTTGGAGGAAATTTAGTTTAATTGTTAATTAAACAAGGTTTAATTACACAATTAGGGGATTTGAAGAATTAAAGTGATATTCATTAAATTTAATAATTTAATGAATGGGGCGGGGGATGAAATGATATTTAATTAAATAACTTAGGGTTATGTAATTAAACAAGATGACTTAGGGAATTAAATTAAATATTTTGATTTATTTAATTTAATGAGATGAAATGTTAGCGGGAAGGGGGATGAATTAACCCAATTTGATGAATTAGGTTAATGGACAAAAATGAGTAATTAATTAATTAGCTAGGGCAGTTAAATTAATTAAGCAACAATAAGATGTGTTTAAGGAGGGAGTGATGTTAGTAAACCCATTTCGAGTGCATGATATCATTTAGGGAATTTTTAGTGTCTACATTTTGCCCCTCTTTGAAGCAATGTACTTGTTGCATTGGTTCAAAAATTTATGCTGATGACGATGCAAAAATGAATATCAATGATCTCTTTGAGATGTTGATAGCCAAGATAAAGTTGATTGATCTGATTGATTGATTGATAAAATTGTTGATCATTCACAACAATGCAAGGATTATGTTGAATAACATGAGGATTAGTCGGGAAAGATATATCCCAATGATGATTGATTTGATAATTTGATCAAGATTTGCTAGCAAGGCTAGGAACAGAGTGCATTAGATGATTTGATATCGATATGATCGAAAGATTGTTGGTTGCCCCTTCAATAGATTGATCAGGGAATAAAGTGTTTTGATTGAGCTCATGATAGGTGAAAATAAAACTTATGCTTGAGATTTCAGGTTGCTTTTGAATCAAAGAGTTGCAACTTTTTAGATTATTGAGCTAAAGATGATATAGATTCCCCACTGTGCCCTAGCAAAAGAGGGATTGTTGGTAAAGAGGATGAAAATAGTTCTTAAAAATCTTAGATGTTGATGTAGACAGATTTCATGATGTATAGACAATCATCAACTATGGGTAGCCTCATGTATATTTCGATGTAGATCACATAGATCTGATTCTTAGATATAAATGTTAGTAAGGATAGAAGAAGAAGAATAAGAAGATAAGATGGATGGGTTGACCATTGATTTTGAGATTGATTCAAAAGATCCAAAAAGTCCACGATTCACTGCGACTTTATTAGAGATGGTGATGAGAATTGTAGGATGTAAGATGAATGCAAGATGATGAGTTGCTCACATTTTTGGATTGGGATTTTACATTGTTCCTTATTACATGATATAATGCATAGACACAATGCATCAAGGTATTGATAACCAGGATGGTGTTGTATCTAGTGTAATGGAATTTGACTCTACAAATAGATAGGATAGTTCGTGTTCACATCTTGACATACGAGAAGCTCATTGCAATGTAAAAGAGAAGCTTAGAATATATTGGACCAAAACATACACAATAGTCAACAACATACCCCAAACGACCTTCCTATACACAACTAATCAAGTGGGTGCCAAGATTATCTTACAAGAGTATCCACAAGCAAAGCAAATGAAAGATAATAATCGATGCCCCATTCCTTTCTCTCTATTTTTTTTTTATAGAAATCATTGAGAGGTCCTCGAAATGGTTCATTAAGATAAATCATAAGAAAAGATCAAAGACAAACAGTAAGTGTTAACTATATCTCTTTCCTGTTTAAGATAGCTAAAGTGATGTCTGATGTTGATGTCCATCACAGGAAGGATACATCCTAGGACATGTTGATCATTTGGTTGTTTGATGTTAGGATGATGATGAGCTTTATGATGAGTTGTTAATACAAAATTCAGTGACACATTTACGTATGATTTAGACTTTAGATTTTGACAATTAAGCTCTCACTTTACGAGATGCTATACTTTCCTTCTATTTGCTATTATGGGTGAAAGCAAGATGGGATGGATGAATTTTGGATTTTCTGGAATATTTCAATGTTTTTAGCATTTTGAAAATGTTTTGAGGTTGTTTTTTATCTTTTTGAAAGTTTATGTGGATGTTTTGGGATCTTTGCTTTTTTGAGGCTTTTTTAGGATTTTCTAAAGATATTTGAGGCTTTTTAGGTCTTTTGAAATTTTCTAATGTCTTGGGGTTTTCTATTTTCAAATGTTTTTGTGTTTTCTAAATATTTGAATGTTTTTGTGTTTTCAGAGTTATATGGATGTTTTAGGATTTTCGAGAGTTTTCTGACCACAAACCCAACCTAAGGACCTATCCTAGGGGTCTCAGGGGCTGATCAAAGATAAGCCAAGTTCCTACATTATACACGTAGAAACCACATAGTTCAATGACACCGTAGAGACCATGTAGTTTGACTGACATGACTTATTAACAAGATGAGAAATGAATAGGTGAAGGGAATGTCAATTTATTATGATGGAATCCTAAAGGACTGGCCTAGGTGTATTGTGGTAAAATGCATACCATTGCATTTTCACACTTGTCTGGGCCTGCCTTGCTTTATTGATTTTTCTTTATGGCTTAACTGGTCCTATTTTGCATTTACAAGCCCTATGAATTATATTTTTGTAGCTAATCCTGGCATTCTCCAATGCATAAATGATAATTTAATGATTTCATCGGAGTATTCCTAACTTTTGTGTTGGGACTAAAATGCCACCTAGGGCGTCTTTGTCCCCCCAAGGTCTTGAGATCCTGATTCTAAGATATCTAGATTGGGGCCATTTTTGGTGTCTGTACCCCAGTTTTTTATGACTTGGGACTAAGATGCCACCTAGGGCATCTTAGTCCTCCTTGAGCCTTTTTTTAAGATTTAATTTCAAACTTTGGCAAGAATTATCCTCCTTTATTTAATCAATTCATATGTCAGCTTGGTGTGATGTAATTTCAAGATATTAAGCATAAGCATATATAAATACAAGGTTCCTTCTCTCATATTTTCATACCTAGCAATCTAATAAGCAATCAAGTCTTTTGTGAGAGAATTCAAGAGCATTATATCAAGAATTTGGAGCCATCATCAAGATTCAAGCATCATATCAAAGAGCTTTCTTGCATCATGTGTGTTATTATGCTAACATTTCTCATGTAGGGTTTTGATTCAAGCAAGCAATTCAAGATCATTTATTTGGTTCAAGATCCATATCCATTGCAGCCATTGCAAACAAGTTTGCAAACCTTGCAAGGGTTTGGTGAGTTGTAACATTTTGCTCACTCACCATTTCCTTCATTATTTCTATTTCATTTCAAGGTTTAATTACCAACAAGGGGTTTGACCAAGGAAAGCCCCCATTCATTAACAAACAATTTTTTCCCATCTTGCATATTTGTGATTGTAGATCTCGATTGAAGTCTTGAAGATCAATTGGAGTGCAAAGTTGTAAAAGTTACAAAGTTGTATTTCAAAGTTGGGATCTTCAAGAAACTTATCTACAAGCCATATTTAGAAGATTCAAAACCTGAGATCAAAAAGGAAGCAAGTGCAGACCTTGGAGCCTAGGACCAAACTCAGTTTCTAGAAATTCAAACTGGGACCAATACGCCACCTTGGTCATCTTAGTCCTCTTGAGCATAATATTTCTTAGAGATTCCTTCAGATCTAATTTTGACATTCGAAGATTTTGTATTTGTCCCAAAAAATAACAGTGGGACTAATATACCATCTTTGGTGTCTTTTTCCTCCTAATCATTTGTAGACAACTTCTTTGCATTTCTAAAATCTTCACATCTCCAAGATTCCCAAGCACACACATCCTAACCTCCAAATTCGTAATTTTCTATTATATCTAGTGTTTAGAACTAGGTCATTTATCATTCATTTGCATGTCACATTGTGTTTTCCAACATTTTATTTTCCAAGGATTTGCTTGGTGGTGAACCCCTTTTAGTTAAAATAACCCCCTCCTAGGTGTACTCCTCATTGTGAATTGACTCAACTCGTGAGGTTGTTAGTCAATCCAATTAGGACTCTGAGGACAATATTGAGTGATTATGTGGAGAAAGGAGAGATATTTATATGCCCCCCTTTTTCCCAATTATTCATTTTGGTTAACCTGGCCTTGTTGAGCATTCATTTTTTTATTTGGATTCCATTAAAGTCTTTAGATGTAGATTGTATTCATTCTTGCATTGAATTTTGCATTAGTGAAAGAGCATCTAGGATTTTTCTATATTTTCATTAGTAAAAGTGCATATAGTTTGCATCATTACTTTTCTTGCACCATTTCATTTCATTGAAAAATTGAAAAGCACATTATTCATCATCTTCATTGCATTCTTATTGCATTGAAAATTGAAAGAAAAAAATTGCATTCAATATTTCTTTTTCCTAGTTACTTTTTCTTGCCCTCATTTGCATATTTTTTTGTTTCTAAACATCAACATCCTAAATAGGCAATCTATAAACACTATTTACATTCTAGAATTTATTTTTTTCTACAAAAACCCATTGATAGGACTAAAACGCCTTTCTTAGCAGCTTAGTCCCTCTCAATATTTTTTCTTCAGAAGTCTCTCTCTATTGTTTGCTGTCTGTTTCAGCCTCTAGAACTTCATAATCTCACCAAGAGGACAAAGATTCCATTCTTGGCATCTTAGTCCTTGTTGACTTTGACTATCCATATTTCATGGTCTAAAATTGCTTTTCTATGTTTTTGTGGGCTTCCTACAGATTTATGTTTCAGTTTGCAGAATTTTCTTCCAATTTCTTTCATTTCAAGTGTAATTGTAAGCATAGGATATTGTGTTCATTGCACTTTTTGTGGTTTATTCCTTTTATGAGTTGTAGTACTTGGTGTCCTACTACTAAAAATTGTTGGTTCTCAGTTGTGTTCTAGTTGGTTTGTCCTTGATGACAAAATTCACCTTTGGGTATCATATCGGCATGACATTCAAATAGTCTTGGTGATAGAAGAAAGGTCTATTGGCATGTCATTCAAGTGGTCTTGGCGACAATGGAAAGGTCTATGGCATTAGTTTTGTTCACCCCTGAGAGGTCTTACTAAATGAGTCGGGTCTCACCGAATAATTCATGAGGTGGTTCATCGGCATTGTATCTTGGCAAGTTTGACTTGTTACATCGATTGATTGGCACATTAAAGATTCATTTCGGCTAGACATATTGCTTTCGATGTGAAGTCATAGCGATTGTACATTGTCACACCGACCGGTGGTGGAAAGATACATCGGTAAGAGTTAGGGTTTTTAGCGTAAGGTCTCAGCGAGTGACCTTTGGTCTCGCCGACATTACACATGGACTTTCACAGGCAGCTTTCGGCATGACCTCTCTTTTGTTTCGGCGACTATGAGTGATCTCTTTCGGTAGGAGTAATACCGTCGGTATGTGGTCATAGTGAAATTGGTATGTCACACCAATCAGAGATTAAATGGAAACACATTGGCATGAGTTTAAGGCTTCGGTGAAGGGTCACAGCGAACTTACTTTGTCTCACTGACCGAAGGAAAAGGAACATATCGGCAAGAGTGTTGTATTCGGTATGTAGTCTCACCAGAGACATATTGTCTCACCCACCGTGCACAAAAAGGTCTTATTGGTAAAGGTTTTTCATTAGTATAATGTCATAGAGAACCCTGTGGGTCTCACTGATGGAATACATATGGACCTTGTCGGCATAAGAATTGAGTTGTCTCGGTGAATAGGAATGATCATGTGGGATTTCGGTAAGACTCATGAGTTTCGATGTAGAGTCTCAGCGAACCTGTCAAGTCTTGGCGACAAAGTCAAATGAATGGCTTTCGGTGAGAGGTTGATAATGTCTCGATGATCTAAGGTGTGTTTGGGTTGTTTTGGTATGACACAATATAATCTACGGGAGGTCTCCCCAATGTCGGTATGTTATAGCAACCCACTTGGGACAGATGGTCTCATCGGTAAGAAAAACCTTATGCCACAGTGACACATAAGATGGTGGGTGACTTTCAGTATAATGAAGTTTATCTATATGAGGTCTCCCTGAGAGCGAGATGTTATGGCGACAAGTTTGTTCACGGGGGCTCTCGGCAAAACAAAGACTTGTCTACAAGATGTCTCTCTGATATCAAAAAGCTATAGCAATAGTGAATGAAACTAAAGGAGATCTCGGTGAGAGACTTGCTAATGTCTCAGCAAATGGTTAACGAAGTCTCAAACTCTGTGGCCATCATGGAAATTTCAAAATATAGTTGTAGGTCAACATCATGGATTGGCATCAAATCTCAAAACCGTTACATGGCAGAATATTCATTGAGTTTCCTTTTTTAGCAGTTGCATTTTTTGAAATAATGGATGATTTGCAGTTCTCTGGATAAGTCTTATTCTTGATTTTTACCATCATCTACAGTCTATCATTATTTAGTTTTATATTAAAAAATCAGCAAGAGAATTTCAGAATCTTGTGAAAATCATTTTTTGAAGATTTCTTCATAATAGACATACTTGAAATGTATATAAATACCAGTGTAGAAAATAGTATGGGTTCTCTGGTTGTAACTCTGGAATATTGTTCGTTGGCTATATCAAACAGAGAGTTATGAGCTTAACTAAAAATAGAGAGATCCTCTGAGACATGATTATTGTTCAGAAATATAATTTGAGGGGTTGGTGCTGCTTGAGTGGGTGCTCAAAAATTAGCCTATAAGGCATTGTGAACATTTGTTTAAAAGATTAAGCCTGGAAGGCATTTCGGGAGTGGTTTTTATACCCCAGGAGGGTTTTCCACTCGGTAAAATCTTGAGTCTCCTTGTTCTTCTGAGTTCTCTTTGCTTTACTGTGTTGTTATTTCAGTTCACTGTTTGGTTATTATTTTTCTCAATTCTGTTTATGAATGATTACATTCAACTCATGAATGCATTAATCAGAGTATATTGAGATCAAATTTGAGCTATGGTTTCTTGAATTTTTGAAAATTTGTCAAATTTGTTAAGACACTGATTCACCCCCCTCCCTCTCAGTGTCATTTTAACTCCAACAAAAATGTGGTTAGATGAAGTGTGAGACTCATGGCATCCCACGATAAAACACTCATTATGGATCTTGGGTTATCAAGCTCTCTTACTTCTAGTGTTGGTATTAGTTCACTAGGTATGGACCATACCTTTGACACCTCCTTTGATATGCCTACCCTACCTACAAGTGTTGTGCCAAGTCTTCAAAAAATGGTTGATCATATCCATCAAGAAAACATCATGAAAATGAATGAAAACCTATCTTATTTACAAGATAGTGTGAGTACTAAAAACATTTCCAACACTGTTATACTTGCTATAGATAGTATTCAATGCATGATGGAAAGTGATGAAGGACTGGAAGTTGTGTGTAACATAGCTCAAATCTTTGGAAAACATCTTCCTTCCACAACTAATGATGCTCAAGCTTCAAAGAACATGCAAAATCAAGGAGGAATTCAAATTCATCCATCTTCAACCATAACCTCAATTCCCACCTATACCAATCCCGAAATGACCACAACAATGCAACCAAATAGTAGCATCCTTCCTACCTCAAATATTTCCACCAATACTCCTTATACCTAGGTGGCATCTAATCTTATATCTCCTCCCATAATCAATCCATTCATTGGCCCTTCCAACACATATTCATCTCCATTACACACTACAAGCAATGATCCTATCATTAACCATCTTTTACAAAATCTTTCATCCATTCAATGTCAAATTTCCACCATAAATCAAAATCTAAATGGTCAACCTTCATACTATGTTAAGAGAAACCCACTATCCTTGGGGATCCCTAGATTTGAGAAATATGGAGGAAAGAGAGATCTTGATAATCATGTTAATGCCTTCACTACTTTGTGTAGTGACTTTATCTTTGAAGACAAGCTCTTGGCTAAACTTTTTCCTTGATCCTTGAAAGACATTCCCTTGGATTGGTTTTCTGCATTACCAAATAACTCAATTTTTTCATTCAAAGAACTAGTTGAGGCCTTTATTAACCATTTCCAAGTGCACATGGTTCCTGAAATGACATTAGCTGATTTGATGAGATGCAAGCAAAATGGGGGTGAAAAAGTCAGTGACTTTATTTCACACTACCAATCACTTTTTTCCCAAATTAGTGTGAAGACTCCCGATTCCCACCTTTAAAAGATGTTCATTTTAAATTTAAAAAGCAAGATAAGGGATAAGCTCACCACGATGAAATTTCCCTCCTTCATGCATTTATGCACTACCCTTCGAGACTATCAGAATTCTGTAACCAATAGTGAACCAAAAGCCACCCCTATCCATCCTAAAAATTCTAAAGCTTCAAACCAAAACACTTACCAACATTTCAAAAGAAAAAATAAAAGTTTCCTTCAACTAAATTCCACCTCTCAACCTACCCAACCAGTTGATACTTGTGAATATAAAATTCATCAATCTCCCTTCGGGTTTTGTTTTTTTCTAAGTCCTGGCTAATGCCTCAAATAAACATCATCAACCCCTTTTGATAAATGACTTTTGACCTATACCACGTGTTCACTCAACGCTCTCTGAAGGGATTCTTCCCTTCATTTTTCAAACAACCCCCACCATGCTTCCACGTGTCATTTCCATGCACACTTAAAGGCTATTTCACTTCACTTTTGAGTCAAGCCCCATCTGTGCGCCATGTACCCTTTGACTCGATACACTTTGGTGGACCCCACAATTGGCACCGATAGAAGGAACACTCCCACATGTCTTCCTAGCACAAACCTTCAACGAAGAAGGGAAGGAATGAACCACAAGCTATGAAATACTACCACACGTCTCTCTAGGAGATATTCTATCAAAGGAAAGCCAAGAGTGAATTATGAGTTGTGATTTGCTGCCGTGTGTTCTAACTTCCTGACTGGGTGGCGACACTTTTATGCACTGGACTATGTTGGGACCACTGCCATCACTCACAGGGGATGCACCTGGATGGGAAGCGACCACATGCTATGGCTCGAATATTTTCTATTACAATGAATGAGGGGAATCATTGCTGCTACATCATTGCTCAGGATACCAAATCTTTTTAGTTACTACTTTCCAAGCGATGGGAATGCTCACTATAAATGCTGCCTCTTCCTTCATAAAAGGGGTTCCAAAATTGTAGGAAAAAAAAGAGATTTAAGAAAGACACCAGGCCTTTTTTACTTTTTTAGATTATTGTAAAAAGACTCACAAGCTGTGCCATTGGTCGAACTTTTTGTTTCTCTCAAGCTATTTGATAAACTTTATACTATCATTATTGTTTTGAATGGTTCATTTGTAGAACTTCTATGATTTTAATGCAAGTTTTCTGATTTAGATCATGTCATTGACTCCTCTTTTCAGTGAATGTGCATGAAAGTTATTTTATGTCATTGAATGAATTGTTCAGGCTTCAATCTTTAATTTCTATCATTCTAGGACATAGTAGATTGTTGAACAAGCCCTTAAATCATATCCAAAAGATAGATTTACTATGCCTCACATCTAAATCTTGGCTCATCACCTTAGTTAGATCTTTTATTTTTATATTTGCTTCCTTTTCCCTTTCCAAATCCCAATTATAGAAGAAGCCGACTTCTTTAAAAATCTAGAGGTCACTCAGTTTAGCGCAATTAGTCCCCCATAAACTATGTTTCCCATAAAGGGCGATTACCTTGTCAATTTTTGGCATCAACAATTTTTCTTTTTTTGGCACACCCAGTGGGATTGAGCTTAAATGAATCTGATTTTAAAGAGGGTGTATGAGCCATTAGCCTATTACTAGCAAATAGAAAATAACCCTGGTTTACTATTGCTACCACTAGGAATAGTATAGGCCACAACCCAATTAGTAAATGTTCCACTTCCTCCACCCCTTCCGCTAGCCATGTTTCCAGGCGCTAATAGAAATTATGTTGTGTGGGACACCAGAAGTACCCTCGTAATACTAGTAGCACCCATCATTTGGGCCGCTATTTTGGTCTTTGCTTTAAAAGATATACTTAAATTCACTAGGGATGGCTCAAGAACACCCACCAAACATTTGCAGGATGTGGTAGACGTATGTCTGGTGCACATAATCACCACTTAGAATGTAGCTCTAAGGTTTCTTGTAGCTTCTTTTAGAGTCATGGCATTGGATTGGTACCGTACTTTTCCAGCTAACTCTATTAGCACCTGGGATGAGCTTGGAGATCTATTTTATGAAAGATTTTCGAACGATGGAGACCGCTTGTCACTATATTATCAACTATCTACCATAAAGTGGGCCCTGCAAGAGGCTATGACTAACTTCAATGCTCGTTTCCATATTACTTGGAAGATAATTCAGGCTACTATTTTCCCATTGCCTGAGCTAGCATTCATGTTCTAATTGAAATCTATCAACCCCGACATCTCAATGATGATACAATCTTTGGATAGAACCACTATATTAGATGCATACGACGTCGCTCTCAAGGTGGAGAACAACTTGACAGATGCCAAGAAGTTTTCGCCCCATCCCATCATGCCTATGTTCCCAGAAATATCAATTCCCACTTCAGAAGTAGCATCTACCAGTGCGCCAACTCCTCCTCAATCAATGCGCACGTATCCGAATGAGCCACAAAACATTGCTTCTACATCTAGGTCTTCAAAGGAGGAGATGAGCGAGTTTAGGGAAATGTTGTGGACTATCACCAATGAAATAACTGTCATCAAATGAAATCAAGCTTCCCCTCCAAAGTCAACCTATTAGAATTATCAAGGTGGGAGATCTTCCTACGAGCAAAATCAGTTTCAAGGAGGCACTCGCACAAATCCACAGACATAGACAACTATTCCAATGGGACTTGTTCCTTCTCCATTATAGAGCACCAACCCAAGCTTGAGCTAAGAACTAACGGTGGAGAAAAATAATTTAGTGGATGAAATTAACCCCTGGTGCTTCCCATGTGGTGACACACATATGCCCCAAAATTTACCGCATGGTAATTTACAACAAAAGGTGGTAGAGTAGTGTAGCCAAGGTACAACTTTAGACCACAGAGGTTATGCATATGCCTCTTTGCAAATAAAAAATGTGGTGCTTACCACACAAATGCAAGGGATGTCCTTGGAGCAAGAAAAAAACATCACTCATGATCATTCCCTCTTCTCGTGTTTGGAAGAAGAAGAGGTAGTGTTTTCCAATGATGCATCCCATTCAAAAATGTTGCAGGTGTAGTTTGGTTACAACAATCACTCAAAAAGGAGATTCACAAGTGAACCAATCATCCCACCACCAGTCAGCCTGCAAGCCAAAAGTTCTTCTGACCAAACACCCAACACCTCCGTAGTCATATAACAATATCCACCGTGAGAGGAAAATTTTATAACCAAAGCTATAAAGTAGAAGCTTCCAAATATGGCACCCTTCAATGTGGTGGAACAATTAAAAAAATCATCTACTAATGTGTCTCTTTGGGATATATTGGCTATTTCGGAGCAAAAGACATTGTTGTAGAAGGCACTCCAGGAAGACACAAGCGCAAAGCCAATAGAGTAGTTCCTCAAAGGAAATATTGTTGATCCATCACCACCTACCAAAGTTCTCAAAAATGGCATGGAGGTAGCCTCTTTCGAGGTTAAAGATAAGCCAAAACCTAAACCATTTTTCCAAACTCTCATAGTGGAAAATAAACTGTTGCACAATGCCAAGATAGAATTTGGTGCTAGCACCACAATCATGCCTAAACTGATAGATGAAGCTTTAGGACTTAGCTATAAACCTTTAAAGAGAGGTATTATGCAACTTTATGGAAACAAAGTCAAAACTATCAATTTCATCAAGGACATTCCCTTGACTCTATTTGCCTACCCTTGTGTCATAGTGTCGCAAGATATTGTGATCATAGATGTTCCCCCCATGTTCGGCCTCTATCTATCCCAAGAATTCACTTCAAAGGTAGAAAGATACATGTCACTGGATTAGTCACACATGATCCTAAGGAGAAAGCGTACTGCAAAAATGAAGATAGAATCTGAAGCTCTACATTCAAAACATGTGGTTGATGAAGCTATGATCAATTTTGAGGCCACACATACCTCTATCACCAAGCAAGAAATGTTTTACACTGAGTTGCTAAAAGATGAAAAAGTGATTAGAGATTGGATTGATCAAGAAGATGCTCTCTTGAGTGAACATATAGATACTGATCCTTTTGGAAACTACCATGCTACCAGGTTGGGAACCTATGTCATCTACAATGAAGATTGGGTACTTTCGAAGGTCATAAAGGAACCTGAAAGTGATCAAGCTCCAGAGCTATGGACATTGCACTTCAGTGGAGAAAGATGAAAGGTAGCTGTAGGAGCTAGGATATGTTTGATATCCCCACACAATGAAAAGGCACTAAGGTATTTCTTCTTCCAATTCACTTGTTCAAACAAAGAAGCTGAATACGAAGGACTAGTGCAAGGTTTAAGCCTTGCAAAGCAAATGGGCATTAAGCAACTAATGGTGTTTGAAAATTCTAAAATAGTGGTCAATCAAGTTTGGGTAATTTCCATGACTATGAATGTTCATATGCAATCCTATAGACACAGTTTGGGATTTGATTGAGGGCTTTGAAGCCTTCAACATTGAAACAATACCCAAAGAGAAAAATACAGATGTGGATCACATGACAGCAATTGGATCCCGGCTTGACCCTACCTCCGACCTCATTCACAACAAAAAATCTATACAAGTGATAGTCTGACCAACTATTCTTGACAATGACCAAAGTTGGCAAGTGCTTGATAGTGATGAACACATTGCCTCATTCATCCAGCAGTTGGGAAAATTTATCGACCAACTCCAACCAAAGATCGTCAAAGCTTATGAAGGACAAATCATTCAGCTAAAGTTCAACAACCTTCCAAAAGGATTCGTCACTCTCGAAAACCTTTTTGATTGTGTCAGTGTAAGGAATGATAAGAGGAAGTTTGTAGCAGACAAAAGCGACTATGCGGATCTTCATGTTGGAGATGGGAGGAAGCTCAAAGTCGGGAAAGACATATTGCACCATGATAAAGAAATAATCATTGAATTCTACAAAAGGTATGAAGGAGTGGTGGCTTGGTCATACAATGACCTCAGGGGATATGATCTCAATATCATCCAACATACAATAGAGTTGGAGGAAGGTGCAAAACCGGTCTGCCAAAAATAGAGGCTAGTGAATCCCAAGATTGAAGCACTCATGGCTCAAGAACTAACAAAGCTAATCCAGTCACAAATTGTCTTATCAATCAAGCATAGCATGTGGGTATCCAACCTAGTCCCAGTCTGAAAGAAAAATGGAGATATCCGCATATGTGTAGAATTTTAGGACCTGAACATAGCATCTCTAATGGATCATTATCTGCTACCTTCTATGGAGTCAATCCTACAGATAGTGGTAGGATCAAGTATGTTTTCCCTACTAGATGGCTTCTTCATTTATAACTAGATCTAGGTCAAAGAGGAAGACCAAAACAAAACGACGTTCACTACCAAGTGGGGAAAGTTCGCATACGCTAAGATGCCTTTTGGCCTCTCAAATGCATGAGCCACTTTCTAGCGGGCAATGGATATTGCTTTTAGAAAACTTATCAACAAAAGCATCCTAATCTATTTGGATGATTTTATGGTATTCTCCAAGTCCAAAGATGATCATTTCAACCACCTAGAGATGGTTTTCAAAAATTTCCAAGAATTCGGGGTATCCCTAAACCCAAAAAATGTGTCTTTGGAGTACTGCAAGGCAAGCTATTGGGACATGTAGTGTCCAAAGAAGGAATTTCAATTGATCCTGAGTAGGTGAAAGCAATTAAAGAGCTTCCTCTTTCGGTCAACAAGAAAGGAGTCTAGTCTTTCTTGGGAAAGGAAAATTTTGTTAGTAAATTTATTTATGACTTTGTAGGAATAATTGGGCCAATCAATATGATGTTGAAAAAGGATCAAGCATTTAAATGGAAAAAAGAAGCCAGAGAAGCCTTTGAGAAAGTCAAGGATGCTATTTTCTCAGTTTCTGTGCTAGTCAACCCAAACTTATCAAAGGACTTCATAATGTATGTATTTAGTAGCAAGTCAAGCATTGCTACTATCTTAACTCAAAAATATGATGAGCACAAGGGAGAAAAACTGATTGCATTTCATTCTCTGACCTTGAAGGAATATGATACAAACTACAACTTTGTCAAGAGGCAAGTGTTCGCAATAGTGAAGGGATTCAAGAACTTTTGCCATCTAATATCTTGCAATAAGGTTATTGTTTATGTTACGCATTCCAGTGTGCATGAATACATCACTTGGAGGGAGAAATCACAAAGAAAAGATCCAATTGGATTATCAATATCCCTATGTATGACATCAAAGTGCAACCTATTGTTGGCCTCCTACAATGATTCAATAACTAAGCCTTTACAGTCATGATTCAAAGATTGGACATCTAACCTGAACAACTATCTCAATCATCATGAAGGTGCATTTAACTTGTCAACTTAGGGACATGAACTTGAAATGGGTCAGCATAGTATGTACAGTAGGAACTCAAAGTAGCCATCTTCATTCTACAACTAAGAAAAACAAAATACTAAAAGTAAATTTCTTGGGAAGGAATGGAACAAGTGTTGAACATCAACCAAAAACTATAGTAAGCTAAAATGCATGATATGAATGAAGATCTAAGTGAAAAAATAGGAAACTACTCTATTTCCTTTGGTTGTAGGAATAGTCATAGAATGGAATTCTAGTGGCTAGAGGAATAGTCAATGCTAGATTTTTAACTAAGTACTAAAAAGGAAATAATAACTAACTAAACTATTCTAAAAGATGGATTACTCACCATGTGGGTCCCCTTGGATGAGTATCCTCTAAAACTAATATGAACTCACATGCTCAAAATCAGAATGTCATTTTATTCGTTGAAAAATTTGAATACAAAATAGTAGCATGACTATATTGAAAATAAAGAATTCTCAGTACATCATTAGATCATGCAAAAATAACAACATCAACCTCCAAAGTAGAAGGATCTGATCCTTATTTATACTACCAGCTAAACAAGGTGGTCAACTCCCACTAACTGAGAGGACACCATTTAGGGAAAACAAAGAAAAGAATTGAAGGGTGATTACACTTGCAAGGAATCTGGTCACACATGCATGTCCAAATGTAGATTTAGTACTGTAGTAATGCTTGCACTTGCTCAATCATCATTAAAGACCAATACAAGTCAGTTACATTTGATTATCACCAAAATCTCCTACTGTCGTCCTCCATTTGACCCTTTGAATGATTCCTCTACATGACCAGTTGGTGGTTGTCTTTCTCAACTTAGTATCCTCAAATTGTATCTGCATGGAAATATTAGTATGCATAATAATTGCACATCTATAACCACCTTAAATAACATTCATTAACCACATGCAAAATCAACATAGATAATCCACATAATATGCCAATGTTATTAAAACTTGCAGAAATAGGATTAAGCCCAATGCTAATGGTTTGAGGGAAACATTATGAAAATATCAATACTTAATCATCAAAGTCCATGACAACTGCTAACAAATAAACTATAGATTCTACCCAAAATTTGACCAAAAACTAGGCTCATCACTCCCCCCAACCTAACTTTTTGTTGGTTCTTTAGTAGTGGAAGGATTGTTCTTCTGCTTGGTCAATGCTTTGAAATTTGCTACTGATAATTTTCCAACATCAACATCCTTTGAGTTTGAATTAGGGTCCCAATAAAATCCTCCCATTTTGTCAAATTTGCTCCATCTCTATTTTTCTGTAGCAATGTCATATTGGTAGAACCTAAAGTTTGGCACGGGCCACATGAGGATAGGTGGTTGAAAAGCCAGGGGAAGCCAAAATCGTCACTTTTTTCTCGAAATATGAATATACCTATCAATTCATTTTACTGCTACAACATAGTTCTTGATGGAATGAGGCTCAACCTGTTTCAGCTCATCAGTTAAGTTGTTCCATCTTTGGGATAGGTATCCTCTCACAAGTCCCTCTTTTTTTGTTGTTTTCACCTCATACTCAGTGTAAACTGCTTCAATCCAAGGCATAATCCTATTTCCATATCTAGGTATGAGAAGCATTATGAGCCAATCCTTGTAAATATCCTTTGGGTTGCTTGATTTAGCCATAATGCCCAAGGGGATATTGGATTCCATCTTCCTATAAGCATTATACTATTGTCCCCAACTAATCTCATTTTGCACCCAAGACATCAATGCTCTCAATTGGATATCTCCAACATACAGCAACGGATTCCAATCTTGGTCTTGTGTTACAACATAATTATGCAAATAAAATTTACATAACAAATTCTTCATTTTAGGGGAGGCAATCCTATAAGCATTGAAAAATTCAATAGGAGTCTCAATAGAGGAGTTAAAACTTGAAACAATCTTTGACAACTTAAAAGAGAGATACTTCTTTTTTAGGTGCAGAGCATAGACTCTTGGTGGGGTTTTGCATTCCAAAATCTATGGTACCAAGGTCACAATATTGTTTTCTTTCTTCTTTAGGGTAGCAAAATTTCCTCATTATTTTCTTCAATGACCTCATCCCTCTTTTAAATTTCCTTTTTCAATTTCCTTTAGTTGTAGAATGAATAATGTCAACCTTTCTCTTCCTAGCACTTGGTACCTCTCTTTCTATGGGTTGTGTTTTGGATTTTTCTTTTCTTTATTCTACCTCCTTTTTTTCCCTAGTTCTCATTAGGGTTTCAAGGGGAACATCATCATCATAATCTGATGAATAACTTCCTTTTTTTGAGTTCTCTATTTCAGAGGAACTAATTTCTACGGTTTCCTCTGCTGCAAGTGGGTTCACACTAGAGCCAACACCAGAGGTTGAAGCACTAGGAGTGGCTTCAAGCATGCTTAAGCTCTTGCTAGACCTACGAGGTTGAGGTAAAACCCTAGGTTGCAATTTCTTAGGTCTAAATTGATCAACATTTATGAATTTTTCCCAAGTATTTCCAAACACATTATGCAAATAATTTTCAACTAGCAATTTAATTAGGAAATGGTGGGAAACATAATTGTCCCTACCTTTTTGAGTCTCAACCGCCATAATGGAGAGAAGGTTGTATAACACATTAGGCACATTCATCCTCCTCCTGTGCCTCATGTGACTCAAGAGTTTGAAATGCACTGAATGCAGGTTTGACAGACGACCTTCATAGGTGATATGCCTTATAATGTAGATAGTTGCCTACTTCCATGGTTTGAGCAGAGAGGTTCCTTTTGTACGGGCTATTTTTCCACACTGATTGGAGGGTCACCATGTACTATAAATTTGGACCTAGCTGACTCGATGTCTTTGGAGGTAGGGTAATGTTTGGCATCAGTAGGTAACCCTATAACTTCTACAATTATTTCCTTAGTGACCACAACCTCCAACCCTTTTAGTATGGCTTTTTCTTCAGAAAATGTCTAGGTGAATTCTAGTGCAATTCCTTCATCAAAACTATCTAGCTTTAGGAAGTAGTTTAACCATCCACAACTTCTAAATTTGGTTGGGCATTGTGCATCATGCAATAAAACATCATGAACCAAGGGCTCATTTTGAATTAGCCCTCCCCCCATTTTCTACAATCAACTATCACTCTGCAAAATTTATTTCCTACAATTCTTTTTTGAAAGCCAAACACCTTCCTACAACACCTGCTAAATTTCCAATGCAAATATCGACTAAATTTTCTTTTTCTTTTGTTTTACCTTTTGCTACTTGTGACTCAAGATTAAAACAAGTTCAATAATGGCAAGGAAGGAATGATAAAAGAAAGTTATGATATGAATAAATTGTGGGTGTAGTTAGTGTCACTTCCCACATGTGATATGTCCTCTCACTTAGATTTCAGATTGGATCATTTTAAATTTTTTGACGTAGCCTAGCATGGATTGACACATGGGCAATATATTTGTATTTTTCTTCCCCTCCAACCTAAATTTGGACATGTGTCTGCACATGTGAGATGGGAGTGTCGATTTGATAGGGAATAATGACATGCTATGTAAACATCTATACTAACGTATAGTGATTAAATGAATGCACTTAAAAGATAATTAAAAGATGACAATTAATGCGCACATACCTGAATGTGTGGAGGATTTGTTGCAAAAATCATGGGGAAAGTACCTTCCACCTTTTTAGGGAAATAAGTTGAGCAATTAATGAAAATGAAGTGGGGTGAGGTGAGGTGGAATGAAGTGATGGAAGAGAGAGAAAGGTGGTGATGGATGGGAAAATGGGTGGATGGGTGAAGAAATCGATTTCCACAAAAGTGGAAGTCTTTATTATGAAAAGTGCATACCATAATTATCCAAAAGGAGGGACACTAGTTCCACTTCCTTTGGCTACTAGAAGCTTGAGTGTTGAATGCTAGGTGAATTTCTATAGGAACTCTTCTTTGGAAGCTGGCTTGTGATATAATCTAAGGGGATGACCATTGAAAAGCAACTTGAATCTGACAGGGTCAATGGTAGTGTGGTGAACAACTCCATTAGGAAAGACCTCAACAACTTCATATGGTCTTAGCCACCTTGTCTATAATTTTCTTGCATTGTCCTCATACCTTGAGTCATGTAGTAGTGCCTAGTCACCTGGTTGAAATTTCTTCTCCTTGATGAATTTATCATGCCATCTTATTCTTTGATTCTGCACTATCTCTATGTGGTGCAAGGCTACTCTTCTCATCTCATCCAAAGCATTTATATGCATGATTATCTCTTTTTGTGCCTTGAAGATATCCATCCCTGGGTCTACGATAGTCCTAAGGGTTTTGTGTTCAAATTCAATTGAAATCATAGATTTCTTCCCATACAATGTCTCAAATGGAGTGAAGCCTATAGTTGTTTTCCAAGTGGTTTAGTAGGCCCAAAAAAATTCTGGCAATCTATTTGCCCAATCCTTCTTGTGGATAACTACTGTTTTGGTTAGAATGGCTTCAATTTCTCTATTGGTCACCTCAACTTGACCATTGGATTGAGGGTGATAATGGGTAGACTTCCTATGCCTTATGTTGTACTCATGAACCAATGTTGTAATGAGGGTTGAAGTGAATTGAGCTCCTTGATTAGTCACTATTTCTATTAGGACAACATACCATGTGAAAATTTCTTCATAAAGAAATTCTGCAACTTTATTTTCTCTTGCATGCTTCATTGCCTTAACTTCTACCCACTTAGTTACATAATTAGTTCATACCAAGATATAAGACTTGCCATTTGATGGAGGGTCAATGGGTCCTACAAAATCCAATCCCCACTTATCAAAGGGAGTGATTACTACTTGGGGATAAAGTGGCATCTCATCAGATTTGGTTGGCTAGCCCATCCTTTGGCACCTATCACATTTCCTTGTGTATCTTCCTGCATCCTTGTGGAGTGTGGGCCAATAGTATCCTATGTTGAAAATATTCATTGTTGTCCTTTTGGCTGCAAAATGTCCTCCACAGGGTTCATCATGACATGCATACAGAATAACATATGTCTCATCTTCCCCCACATATCTTCTCATGACATGATCTGGTCCAGTATAAATCAAGCATCCAAGAATCCATGAAAAAGGAAAATATTTCTCAATGAGCATTTGTTTCTCTTTTGGGGAGAAGTGAGGAGGAACTCTCCTTGTTACAAGATAATTACCTATGTCAGCATACCAAAGTTTTTCAACACTGATGGAAAATAGATGCTCATCAGGAAAGGAGTCATCTATAACCTGATGGTCCTCTTATGTGGTTAGTCTTGAAATAAAATCTGCAACAACATTGGACTTCCCTAGTTTATCCACAATGATTAAGTCAAACTCCTACATTAACAATAACCATCTTGCTAATCTACCCGAGATCAGTGGTTTATTCATGAGATATCTAATGGTTGCATGATCAATGTGCACAAAGATCTGGTAACTTATTATGTAGTGCTTTAATTTTTTCAAGGCATAAATCACTACCAACATTTCTTTTTTTGTCACATTAGAGTTGAATTCAGCTCCTTGCAGATTTTTGCTGATAAAGTAAATGGCATTTTCAATGGCCCCTTGTTTTTGTCCCAAGACTGCTCCTATAGCATAGTTTGATGCATTTGTATGAATGTGAAAATGGATCTCTCAATTAGGTCCTTTTAGTATAGGATCATGAGTCAAGGCTTCCTTCAAGTTAGAAAATGCCTTGTCACAATCTTCTGTCCATTAAAATTCAACATCTTTGGTTAATATATTGTACAATGGTACTACCATTTTGATGAAGTCTTTGATGAAACACCTATAATATCCTACATGTCCCAAGAAAATCCTAACATCCTTTTGTTTTGTAGGTATAGGTAGATTAGTAATTACCTTAATTTTTGCAGGATCTACTTGAATTCCTTTGTGAGATATGTAGTGGCCAACAACTACACCTTCCTACATCATCATGAAGCACTTCTCACTATTTAAAGATATATTTTGGTTTGCAAATATCTATAGGACCTTCTTGAGATTTTCCAATGCTTCGTTGAAATGAGCACCATAGGTAGTAAAGTCATCCATATAGATCTCCATGTAGTCAAGGGAGATGTCTGAAAATATGCTAATGACTACTACTCTTTGAAAGTTGCAGGTGTGTTGCATAAGCAAAAGGGAAGTACTAAATAGACATATGTTCCCCATGGATAGGTGAAAGTTGTATTCTCTTGGTCCTCAAGTGTAATTTTAATCTGATTGTAGCCACTGAATACATCTAGAAAAGAAAAGTATTGCTTTCCTGCAAGTGAGTCCAAGACTTGATCTACAAACGGTAAGGGAAAATGGTCTTTTTTAGTAGCAGCATTGAGTTCTCTATAGTCAACACAAACTCACAATTTTCCTCCCTTCTTGGGCACAGTCACCAATAGAGACACCCACTGGCTATCTAAAATGGGGTAGATAAACCCTGCATCTGACAACTTTTGCAATTCTATTTTGACAATTTCTCTCAATGCAGGGTTGATTCTTTGTTGTGGCTACCTTACTAGCTGACAATCATCTTTGATGTAGATCCTATGAGTGCAAAGCTTAAGATCCAGTCCTTTCATATCATGATAGTCCCATGCAAATGCATGTTGGTGAGTCCTCAACAAGTCTACCAATTCCAACTACTGTTCTTCACTCAATTTGTTGTTAATATTCAAATATTTCCCTTCGAACACCTGTACTTGTGTAGTTAACTCTATCATATCTGCTTCATTAATACATGGTACCTTAAGTTCATATGGTAGCATTGTGTGGAACATACCTATTGCTATAGGAAGTTTGTTTGTAGGAAGGATGGTTGCAGGAAGAGTGGCTACAAGAAGAGTAGGTAGAAGTGTCTTCATGAGATCAACATAACTAGATGCATAAGAGGAGGATTCTTCTTCTACTTCATAATGGTTTTGAATTATGTTGGATAACACTTTGTCTTCATCTTGAATCTATAGGAGAGGACTTCTGCCTAACATCATAAGCTACACCATAGAGTTAGCTTCCTTGTTCTCTTCATCAACATGTGGCCATATAGGATTATCCTCATCATGGGATGATTGAGTAGAAGGATAAAGAACAAGAGTTTTGGTGTTCCTACCATCAAAAATTGTCATGTCACTTGATCGACATCCAATATGAGCATTTGTTGATGCTAACCATGGCCTTCCAAGAATAATAGGATATCCACCTAGTGTAGCTTTAGGAGAAAGAATCGTGAAGTCTACTAGGTACTCCCAAGAGTATAGAATCACCACAAGGTCCTCTACTATACCATTAGGCTTAATAGGAGAACTATCAGCAAGTTGTAGGATAGTAGGAGTATAACTCATTCTTGCAACATTTAGTTGTTGGAGGATGTCCTTAGTCATCATGTTTATTGTTGCTCCCAAATCAATTAGAGTGTTCTTTATTTGAATCCCATTTATAACAACTGCTACCACAAGATTACCTAGATCATTATACTTGGGGATAGTCACTTTTCCAAGCATGATATCAGCTAGCTGCCCCACCACTTGAATTGTATTTGGGTCTTTCTTTTTCCTATTCGGTTTCTTGAGGCATGCTTCCTTGATTGCTTTTCCATATATAGGAACATATTTTATGGCCTAGAATAGGGGTATCTGGACACATATATGCTTCAACTGATCTAAGATGTCAAAATTTGTATCCTCTTTGTTTTCCTTGTGCTTGGAAACTTCCAATCTATGAGGGAATGGTGGTTCTTGTGCAGTCAGCTTGACTAGAAATGGATCAATATTTTTAGGTGCATTTGGCTGAATGGGATCATTCAGATGTTCCTCTTCCTCTTCCACAAGTAGTTTAGTGATAATGGGTGTGGAAGGAGTTTTTAAGGTATTTCCAAAATGCAAATGAATGAAACTCACACTCATAACACATGCATGAAATTGATTTGAATCAGCAGAGTATACTGGCTGCTACTATGGTTTGTTATTTGGGATAGGTGTGGGTTGAGCTAGTAACTGAGTAGGTTTAGGTGCATTTGAGCTTGAATTAGCCGGAGGATGCATTATAGTAGGTTGTTGGGGTTGAGAAGGTTTCTACATGTAACTGGTTGTCTGGTTTGGGCATTGGTGTCCTCTCCATTGAGATGTTTGTTGCTAGTTTCCTAGAGGTGGCTGCCAAGGTCCTTGAATTTGCTGCCAATTCTCTTGAGGTTGTTTCCCCAAGACTATGGTGGATATCATCCATATTTGGATGAATATGGGGGATTCCATTGGTTACCAGATGAATAAGAATTAAAATATGTCCCAAAAAAAGATAGTGGATCTAGTGGCATACCTTGTCTTGGAGCCCATGGTTTTCTTTGTGAAACAAAGTAGACTTGGTCTTCCTTAGTCTAAATTGGTTTGAACAGAGGTTGAATCTGCTTGTTTTCAATGTTAGGTACCATCTTGCATCTATAGTACCTTTTATTTTGTTTGCAATGAGGATAATATTCTATCAACAGTGCCTCTACCTTCTCATGTTTCTTCTTGGATTGAAGTGTATCCAGTTGAGTAGTTAGATTGTTTATAATATCTTGTTTGAAATCTGCCAACAAATGAGTAATCTCCATCCTTAAAAATCCACTGGTGGATGACTTACCCATAGAGGATTGGTAAGCTCTCCCTTTCTTTGAAGCCTCTCTAGAATAGTTCTGACATATTTCCTTGATATCTTCCAAAGGAACTTGGGTGATTTCTCCTCATGCCATCAAGTCCAAAGCATTAGTGCAACTCTCATTGATTCCTCTCAGGAAAAGAAACTTTTGTGATTCTTCATTAAGGGTATGATGTGGAGATTTCTGTAGATAGAACAAAAACCTTGAAATGTAATCCTCCAAGCTCTCATCTTCCTTCTGCTACATCCTAAAGATATCATCTCGGGTATGTGCAAGATCATCATAGAAAAAATAGGCCCTTAACTGGCAAAAAATTCAAAAAAAATCAATGTTAGGCAACTTAACGTAAAAATTTGAATAAGTTATCTATATTATTTCAAAAGTATGTAATAATAGAATCTATAGAAAATTGAATGTAGTTTCTAAACTACTAGGTTTATTTAAAAATAAATAAAATCTATTTGTTGAAAATTTGAAATTTCAATGCAATAGTACTTAAATTTTAGGGAAAAAATAAGTAGGTGTCTCGACCACCTAACCATAATAAAATGATAATATTTTTTATAATATTTTATATATAAGTAGAGGAATCATGTCGGATGTGATGCATATTTTTTTGTAATTTTTTCCAACTAAATAATTAATTAAGAATTTTTATTACAACTTTTAAAAAATATAAAAACTCATATGTCTGACCACCTTAACTTGGTCAAAACTTCATGAAATTTAATTTTTCTTCTTTTAATCCTATAGTATGTGAAGCATAGAATGTGACGCATGTTTCGGATTCAAAAAATGTGATACCATTTGAAGTTATAGATGTTTTTCAATCAGCCAATCGATCATGACTTTAGTCGTAATTCTAATAGAAAATGAATAATAATAATTTATTAAATTCAAATTAAAGCATAATTTATATTGGTGGAAATCTGAGAATCTCCTCTAAAAACCCTTTTCATTTCATCAATTTTGGGTAAAAAAAAGGTCGTCAGCCACATACCCTACAAATACCCATAATATTGCCACTTTTTGGCCCATCATGATCCTGCACATACCCTCTCCTCTCATATCACTGCCCATGGAATATTCCTTCTACTTCTCAAGGAACTTTGTCTTCATGCCCTCCCAAGTCTCCACAGTATTTTTTCCTAGGCTCATGAACCATCTTAGTGCAGCCTCTTTCGGAGTAGTAGGAAATAGCTTAAGCCTATGAGCATTAGTGGTATAATCATAACTCCTAAAAAAGTATGTCAAACTCAAACAAGAAGATATCAAGGTCTTCTATAACAAGTCCATAAAACTTACGAAGTGCTGAAGCAGGGATATTTTTGAAGTTATCAACTTCATTCTAATGAGAAATGGGGAAAGGAAAGGTTGGTTGGTTAGGTCTATTTCTATTTGCATCACCCATGTCTTCTTTAAGGATTTCCATAGCAAAGGGGTTGTCAATTAGATTTTGATCTTCAATGGAAGCTTCAGAACTGGTTAGATCATGAAATGGATCATTTAAAGGAAATGGTTCTTCTTCTTCTTCATTTCTGGGAAAATTTGGAAACTTTACTAGCTGGAATTGATCAAGATTATTAGGAAGGAATCTCCCATAAGCATCTCTTCTCCTCCCTCTATGCATGCGGTATCAACTCAACATCAACCAACTCACACAAAGAATTGGAAACAGAATAGTGGATCATTACTTACCTAAGTGAGGGGTATTCTAAGAACAAACTCATAAATGCTATACCAAGAAAAAATATCAATGACTCCAAAGAACTTCCTAATTTGACACCATCCTCAACAACGATGCCAAAATGTTGGCCTCCTACAATGATTCAATAACTAAGCCTTTACAACCGTGATTCAGAGATTGGACATCTAACCTGAACAACTATCTTAATCATCATGAAGGTGCATTTAACTTGTCAACCCAGGGATGTGAACTTGAAATGGGTCAGCATAGTATGTGCACTAGGAACTCAAATTAGCCATCTTCATTCTACAACTAAGAAAAACACAATACTAAAAGTAAATTTCTTGGAAAGGAATGGAACAAATTCCGAACATCAACCAACAACTATACTAAGATGAAATGCATGACAGGAATGAAGAGCTAAGTGAACAAAATGAAACTACTTTGTTTGCTTTGGTTATAGGAACAGTCACAAAATGGAATTCCAGTGGCTACAAGAATAGTCAGTGCCATACTTTTAACTGGTACTGAATAGGAGATAATAACTAACTAAACTATTCTAAGGGATGGATTACTCACCAAGTGGGCCCCCTTGGATGAGTATCCTCTAAAACTAATATGAAATCAAATGCTTGAACAAAGAACACCATTTTATTCATTGGAAAATGTGAATACAAAATAGTAGCATGACTATATTGAAAATGAATAATGCTTAGTACATCATTAGATCACACAACAATAACAACATCAACCTCCAAAGGAGAAGGATTTGATCCTTATTTATAGTACTAGCTAAACAAGGCGGTCAACTCTCACTAACTAAGAGGATGCCATTTAGGGAGAACCTAGAAAAGAATAGAAGGGAAATTACACCTACAAGGAATCTGGTCAGACATGCATGTCCAAACATAGATTCAGCACTACAGTAACACCCACACTTTCTCAATCATCATTAAAGACCAATACAAGGTGGTTACATTCAACTATCATGGGGAATCTCCTGTTGTCATCCTCCATTTGACCCTTTGAACGATTCCTTTGCATGACTAGCTGGAAGTTATCTTTCTCAACTTACTATCCTCAAATTGTATTTGCATGGTAATGTTAGTACACATAATAATTGCACATCTATAACTACCATAAAGAAAATTCATTAACCACATGCAAAATCAATATAGATAATCCACATAATATGCCAACGTCATTAAAACTTGCAAAAATAGGATTAAGCCCAATGTCAATGGTTTGACAAAACATTATGAAAATATCAAAACTTAATCATCAAAGTCCATGACAACTACCAACAAATAAACTATATATTCTACCCAAAATTGGACCAAAAACTAGGCTCATCACCTACCAAGATTGTACGAGGAAGAGGACTGTGCAAATATCTGGTGCACAATTAAGAAATGGCCACTGAAGAAGAACAATCGGAGCTAGTTCTAACAAACGAGTCAGAGTCTAAAGGCTATTGGCTGGTGGACAAGGTAAGATTTATGCACATAGGAAAATATCTGCCAAGCCTTCATTCTTAGAAAAAAAGATTTAGTGACTACAAAACAATGAATATGCACTCATCGAGGTGTCTTTTTCAAAAGGAACTTCAAAGACGTCCTATTGCGGTGTGCCACCACAGAACAAGCAAAGAGAATCCTTGCCACTTTCCACAACAACGTCGAGGGTGGACACTTCTCTGCTAAGACCACTGCCATAAAAATAATGTGCATAGGGTACTTCTAGCCGAAGCTATTCAATGACTCCTAATCCTTCGTAAAAGCTTACAAGGAATGCCACTTCTTCACAGGAAGAAAAAAAAATTCTGCAATGCCTCTCAATCCAATAGCGGCCGATAAGCCATTTGCACAATGGGGTCTTAACTTCATTGGGATGATCAATCCCATTTCTAGTGTCATACACAATTGGATTGTAATGGCCATGAACTACTTCACTAGGTGGACCGAAGCAGTGCCACTAAAGAATGTGACATAGGCAAAGATAGTGGACTTCCTTGAGGAATTGGTGACAAGATTCAACCCACCCAAAACCATCATTTCAGACAATTCCAAGGCCTTCTTAGGCTCTAATGTATGTCAATTTGTGCTTGGGCATGGTATATTCCTAAAAAAATCATCAAACTACTACGTACAGGGGAATGGCCTGACCGAGTTGATGAACAAGAATTAGGTCAAAATCCTCAAAAGGATTGGGTTGGAGCACCAAAAGGAATGGCAGAAAAACCTTTGAACAATGCTTTGGATGGACCACATAACTCCTAGGAAAGTCCTCAAGACTTTGTCATATGAGCTAGTATATGTAAAAGAGGTGCTATTGCCTCTCCATGGAGATTTCAACGTTGTAATTTGTAAAATGGCATCATGGAGGTCTGGCTAGCTGAGTTGCAGGAAGTGTAAGAAAAGAGGGAAAAGTTCCTAATAGCCATGACTAATTGCCAAGAGGTGGTTAAGTAGTGGTTTGATAAAAGAACATCTGACCAAGGCCTAAAATTTTGAGACTTAGTGCTAAAGTTTAATGAAAGGGCTGTGAAGGTAAGTCAGCATGGGAAATTTGATAGCCTTTGGGAAGGCCCGTTCAAAATAATTCAATGCAAAGAACATAATGTATTTGAGTTAGAAAACATGGAAAAAGAGGTGCTAGGAATTCCGATCAACAAAATTCACCTTAAATTATTTAATTAAGTTTACTTATCCTACCAATGTAAACATGTTTATAGTGCTCTTTTCTTTCTTTCCCTTTTATTTTTGTTGGCCTGTCCTTTTATTTATTCTATGGTTTGAAGTGAAAAATAAGAAACCCATTATTGAAAGAGTAGGGAAAATAAATTTGCAGCTCAAAGGATAGAAAAAATCAAACACCCACATGCATAATTGAAATGAACATATATATGCTGGAAAAGAAAGGATAACCTACATTGTAGAATCTAGAAGCAAATGAAATGAGATGATTATGTAAAGTTGTATTTTCATTATGTATATATGCTTTAGTATTTACATTTCCAAAATGGCTCAAGGGCCATGCTTCTAAAATTATATAACTCTATTATAATTTCTTTTCATATATTCTACGATAATTTTTTTTTTCTAGGCATATATACACAAAAAATGGACTGACTGGTATGAGTTCTTAAAAGTAAAAAGCAAAAAAATAGAGAGGTATTCAATCCACGACATGAGCGGAAACAATGGAAGCATCAATAACAATGTCCACAATTTCTTTGTCAGCAAGGGCAACACCAGCAACAACAACATCATTCACGAGGGAAATGGCATAGGGAAGAGGGAACACCAGTTTTCTGAAGTCCGTGTTCCAATCGATGTCATAGAATGGCACCACGTTGTATATGCAAAAGAGGAAGTGACAGGAACGAGTGACACTTTGACGGTGCTCATTCTACGACTGAAGGAAAAAGCCACTTAGGAACAACAACCACGATACAACCGCATCCTCTTCAATGAATCTCCTATGGTCACTTGTAGTTGGAATGCCTCCAATGAATGCAATGTTCACCACTACCTCTCCAAGGCCATTTAGGTACTTCTTTGGAAAGATTTTTTTCACTAGACATAGAACCAATGGCTTGAGAATTGCAATATCAAGCATAGAGGTGACAAAATGAGAGCAGAGATCAGTGTTAACTCTATATTTATCTTTGTATTCAAGGCAATCATGCCCTAGAACCCATTTCATGGCTATAATAGCTAGTGAGTGCTTATTCTTGGTCATCCTTTTTAGGAACCTAGTTGAAATATCACCTAAAAATACCATCTGGGATTTATGGGAAACTACCCTAATTGGGGTATTCATGTTGGCAAGCACTCTGCAACTACCTGTGCAAATTTGCTAAGTCTAGCCTATGAAAATACTACGCAACTGCTAACGCTAAATGCTAAGCCAATTACCTACTGCCAAATTATGTTCAAACGCTAAGTGTGATTTTTCTACTACCTAAGTACATATTTATAGAAAAAATGAGGAAATGTGTGGTAATTTTCTTACCATAAACATGATGCTAATCAAGTACCAACTTAAAAGTCATGCCAAGGATTGATCGAATTTCCCACCCAGTTCTATTTATTGAGTACGGCTTGCTACGTGCAAAACTAATGAGGGCTAATTAAGTAGCCTAAGCCGGTGGTAGGACCCAATGGTATTATGCATGGCCAGATGTTGAGGTGTCATTCTCCAGGTGTTTTGCAAACTCCAAGGTAGAGCTCATATCTTTTCAAACACTGATCGCGTCTTTGGCTTAATAATTCCTTTTGGGATATTAATTGCCAATGCATATGAATGCTTAAGCTTCTAGAAAATCATTGGCTCAAGTTCCAAGAAAATTTTACTATACAACAGAGTTACCAACTGTAATTATGAATTCTCGTCACTTCAAAATGGTAAGTAATTCATTTCACACAAGCCAAAAAGGTTGGCGGTACATGCCAAATTAAATAGAAAAAAGTCAACTCTCATTTACCACCCTGAGAAAAAATAGCTAAGTGTTGCATGTGAAGTGTTTAAGGACTTAAAAGGTTTTTTCAAATATGCTACCTAGAGAAAAAGAAGTTTTGAGCACGACTAGAGCTAAGGTAAAATTGCAGAGATTTCAAGACTAAGTAGAAGCTTCAAGCAAAGAAAGAATGGTGAAAAGAGGCATAGGGAGAGGCAATGCCAAGGTTATTTAAGGCTATGCGAGCAACACTAGCCATATATGTCTTTTACAACATTTCTTATGCTACACCTAGTATACTAGACAAGCCAAAGTGGATGAACACATAGGAACTGGAAAAGTCCAAAAACCACAGAAACTAGGCCCTAATCAAAGAGGATTGGGACAATATTCATGATCCCAATCTTGCAAAAAGCACTAAGTCTTTGAGGGAGGTGGCCTAGGAAAGAATGAAAATACACACCAAAGTCTCACCATCAACAACACAGAGGATATGGCTTAGTGGGCTCCCACAATATTTGGTCCCATCTATGCACTATTATCCAGAATTAGTTGATGTGGCCATCAAACATTTCAACTCAAACACCAACACTATCGAGGGCTAGACATTGAGGGTTAGTATCAGCCCAGGAGCCATCTAGAATATGTTGTGCATCCCTAACCAGAGCTACCAAAAGGAAGACATAGAGACATTCACTCCTATAAAGGGGGAAAACATATGGAAGGGAATGCAAAAGGCTCTGGACTTTTATAACAAATAAACCAAAAGGATTGAGGTAGAACACCAAAAGCCACCAAAGATCTCGATGCAACATGGTGCTTTCAACATAGACCTCCAAGAGGCCTTCTCAATGTTGGCATTTTTTTGTGGTCTGGACATTGAGAAAGAGGTGCACTTTTTTTAGTTGGGCCCGAGATTTCAATTTTGCAAGCAAAACTCTTTCTTTTGGTATGATTTTGTAGAATTCCTCATTGAGGAGATGATAAGGCAAATAAAGGATTACCAAAATCAATGGAAATTCAAGTTTCCTTTGTTTCTTGCCCATTTGTTTTTACACCAAAACCCTGATTTCTTCAATAGGGATGTGAAGTTGGATATTTTTTATGAGAAGGGTAGAAGGAAGCTAGTTTTTGTCTGGACTCCTCTCCTCTCTTCTCCTTACGACTATTATGCATTTTCAGATTATTTCTTGACTCTGATTTTGCAATATTTGCAAGGAGGATGGTATTAACCGACTCACTAAGCAGCAGACAGGGCATATATAGAACTTCACTCCTAGATGTGACTAGTTTTTTGGAGCATATTTCACATTCATTCAGATGTGAGGCTTCATCGAGGAACCATTTTTCCTTCTGGCATGTGTAACAAATCAATTTCTAGCCCTCAAAATATTCTGATAGGCATCAATTATTGATGTTACCTTCTACGGAAGAAAACCCAAGAAGAACGAATTTTTCACTTGTTCGATAAGCTTCAAAATAGTGGCCATGAAGAAAAAGGAGACACACCAGCTATTGCAAGATAAGCTGGTTCATTTAGGGTTAGTAATGATCTATGACAAATGGAAGTACAACCCTTTCAATGACTTACCATATGAGCATATCAGAGTAACTCATAGTTCTCGACCTTATTGGGAGAAGAGGTGTAACTTGTTGGAGGATGAGCACGAATTATTGGTTGAATTGATTCACATTTCTACAAATGAAAATAGGAAGCCATGGAATAAGTTCTACTTTTTGTATTAGAGTACGATGAGAATCATAGAATGGGAGCCACCCTTTTCAAAAAGTAAAGAAAAGGAGTGTGAAAAGAATCAGATCCTTCTGGGTGTATCGCTAAGAGACAAAACAACTTGATGCCCCATATGGAAGCATGAAATTTGATGAAAAATTTGATGAAGTGTGGGATGATGAGCATCTGGATTTAGACCCAAGCACTAGCAGGGGAAATGACTTTGATGAGGAGCACAAAAAATAGGCGAAATAGGAATCCAATACATAGACATCCTCCGCTCAGCTAAGGAGAAATTCCACAGGGCCGCCTACCTATGTCACTTTGAATGTGTGAATGAATATATTGAGAGCCTCGCGGATGCTCACCTGGGGCTCAAAAACAACAAGAGTGTCCTAGTAGCAATAGTCAGAGACTGTAGATATGGAGGAATCCCTACCTACTAAATGAAAACACATGAAAACTATTATATGAGAAGGTTCATTGGAACCTGCCAAGAGCTAGGTGCTCACAACGAGCCAAGAGCTCGAGGAAAGTAAGGAGCCAACAAAAAGCCAAGAACTACCATCATCCAGTGAATAGGTAATGTTCGCTCCTTTTCTTACTTCTCAATCTTTAGTATCCTCTGCTATAGATCTGTGGTGCTCCTCACTACAACTATTGGCCCTTCCTTTTTCACGTTTGTCGCAATGGTAGCAGAAGATTTCTCCTCATTTTCCCATATAGTGCCATTTATCTTGATTCCTTTGTGAACCCTTGCACCAACTGCCACTACCCAATCTCTCATCACCTCTCTTTCTGTAAGCTCAACCGCCATTGTTACCCCTATTGCTACTATTGTCTCAGGTCCAACCCACTTATCCTAGCAAACATACTTTATAATGACTACCCCATCATTTCATCAACTAATGATCCCTCTCGCTAGTTTGAAAACCAAACTTTGGTAAGTTCCTCATTTCTCTCCAAAGACTATCACTCTCTCGAAGAGGAAAATACTCAAGCCTGCTACACTTACATTCCCTTTTTCCCTACCTCCCGATGCACCATTCACAGGTGCTTGAGTTCAATTGTAAGGAAAATTCATAGCACAAGGTGAGAATACTAAACAAGCACAATTTCTCATAGTTCAAAAGGGAAAGGCTAAGGATGACAAGAAGTCGATGGAGCCAAAAGTATATATAGTTTACAATGAGGCTCAGGGAATGTTGAACTTCACAACCATGTACCTGAACGTTGATAAACCACAAGGGGAGATGTTGATGGATGATTACAACATGTATGTTGTCGAACTTGATTTAAATGCAACCCAACCACATGACAAGGTAGAGCTCATGGAGGAAATGCAACGAGTGGTGATGATTGACTTCCTTTGGTCCAACTACTAGCTAAAGAAAAAGGAGCAACTGAAGCTTATAAAGGAAAGGGTTGATTTCTTGCAGACGAGGGAGAAATGACTAGAAGTAGATGTTAATTGCTTGTTGAGAAAGTGTAGGAAATTTAGCTAGAATAGAAAAAACTCCAAGAGGAGCTTGCGAAGTCCCAATCTACTGATCCCACCCTAGTCAACAAGCTGTAGAAAAGGACCAAAGAATATTAGAACCAATTAACCCTGGTGGACTAGAATCTGCAACAAAAGAGTGAGGAATTTGAATGTCAACATGTCCAATACAAGTAGGAGATGAAGCAAACAATGAAGAGCTTGAACATCAATGAGCTCAACATGAGCAAAAATTACAAGAGAAGGATACAAACTTTGAGGGCAGAAAGGACCAAATGGGAAAAGAGCTTCAAGAGGTGAAGTCTTCTCTTGAAATAGAGTTGGCAAACCACAACTAGGATGAGGAGAATTTGTCTAAAGAATCAAGTTATGTCCAATAATAATAAGCATCTACAAATAAGAGGATTGTAGAACTGACACAAGATGTTGGCTCAAAGGATGCAGAGGTCACCCTTTCAAACAATGCTCCTCAAGCCCCTGCCACCCAGTTAGACCTCGTTACAATAGTTCAGCAGCTATATGTTTCATACTAGGAAAAGGTCAAGTCCTTTTCCCTAACACTACAACCAACACTCCAATTCATGTCACAGGAAAAAATCTTGAGCTAGGAGGTCCATGGAGCCATTGAGCAGTTTCTGCAATTGATCACAGAAAGAGTTCCTGAGGCAAGAAGATTGCTAAATAAGCTATACATGGTATTAGATGAAGATCTAGCAATGGTAGGGATCGAGGATCAGAAGGTTACTGCCATAATGGTGAATAAATTCATCCATTTCCACTCATCCATCCTTCATGCTAGTGCATGTGCAACTACATTGGACCAGACTATGGATAGCATGCAGGAAAGTTTCTCCCAGCTAACTGAAATGGGTCTACCTTCCCCATTCCTTGCAGATGAATCAGTGACCTCAGCAAAGCAAGTGGCAGAAAAGATTGAAGAGAAGTAGCAAGACACAACTACTTTCCACAGCTTTAGCCAACCTCCCACCACAATAGATATTGAAGGGATCACTGATCCGGTTGTGCTGATACCCTTCCAATTTGAGTCTAGGGTTAGTTTACCTGTGACACTGCCTTACAAAGAAATGCTTGATCTAAGTGAAGCACAAGAGAATCTACATGATATATTGAGACCATCTGAGGCTGATTGCTTGCCTCTACAGGTTTCTCTTTCTAAGCTCTGATGTTGTTGCCCAATAGTGGTGGAATTTAGTTTGCAAACTAGAGAAATTTTGGGTTCCTCATTCCTCAGGAGAAATGTCGCTAGTAGTCACCAAAAGCTGTGAATATAAAATTCATCGACCTCCCTTTGAGTTTTGTTTTTTTCTAAGTCCCAACCCATGCCTCAAATAAACATCATCAACCCCTTTTGATAAATGGCCACCGGCCTCCACCACATGTCCACTTAGCACTCTCCAAAGGGATTCTTCCCTGCACTTTTCAAATGGCCCTCGCCATGCTTCCACATGTCATCGCCGCACACACTTAAAGGTTGCTTCCCTTCACTTTTGAGTCAGGCCTCGTCTATGCACCACATAGACTTTGACCCTATACACTTTGGCAGACCCCACAACTAGCACCGATAGAACGAATGCTCCCACATGTCTTCCTAGCACAAACCTTCATTGAAGAAGGGAAGGAATGAACCATGGGCTGCTACTACCACACATCTCTCTAGAAGATATTTTATGAAAGGAAAGACAAGAGTGAACTGTGAGTTGTAATTTGTTGCCACATGTTCTAAATGCCTCATTGGGTGGCGACACTTGTCTACACAGAACTATGCTAGGACCAATGCCATCATTCAAAGGGGATGCACCTAGATGGGAATCAACCACATGCTATGGCCTGAATCTTTTATGTTACAATGGCTGAGGGGAATCATTCCTACTACATCATTGCTCAGGATACCAAATCTTTTCAATTACTACTCGCCAAGTGGTGGGAATGCTCACTATAAATTTTTCATCTTCCTTCATAAAAGGGGTTCTAAAATTGTAGGAAAAAAGGAGATTTTAGAAAGACACCGGGCCTTTTTTACTGTTTTAGATTATTGAAAAAAGACTCACAGACTATGCCATTGTTTGGCCTTTTTGTTTCTCTCAAGCTATTTGATAAAATTTATACTGTGCCATTATTTTTTGAATGGTTCATTTTCAAAACTTTTATGATTTTAATGCAAGTTTGATGATTTAGATCATGTCATTGACTCCTCTTTTTAGTGAATGTGTGTGAAAGTTATTTTATGTCATTGAATGAATTTTTCAGACTTCAATATTTAATTTCTATCATTCTAGTACATAGTAGATTGTTGAATGGGCCCTTAAATTATATCCAAAAGATAGATTTATCATGCCTCACATCTAAATCTTAGCACATCGCCTTAGTTAGATCTTTTATTTTTATACGTTCTTCCTTTTCCCTTTCCAAATCCCAATTACAAAAGAAGCCAACTTCTTTAAAAATCCAAAGGTCACTCAATTTAACTCAATTGGTCCCCCATAAACTGAGTTTCCCATAAAGGGTTGTTACCTTGCCAATTTTTGGCACCAACAATACCCAAGTATCCACTATAAAGAAGAGTAATCCTTATATCTTTGGGGATCCTCAAAGGAAATTTACACCCTTACCAAACACACTTGACAACATTATTACCTAGCTCTTAAACAAAAACATGCTTACCTTACCTCTCGTTCGACCCCTTGACACTAGTAATTCATTACCTCTGAGTTTTCAACACAATGCCTATTGTTCTTATCACCAACAAAAAGGTCATGATACATAACATTGCAAGCATCTTAAACATATTGTGCAAGACCTCATTGATTCCAATCATATCCTAATTAGAGATGTGAATGACAAAGGTAATAATTTTGTAGCTCCTCCCAACCAATAATTGCAAATATTTACCAATCCCATGCCTAACCATAATATTTCATTTGTCAAGGATAGTGAAACTAAGCCTGATGTGATGAATGTTGACACAGATGATGAGCATACAAGTAATCATGAACAAAATCCTAAGGATGATGATAAGAAGAGTCTTATGGATACTAATGAACAAAGTCCTACTGATACAATGATAGGAAAGATTGACATTGAGCCTCATAAAAAACAAACCATAATGCCCACTAAAATCACTTTCTTCCCAGAAGAAACAATTCCACATGCACCTAATAGTCCTCTTTACATAGTAGGAAATATAAATAACAAACCCACTCCTGGGATTTTAATTGATCCTTTTCGTGGAGAGAATGTGATCACAAAAGAACTCTTATATGTGCATGAGCTCACTCAAGATAGATATGATAAACCGAAAGCATGGATCAAAATGCATGATTTTTTTTCTCATGCTACGATGGGCTCGATCGCATTCCCTTTACAAGTAGGAGCTAAGAAATCAAATGTAGCATTCTCTAATATATCTAATTCGGACCAATTTTGTGTGAAGTTAGGCTACAAATGGCTTTGTTCCATTAATGTGGTCCCATATGTTGTCTATAAGTGCTTAAAGTTTCCAATCGTTAATGAAATATTTACTATAAACCATAGTGGCTTTAGGCCCCCATCTTCTCATGGAAACTTTTCCTTATATTATTTTTGGGGCTTAAGCCTATGGAACCTATAAGACCCTATGAAGAGTTCCTTTTTATATCCTACCAAAAGTTCAAAACAAAATGCATAGCTAGGCCATCCCTTGAGAACTTGCCTCTACCCATGCTTGAACCTCCACCACCTAAAGAAAATAGTGTTGAACCTAAAATTCCTCCAATAAACCAAGACCCATCCATGCAAAATACCTTGCTTATTTCCTATAAAAGACCTAGAGAAAACTAGATAATTTGTAACCCGCATCCTAAACAAATTTATAAAGCCAAAGAGAAGGTGGTTGAAAAACCTTCCATGGTTTCTTTCATTCTTCCCTCTCAAGAAGAAAAGGAACCTATGGTTGACAAACCTACTCCTACACAAATGAAACTTGAAAACCATAATAAAAGGAAAAAAAATTCTAGAGAGTGTAGGCGTAGATGTCATGCTATTGCTTGAAAGATGAATGATGAGAACAACATTTAAAATAAAAATCCAAACTTAACAGAAGCAATAAATGATGACCCTCCTCTATTACCAGAATAAATAGAAGTCATGTCTCCAACACAAAAATGACCAACATATTCTATGGATATTATCATTCATCCTCCTATTGTGGTTAACTTGGATGATGATGAGGAAACAACTAAAATCGATGAGGAAGTACATAATGAGTTAAATATGTTATTTTCCTTGGGGTCACCTAGTGGAAACCTAGCTTCAATAGCCCTCGTGAGCATGCATTTTTGTACCTTATTAAAGTCATGGAGGTATCGATTTAATATGGTCCCCCTGGGTCTCACCTAGTGGACACCTATCTTCACTAGCCCTTGTGAGCATGCATTTTTCTACCTTATTAAAGTCATGAAGGTATGGCTTTGATATGGTCCTCTAGGGCTCACCTAGTAAACACCTGGTTTCACTAGCCCTTGTGAGTGTGTGTTTTGTTTGCATAGTGGGCAATGCATTCCACTTGTAAACCTCTTTCAACCTAGACCTAGTCCACCACGTTGGATGACCAATTGAAGCTTGATCTGTTACGGTTTTCCTTTTTCCTTGTTCTTTTGTCTTTTTCTTGTCTTTGATGGTGTATGTTTTCCATCTGATTATGGCTTCATCTATCATCTGCAAGCATGTTCTTTTGTACTTATGTTGGTTTTCCATAGGATCTTGATCCTAGGGGCTTGGCCATCCTCTTGATTATTGTCATCCTATCTTACTAGCATGCATATATTGGAACCCCTCTTGATTGAGTGGTTGGCTACTTTAGTGTGAGTTTGAAGCAAGTTCATCCTCTCAATAAAGTGGGGGCTAAATGTAGTGTAGTAAAATGCATACCCTTGCATTTTCACTTGTTTGGGCCCACCTTTCTTTATTTATGCTTCTTTATGGCTTAATTGCTCCTATTTTACATTTACAAGCCTTATGAATTATATTTTTTTGGATAATCCTGACACTCTCCAATGCATACATGATAATTGAATGATTTCATCAAAGTGTTCTTGATTTTTGGGTTAGGATTAAAATTCCACCTAGGGAATCTTTGTCCCCCAAAGGTCTCAAGACCCTCATTCTAAGATATCTGGATTAGGCCCCTTTTTGGTGTCTATACCCCAAATTTTTATGACTTGGGACTAAGATTCCACCTAGGGAATCATAGTCCTCCTTGAGCCTTTTTTGAGATTTAATTTCAAATTCTAGTGGGATTTAGCCTCCTTTGTTTAATGAATTCATGCATCGGCTTGGTGTGATGTAATTTTGGGATATTAAGCATAAGTAAGTATAAATACAAGGTTCATTCTCTCAAATTTCCATACCTAGCAATATAATAAGCAATCAAGTATTTTGTTAGAGCATTTATGAGCATTATATCAAGCATTTGGAGCCATCATCAAGATTCAAGAATCATATCAAAGAGCTTTATTGCATCATGTGTTATTGTGCTAACATTTGTGATGTAGGGTTTTGATTCAAGCAAGCAATTCAAGATCATTTCTTTGGTTCAAGATCCATATCCATTGTAGCCATTGCATGCAAGTTTGGAGACCTTGCAAGGGTTTGGTGTGTTGTAGCATTACATGTTCATTCACCATTTCCTTCATTATTTGTATTTCATTTCAAGGTTTAATTACCAACAAGGGGTTTGAACAAGGAAAGCCCTCATTCACTAACAAACAAGTTTTTCCCATATTGCATATTTTTTATTGCAGATCTAGGTTGTATTCTTCAAGATCACTTGGAGTGCAAAGTTGTAAAATTTGCAAAGTTGCATTTCAAAGTTGTCATCTTTGTGTAAACTCATCTAAAGTCCATATTCGAAAGATTCAGAACCTGAGATCGAAAAGGAAGCAAGTGCAGACCTTGGAGCTCAGGACCACATTCAAAGGTTTCAAAAATTAAGAGTGGGACTAATATGCTACCTTGGGCATCATATTTTTCATAGATTCCTTCAGATCCAGTTCTAACATTTGAAGATTCCTTATTTGCCCCGAAAAAATAGAAACAAGACTAATACACCATCTTGGGCATCTTTGTCCTCCTTGGCATTTTTGGACAACTTCTTTGCATTTCTAGAATCTTCACAACATCTCCAGGCTTCCTAGGTACACACATCCTATCTTTTAGTTTCATAATTTTCTATTATATCTTGTCTTTCTAGGTCATTTAGCATTCCTTTGCATATCACATTATGTTTTCCAACATTTTCTTTTCCAACCATTTGCTTGGTGGTGAACCCCTTTTAGTTAAAAGAACCCCCTCCTAGGTCCTCCTAATTGTGAATTGACTCACCTTGTGAGGTTATTCAATCCAATTAGGACTCCTAAGAAATTATTGAGTGATTGTGTGGAGAAAGGAGAGATATTTATATCCCCCCCTCATTTTCCCCCATTATTCACTAGGGTGTCTTTGGGGCACATCAATGATGGCCTTTCCTACATTCAAAATCAGCGGCAATGTAGTTCAACAAGGGTACCACTTTTTAAATTTTCAATGTTTTGACCTTTTTAGGGATTTTGATGTTTTCTAGATGTTTTGGATTTTTCCTTTACAAATTTTTGAATGTTTTTGGATTTTAGCTATACAAGATTTTACAAATGTTTTTGGAATTTTTTGATGAATGTTTTACGAATGTTTTTGGTGTATTCAACAAGATTTTATTATTTTTTTTTGGATTTTTTGATGAGATTTTTGAGGCAAATGATACATAGATCACGATGTCGATGTCATGTTATGGGGTATAAGACATGGATCAAAAGTTATTCAAAAAGAAGAGTACAATAACTTGCCCCTAGTGTTTAGCAATGTTTCATAATGCAATGGACAAACCAATATAGGAAATGTATATGTGAAGATTTTAATAGAGTTTTATCATTCTAGATATGGGCTATGGGAATTCATGAGATAAAATGGTAAAGAGGCTATCAAAAATTTTCCATGAGTAGAGTTGAGGTATACGCCAAATCTTTGTTAGGATCAAGATAAAGTGAAATATCTTGATAAATCTAGATTGGATGGATGGAGGGAATGTTGGATTTGATCATGACAAGGATTAAATGCTTCTGTCTGAGAAGGATCATATAGACGCTTGATTCTACCCATGACACCTATTGTCCAAGTTTTCATCATATTACTTTCCCAAAGCACCATCATAGTGTTTTTCACTAGAGGATGTTTTTTATCTTTACTATTTTCAATCATTTTTCTCATATTTTTGGGGTTTTGATTTCTTTTTTTTAAAGATTTTATGGAAATATTTTCCTCATGTTGAACCACCTGGTGTAACTGATGTAGAGGTCACTTTCATAACGTGCTAGCAATATCCTACTTGAAGAAGTTGCTTTGCTAGGATATGAGCACTAGAATGCAAATTTGAAGAACTCTGATCTGCCTTGTGGATACTGAAATTAACCTTATCTATTTGTGCATATTGTGATAAAGTGCCTTTAGGATCCTTGTGATGAAGGGTAGCTTCCAACACATTTTAAATGCAAGAATTGGATATTGTGAATGGAGTGTATGGTGTCATGCATGAAGGAATATGCGATGAATTGGTTGATAGTTTGGAACCTTTGACTCTCCAAACTGTGGAAGATGAGCGAAGATGGATGGAATTGGAGGTTTTCATGGAATTAGGATGAACCACTAGATATAATTTGTTCCTTGCTTAAGAATATTTCTTTTTTATTTGAGGACTCTTTAGATGGATTCATTTCCCTTTTTGATTTCTCCCCATAGTTTCTTTAATTAATGGAGTTTTGGAGGGGTTATTTTCTTTATTTTTCTTTGGTATCCATTTGTATTTACTTTATCCTTTTTTCTTTACTACTTCATCTTCTTTGATGATATTTTCCTTGCTTTGATAGGAATTCTTCCATTTATATTGGTCCCAATTTTTGTATGAGATGATGGGTGAATGTCAACTCATGATACAGCTGGTTCTAGTGTTTATAGTATTTTCATCATAAGAATTTTTCGTTCCCCATATGTTGTTGTTTTTTGTAGACAATATTTCCCCTGATGTTTTGAAGGTATTATCAATACATAATCATTTTCTCTGATAATGTATTTGGTTATCCATAGCCACTAAATATGAATTTTCATGAACACATGATATTGCTATGAGTTCTTGCTTTTTCAGGAATATAAATTTTTTTCTCTAGTTCTAGGACATCATTCCCTATTGATACTGCTTCAAAAGATGTTGATGCTTACTCAAAATATGTCGATGATGCACAATCACTGTAAGAATAAAGAATCACGACCATTGCTTGATCTTGTGTAGGAGTATCAAGAGTAGCAGACTCATGTTTTAGATGAAAAACATCTATATGTCCGTTAGAAAGAAACATCTTGGGCATGATATCAGGGACATATTTGGATTTTAAAATGGTTTGGAAGATGTCCCTTATCCCGACTCAATTCAGAGTAACTTTCATTATCCTAAAGAACCTCATCTTGACATGATCCTTGGGTTGATGATATATCATCAGTAAAAGATTCTTTGCAATAGTCGGTAGGTATGGGTGCAACAGAGGATATTTCTGGATCATTTGGAATTTCTTCAACATGCCCAATCATTGAGTCATATGTGGGAGAGATATCACAATCTAATATCCACTTGATGTCATTATGGTATAAAATAGTGTTAAACACTATTGATGGAATTGGACTTTGTTTTAAAATAGTATCTTAATACATGTCTTATTCCTCATGTTGTGATAAATAAATATGTCCAACCATTGTATCATGAGTATTGCTTAAATTTTTTGAGGTTGATTCCTTTCCTACATCTTTTTCTTTTGTATGGTCAGGCATAGGGTTTGTGTAAATTTTCATATTTTCATTCCTATATTTTTGATAACATGAATGTCTCCTTGTTCAATAAGATCTTCTATTAGATGTTTGAGTCTAATTTTTTTTTGTGTGTTATGACCTTTGTATTGGTGAAATTCACAAAAATGATCATCTCTATAGCTACGAGGTTTGACTTGTGGCTCTTGATAGTTTGAGAAATTTGGGAGTGTCATAAGATTAGACTATATCAACCTCTTCAATACATCCTCTGTAGATTCCCCTAAGGAAGTGAATTGTCATTTAGGAGCACGTTGAGTGTTTACAAGATTGATCATTGGTTGATTGTTTGGTGGTTGCACATATAGTTTTTATGGGTTCATGGGTTGGGTGTTTTCTTTTCTAGGAGTAGTTAAGACCAACTATTCATCAACAACACCATCACTAATAACATTCTTGTTCTTGGCCCAATAGCGGGGCCTATCATTAAAACTAGTGGATGGGTAGTTGTCTTTATAGACTTGTGTGTTTCCCTGTGAGATTAGGGATCTAGGTACAAGCTTGTCATAAGATGTGATGAACTTCATTTTCAAGTGGAAGGTTAGATCTAGATCTAGATTTTCTATGATAATTCCCACTTGTTTTTCATTAGGAAGAGGCCACTTGCTTTTACTAGCTCTTTGTCTCCATCATTGTAAGAAATTAGTGAAAGTTTCTCCTTTGTTTTTTTTGAGAGTATACAACTCTTCTAAGCTCGTGTCCATGTCAAGATTAAAGGAGAAGTGATCTATGAAATTTTCAATGGTTTCTTGGAAATTTTTGATACCTAGAAGCAATTGAGAAAATCAATCCATGACAAGACCTGTTAAACTTTGTGGGAAGAGGCACATCAAATAGGACTCATTATAGGTGACCTCCATACACATGACATTGAATTCTTTGACATGGTCTAGAGGATTTCCTCTCCCTTTGTATTTATCAAATTTGGGGATTTCAAAATTTGGAGGGAATGGTACCATTGTGATGTTTCGATCAAATGGAAAGGTCATAGTTTTTTTTTTGTGTGGGGTTTCTTCATCTTTCCCATTCAGAAATCCTACATTTCTTGTGACAATACCTTAAGTTGTGATGCTAGATCATCTTGGGGGCTTTGCAGAGGAACATATATGGCGTATTGTTAGATGGCAGATGGGTTATATGTAGGATTTTGATATGATAAAGTGTTATATCTAGGGTTTATGGTGCTGTGAGATTCTATGAAGGTGATTGAGGTGTAGATGTGTATGTTCCCAATGTGTTTGTATTGACGATGTTTTGTTGAGGATTATAGTAAGAACTTTGTTGTTTTTATTGTTGTTGTTGGGTATATTGTTGAGCTAGTAAAGCTTGATGTTACTGTTGGGTCACAAGGGCTTGTTGTTGTTGGACTTATTGTGCTACTAAGGCTGCTTGTTGAGCTTGTTTTTTGTTGTTGTTGCACTATTAAGGCTTCTTGATGTTGTTGTTTTGCTACTAAGGCTACTTGATGTTATTGTTGTGCTACTAAGGCTTCTTGATGTTGTTGTTGTGCTACAAAGGATGATTGTTGTTGTTGTTGTACTACTAAGGCCTCTCGTTATTGTTGTTGTGCTACTAAGGCTGCTTACTATTGTTGTTGATATTGGACAGCTTATTGTAAAAATAAGGCATGTGCTTGCAATGTAGGATCATTTGATAAGAAATTTGTGATGGGTTTTGAATGTTTATGCTTTACATGGGTTGTGGGTTTTTGATGAGAGGTTGGGGGCTCCCTTGGTTCAAAATTCTTTCCAAGGTGGTGGATTGAGATGGAGGAATGTAAGTTTGAGGTCCCATTTGATTTTGCATGACATGGGGGACAAAGGGGAAAGATGATGTTGGTGGCATTTGGTATTGTGATGGTAGTGGCACATTCAGACCTTGTAACTGATTGAAAGGGTTCCCTTGACCGATGGGTAGTGGGTTCCCTTGTTGTATTTGAGGTGTGATCAAGGTATTACCTTGGTTGATGGGATTCGTAACCAATGTGTTGTTTTGATTTGGATTGATGATAGATGGGTTTGATGCAAATGGTGGGTTGGCTTGAGTAGCTTGGGTAACCACTTGTTTTGATTTGTCAATGGGGTTGTTGGAACCACTTGTCAAGGGTTGAATTTGTGTGAGAGTGCTAACTTTCCCTTGTTTTCCTAGTTGAGGTACTTGGTTCACATTACCCTATGTAACGCTAGGTATACTTTGGGTATTTTTTATGATGGATGAAGATGGTGGAACTCAAAATGTTGAGGTTTTTGTGGGATCATGGAATGTAAGTGGTTTTCCAAATGTTGGTATCCAACTTGTGTTGGAGGTTAATGGAATGGTTGTGTTGTGAATACCCATAGTTGTGTTTGTTCCTAGACATTAAGTGAGACGAAGGTAGGTTCCTAGCTGAGTTGCAAGACTAGATGTTAAGAGTTGACTTGGAACAAGTATGGAGATGGTTGAATCATAGATGAAGTTGAGACTTGTGTCAATGATTGTACAACAAAAGATGGGGAAATTGGAGCCATGATTTATTCCTTAGTAAGTCCAAATGGATTATTCATGACATCTTCTATCTCATATGACCCTGATGGAGATGATGGTTGTTGTGAGTGGGTAGAATAACTCCTTGGATTGAATTCTTGTAGATTGGGATCATTGATGGTATATGAGACTTTGGTTTTCTCCATGATCCTCTTGTGTTGTGATCTTGTTGTTACCATAAATTTTAGGTCATGTATGGGAGAGTTATGTTGAGATTTGTAATTTTTAAACTCTCTAGTGGGTATGTGCAGGATCATCATGGAAAAAATAGGGCCTTAAGTGGAAAAAAAATCAGAAAAATCAGAGTTAGGCAACTTGACGTAAAAATTTGAATAAGTTATCTATATTATTTCAAAAATGTGTAATAATAGAATCTATAGAAAATTGAATGTAGTTTCTAAACTACTAGGTATGTTTTAAAAAAATAAAATCTATTTGGTGAAAATTTGAAATTTCAATGTAGGAAAAATAAGAAGTAGGTGTCTGTCTGACCACTCTAACCACAATAAAATGATAATATTTTTTTATAATATTTTAGATATAAGTAGATAACTCATCCCCTGATGTGATGCATATTTTTTTGTATTTTTTTTACAAGTAAATAATTAATTATGAATTTTTTATTACAAATTTTGAAAAAATATAAAAACTCGTATGCTTGACCACCTTAACTTGGTCAAAACTTCATGAAATTAAAATTTTCTTTTTTAATCCTATAGTATGTGAAGCATAGAATGTGGTGCATGTTTTGGATTTAAAAAATGTGATGCCATTTGAAAGCTATAAATGTTTTTCAATTAGCCTATCAATTAAGACTTTAGTCGTGATTTGAATAGAAAATGAATAATAATTACTTATTAAATTCAAAGTAAAGCATAATTTATATCGATGGAAAGCTGAGAATCTCCTTTAAAAACCCTTTTTGTTTCATCAATTTTGGGTAAAAAAATAGTTGTTAGCCACATTCCCATCATATTGCCACTTTTTGGCCCATCATGATCCTGCACATACCCTAGTTGACTCAAATTTAGGTAAAAGGGATGTTCTAAGTCATTTAAGTAAAATAATGATGATGGGAGATGAAAAGATGGATGATGTGGGAAGTGATCTTTGCAAATGTTTTGGGACAACACTTTTTTCTAAAGGTTGAGTTTGATGTTTGGATGTTAGGAAAACAAATGTTTATGAACTTGGAAATCTTTAGGTAGACTCGTGACCTTCAAGATAAACTAGTTCAAATATGATAACTAACTTACTCAAATGCATGTGGAAAAGGATTCATTTCACATAAAAAGTAACTAAGTTAGGGGTTGGTTTGATAGATTTCTAAGTCCAAAAGTGTTGGTGTATTCAATTTTTTTGTAAATTTTGGTGAAGTGAAGGATGAAATTTGATGGAGGCATGAGTGAAATGTTTGAATCAATGTTGACCTAGAGTGAACCTTTCTTTTCTAATACCAAGGTAGCGAGAAACATGCTATACCTATGAAGTGATGAAACCCTATGAACTCAATTATTTTGGTAAAATAGTACTCAAATGATTTTGGAAATAGGAACCAATGATTTTGACAATAAAACTCAATGACTTTGGATAATGCAACTCAATGATTTGGACAATAGAATTTGGAATCAATGTTTTGCAATGTTTTTCTTGTCTCAATTTGCTTGTTTTGGGGGGAGTCAAAGTTTGAACATACATCAATATGGCGTGTTCATTGATTTAATCTTGGATTAATGAAGTTATTTTACCACAAACACTTGTCTTGGTTATGTTTTAAAACTAAATGTTTATGTCAAAAACATCATAACTCTCACAATGTCCATTTTGAGAAAATTGTGAGGTTGGAGGCATAATTGCCTATGTTGTCTTTGGAAAATGTGGATTGGGATTAAGTCAAGATATTTAGATATCTCTAAGAATCAAAACCCTTAGGAAAAGCATTAATATCAAGGATAATTCAAGAGGTATCCTTAGTTAATCCAAAGTGTTTGAAATTTTATGGATGATAGTGAATGTTTTATAATGTTTTAGACTCAAGTAATGTATCAAGCTGACTCACAGTCATTTACAATCCTAGGTTAGAAATGGCTATACTTGTTGATTCCCCTTTGGGATTTCTCCAAAAACTAAACAATGTGAACAATTAGAGATTTGGCGACATTGGCTCCCCCTTTCTTGACACACACTTCTCGTGACAACCAAATTTCAAAATCCTAAAAATTTGGATATCAAAAGGATTTTTCTATTTCTATAATTGACTAGTAAGAATGTGGGGTGGCTTTAGAACCACTGTTCTTGAACCAACAAGTATTAAGGATATTGGGCTTCTAAACAATGGTTCATAGTAAGGGCATCCAGTTTAGGGGGTACAATGATAAACTTCCTTGAGAGGTCTCCCAATCCTTAGAACAAGGGATTTACACATGATAAAGATACTAGGGGAGACCTATCATGTACCACTTCTTGTTGATTGCAAAATTTCCTTGCAATCACAAATTTATATAGTGGTTTGGAAGAGCTTAGATTTAGCTTGTTATTGTTTGGTTCATTACCTCCTTTCAAAGCAGGGAGGTATGCCTTCTAAAGGAGAAAAATAGCAAGGAAGTACATTTGTAGTTCGATCATCATTGCTCACATAAACAAAGAGAGAACACACTCCATGCCTTTTTCTCACACTTGCAAAGGGGTTCAATTTTAATCCAAATTGAAAGATGTAGGTTATTTTGCAAAGTGTTAAAGAATGTTTTTGTTTCTCAAGATCATTGAGTGGCATGAGAGAATTACATACACATCTAATAAAAATGTTGTAAATCACAAAACATAGTAAATTTTTTAAAATTTTAACCCATAAACTAAGATGAATTCATTTTATACACCAAACAAAAGATGAAGTTTTCTTGTTCAATTTTAAACCCAAAAGAACATGATAAAATGAGGGTTCAATTTCAGCCAACTTTTAAAATGAGTTTTAAGACCAATTGAAAGCTAGTTGGTCCTAAGATTGTAAGTTTTAAAACCTAGTGGAAATTTAGTGGTCCTAAAGCATAAAGAAGAAATTGTGAATGTTGGGTTATAATTGCCCCAAAGCATTAAAAACTTGTTATAATTATAGAATTTCAAGATAATAAAAAATTTCTTCACTTCAGCTCCATGTCTTTCAACCTGTAAAACCATGTTATTCTAACAACCAGAACACAGTTAGAAGTGCATCAGTGATCCGACGAATCAAGAAAATTAAAGCACATATTGAAAAAATGAATGTAAAAATTCTTTCCCTCGTTAGGAGTTGTTGAAAATGATAGCATCACGATTTGAACTATCAGCGTTGCTTTGGTTAAATTAGGTGTCACTTTGCAGCAAAAGCAAAGAGCACGATAGCCTCAATACTTTGGTAGGCATCGCTAGACACAGTAGTGTTACGATATGGAATTTGTGGGAGTCATAGTTTGAACTTGGGAGTGTCACTATTTGAACTTTTTGATACCTCTATATTAAATTAGCATTTCCAAATTTAAATTAGAACTAGTGTGTTTAATTGGTGTCGGTGTTTCAAATTGAGATAGCATCACTATATAGCAACACTCTTCCAAGTGCATCACTATTTGTGATTTGAGCATTGTTGTAGCCTACAAAAAGGCACACAAACAAAATTTGATCTAAAAATTGGTTAATTTAATGGTTTTCCCTCCTTCTAGCATTGAAATGTGAGACAAGGATTGTTAGGGTGGTTTGATTACACTCAATCCATGATGAATTGAAGCATATTTTAGCCACTAAACCTCAATCACAAACAAGATCATTCAAATTGAAAGTTAAACAAAGCATTTATTGCAACTGAAAGTTACATACTATGAAAATAGTTAAATTCCTACTCTAACCCATTTGAAACTTATCATGTTTTGGAATTGGTGTCGTGTTGATGCGGAATAACAATCCTTTCCCAATTTCATGATTAGTGAGCCTATTTCAGTCAAATCTATGGAAGAGAATTGATGAAACCATTGTGATAAATGGATGAAAACCTAATTTATGCTAAATTGAACATGATGCAAGTTAAATTAACATGATTTTATGCTAAAATTGATCTAAATATGCAAAATAAAAGCTAATCTAACCTAATTCTAAGCTAAAATATGGAAACCCTAATTTATATACAAACTAAGATGGATGCATGAAAGCCATTACTGGATGTATTAAGCTATTATGCAACTAAAATGAACTAAAAAAAGATAAAAGTGAGTAAATTATGAGTGTGAGTGCAAGTGAATTCAACAACATAAGTTTGCAATTGAAAGATGGATGATGAGTTCAACAACATAAGTTTGCTTTGAAAAAGATGGATCAAATTCAACAACATAAGTTTGCTTTGAAAAAGATGGATCCATTTGTCTCCAAATAGTGTTCTATTTAGTAGAGCTAATGAGAAATGGAGGGTTGAGATCAAAAAGATTAATCAATGGTCAAGGATGGAGGAAATTGGTGGCATGGATCATGGATTCTCATCAATGGATGAAAATGCAAGATGAAAGTTAATCAAGGGCTCACATTGGTTCCAAACAAACACACTTTTGACCTGCACACATAGGTCAAAGGTGAATTGCTCAAAAGATTAAAGGTTAAAACTTGCATAAGAAGCCAGGTGAGATGATTAGAGAGGGAATGTTCCTTGGAATATTCATTTGGGTGAGTATAAAAGATATTTTCCAAATTAAAAGAAAGTTTTAATTGTGCAAAAAGGGTTAGGGAATATTCCATAGGAATATTCCACTTTGGAGGAAAATTAGTTTAATTACACAATTAGGGGATTTGGAGAATTAAAGTGATATTCATTAAATTAAATAATTTAATGAATGGGGGGGATGAAATTATATTTAATTAAATAACTTAGAGTTATTTAATTAAACAAGATGCCATAGGGAATTAAATTGAATGTTTTGATTTAATTAATTTAATGAGATGAAATGTTAGCATGAAGGGGGGTGAATTAACCCAATTTGATGAATTAGGTAAATGGAAAAAGATGATGCAATTAATTAATTAGCTAGGCTAACTCAATTAATTAAGTGAAAATAAGATGGGTTTAAGGAGGAAGTGATGTTAGTAAACCCGTTTCGTGTGCATGATATCAATTAGGGCATTTTTCAGTGTCTATATATATATATTCTCATACACAATTATCATCTTTTCTTTATATTTTATTTTTCAAAAAGGATGATCTCTATAAGGTAGAGAATAAAATCATCATGTTCTTTAATTCATAATACTCTTTAGATTTAATTTTTAATTTGAGTCATACATTTTATAATTTGTATGCGTAACTCAACATAAATATTTGTGTTCTATAGAAAAAAGTATCTCTTGCTTGACATGGGAATAATTCATGAGAAATTAGACTTAACAAGGCCTTGATTTAGTGTTGTGAGGCATTTTATGCATCAACACTAGGTCTTGGACCATTTAAAATGTATTTATTAATGTCTTTTGAAGGTGTTGTGAAGTGTTGTAAAACATTTCCACACATTTCCAGACTCTTCTCATTATAATTCAACTAAATATCACCTTTATATTCATCATCAAGTCCTATTTTAAAGTGTTGTAATGACTTGTAGCAAGATTTCACAGTTCTCTAGGCTTGATTCCACTAATTAAACCTTTTTTATGATTTATTTGACCCCTTTATGCCCTCATAAGGCTTAATTAATTGTTTTTTTGAATTTAAACTCGACAAACCTCATTGAATGTAACTTAATTCCCAACACCCATTTTCCATGGGTGGCGAATGAGTCCCTCTTGGCTCCAAATTCAAAATAAATCAAATTTTCTTTTGGGTTTTTATTTAAAAAATACCTTATGTCAGCCTGTGATGAGGTATTATTAGGAAATTAGGGCATAAAAGTGTATAAATAAGTGTTTTTCTCCTCATTTTACAACACAACTTATTCTTACATCTCTCGTCATTAATTCATCATCTATCTTCTTTCTCAAGTCAATCAAACTAGGGTTTTCATCATTGTAAGTCATCAAGATAACACTTTTCAGACACTCAAGGGTAGATTATTCATGCTTTGTTGTAGAAATTCAAGATCAATCATCATGTAAAGGTAATATACTCCATTATTTCATGTCTCATTGCATTCTTTCATCGTTTTGGTTTAATTACCTAAAAGGGGTTTACCTTTTCCTTAACATTCAACATTTCTTCTTCTATTCTTGTGTGTTTGCAGATTTAGGACTCTTGAAAGCTTGGAAATCATTGAAGATCAAGTTGAAAAGTCATTCAAGTCATCTCTTCATTATTTAAGTCAAAATATCAAGAAAAAGTCACTTTTAGGCCTAAATCTGATTGTTTCAAAAGCAAACACCTCTAGGAAGCAGAAGTGCAGATCTAGCTCCACAAAATCAACTCTAGAATTTGTAGATTCCTGTAGGTGGACTGATTCTCCACCCATGGTGAATTAGTGCCACCTGTAGGACTGAAAAGTGATTTTGTCAAAATTTAGCTCCTAATAGTCAAAAACCTATTTCTAGGACTTTTCATCAGAAGCAGGACTGATTCGCCATTTGTGGTGAATCAGTCCTAGTGGTCATCAACAATGATTTCTGAAACATTCCAAAACCCTCCAGTAACAATAATCTTCCTCCAGGTGCACTCTGATAAGTTTCATCAATCTCCATTATCATTTGTTTAGGTTTCTAGTTTACATTTGCAATCAACACTGTGTTTTCCAGCAACTTGTATTAGATTAGTTTGCATTCATTTATTTGCATTTGTAAGAATTAAAACACATCCACACATACTTCACATTCATTTCTTATCCATTCATACATTAGTCTTGAATGTAACATTGTGCATTTTGGCCCACCTTTCCCCTTTTAGGTGAAAAATCCGAGAAGGGCTAGAAAGGATTAGGTTGCCAAAATCCTTTGTTTCAATATGTATATACACACATATATACATCCTTTCTTTTTTAATTTAGAGGGGAAAAACAACTTTAAACATACAAAGTAAAATGAATGAACTAATAATTTATTTTCTATTAGTTTACCTATTTAATCATCGACACATCTTTCCTTTTTTTAAAACAACCGCAAGACGTTCACATCAAAATAATATTTCAATTGTGGACACTATGATTCGGTGTGTGTGATCCATATTCCAACAAGCTTATTGATTGTCATTCGGCTCAGTACTGGACTACCTCAACTATGTTCTCATTCTTCAACCTGATCTTGCATTCATACACACTTACACTTGCAAATTTTCATCAGTAACATTAACTGATGTTCAAAACCAAATTATTTCATTAATATATTATAGCATTCATTCTTCATGTTCAATCATAAAGTTTACATGGATAAACATTTTCAAATGACATCAATATCTTAAATTTATCATAAATTAAAAACTGATAAATTTCATTTTCCAATTATTTGGAATAACTTAATATTATTAAATGTAAGAAAAAACTGATATGTGACATCCTTCCGCACTAAGAAGAGACATCGTATCAATGTCTTTTAAAAAAAAACTAAATCAAATATGTCTATTTCAACAGCCAATCATGCAACTATCAAACCCAAAATTTCATAACATGCAAATCCAAAATACTAGAGTAATAATATCTCAATGAAACATTGAGAGTCTATCTAGGAAATGAAATGAGGAAACAAGATTTATATCTCCTTTGCATCCTCCCATGTGACATTTTACTTAGAATATTAGTCCCATTAGACCTTATATTGAACAATATCTCTATTTCGCAACTTGACATTGTGCCTATCAAGAATTCTGATGGGTTCCACCAGTACCAACCTTGGATCCTGCACCTTTAAGGAATGCCAATCAAGTATGGGAGTTGAATCTAGATGGTATGGCTTAAGTAAATAAACATGAATTATATTATGTAGTCAAGCTAGAGTAGGTGCTAGAGAAATTCAGTATGCAATTTGGTTAATCACTTCTAACACATCAAAAGGACCCACATATCTTAGAGCCAACTTGGAAGATTTTCCAAAATTAATAGATATTTTGTGTGGCTTGACTCTCAAAAAGACTTTATCCCCCTCTACAAACTATTTGAAGGTTGTATTCCTATCATCATATTTTTTCGACCTTTCTGCCACTTCTTTCAATATACCCTTTATGAGTCTCATTTTCTCTTCCATCTCCTTAAGCATTTCAGGATCCACTATAATTTTTTCTTCTAACCTATCCCAACTAATGGGTCTATAACACTTTCACCTGTAAAGAGCCTTGAATGGTGTCATACCTAAGGATGCATGAAAGAGTTAGTATAGGAAAATTATACCTATGGTAGGTATTCTTCCCATTTATACTATTGGTCCATGCAATACATTTGAAGGAGATCCTCTACTAACTGATTTTCTCTCTTTGTTTGACTGTTGGTCTGAGGATGATATGATGAACTGAAATTCAACTAAGTTCGCAAAGTTGCATTCAAAGTTGTCCAAAATCAAGACATCATCCGAGTATCCCTTTCAGATATGATAGTCTTAGGCACTCCATGTAAATGGAAGATCTCTTAGAAAAATTTCTTGGACAAGTTCAACAAACCATCCTTAAGATTCCCTGAAATGAAATGTGCCACCTTAGTCAACTTATCAACTACTACCAAGATGACATCATGCCTATTTTTACTTAAAGGTATCCCATGTACAAAGTCCATGTTGATCACCTATAACTTGTAATCAGGTATATCATGAGGATAGAGGAGCCCTGCTAGATGCACATGTTCAGCCTTAATTCATTGACATTTCAAATATCTCGCTACATATTCAACTACATCCTTCTTGATTTTTGGCCAAAAATACAAATATTTCAACTCTATGATCATCTTGATAACACTGAGGTGTCCTGAATAAGGTGCATTATGGATTTCCTCTAAGACCAACTTCTCGAGATCCCCAAAATTTAGAATATACATCCTTTTTTGATATCTTAAGATACCATTTGATTCAAATTCATACACATCAAATAGATGGTTTTATTGACTCTTCTAAATCTTGCTTTACTCTTTCATAGGGCTCATCCCCTTACAAGTGTACTCAAGAAGGAGCCAATCACTAAGTGAATCCCCTTAAAAAGTCATACTCACTAAGGAATTCCAACCACCTTCTTTTAAGTGCATTCAGATTTGGTTAGGTGAAGATGTATCTTAGTCCCAAATGATCCATTTTAAGCTCAAATGGTTTCCCCAATAGGTAAGGCCTCCATATCTATAAGGCATGTACTAAATTATACCTAGTTCCAAATCTTGTGGTGCATAATTCATTTTGTGTTGCTTCAGCTTCCTTGATTCATATGCCACTACTTGCCCATCTTGAATTAATACTACTCCTATACCATCTCCTAAATCATCTATGATCACTGTGAATTGTCCATTGGGATCAAGTATAGTCAACATTGGAGCTGTAGTATGTTTCTACTTCAAGAGTTGAAAGAATTTCTCACATTTTTCTATCCCTTCAAAAGAATTTCCTTTCCTTTGAAGTGATGTGATTAGGGCTACAATATGAGAGAATCCTTGTATGTAGTTTTTGTAGTATCTTATAAGACCCATGAAGCTTAAAAATTCTATCACACTCTAAGGTGTTGGCCATTCCAAAATTTCCTTTATCTTTTTGGGATCTACAGTTACTTCCTTTATTAATATGATATGCCTTACATAGTGCACCCTGTCCTAATAAAATGAGCATTTGGATAGCTTACCAAAAAGATTCTTCTATATCAAGCGATGTAAGACTATCCTCAAATGTCTATCGTGCTCCTCCATGGATTTAGAATACATCAGGATGTCATTGATGAAGATTAAAAAAAATCATCTAGACAATCCTTGAATACATAGTTCATGAGATTCATAAAGGATTTTGGTGCATTGGTCAAATCAAATAGTACTGTAGTGAACTCTTAGTGTCCATACCAAGTTTGTAAAGTAGTCTTAGTGATGTCCTCTTCTTTTATTCTTAACTGGTGATAATAGGAGTTGAGATCTATTTTAGAGAACACAGACACTTCCTTCATTTAGTTAAAAAGTTCATCAATTCTCAGGAGAGAATGTCAATTCTTGATGGTGGCCTTGTTTAACATCCTATTGTTGATGAACAAATGCAAGGTCCCATCCTTCTTGTTTACAAAGATAACTGGTGCACCCCAAGGATACACACTAGGTCTAATGATCCCTTTTCTCAATAGTTCTTGCAACTGGGCCTTCAATTCAAATAGCTTGATGGTAGTCATATTTTATGAAGCCTTGGACTGAGGTTCGAATCCAAGTACTAGGTCAACAAAGAAATCAAATTATTTCTTGGGAGTTAGATCTATGAGTTCTTCCCAAAGTCATCTAAACAACTAGTAAATTTTTTCGCAAAGTTCACAATGGACTTGTGTTTGGTTATCCAATTAATCCCTAAGATCAAATCATTAGAATCTAGGGGTGCCACATAAAGGTTGACTTGGGTCTGGAAGATGGGAAGTTCTAACTCAATACAAGAGAGAAAAGAATCCGCACTTTGCTTTGCTCAATTCCCATATAGAACCATCCAAGAGTTGGCCATATTTCATAGTTTAATGGGAAATTTAGAAATGATTCTTGGGTAGGTGTAGGATCATGATGGACCAAAAAGTGGCAAAATGATGGGTATGTGGCCGATGAATTTTTTTTTACCCAAAATTGATGAAACGAAAAGGGTTTTTAAAGGAGATTCTCGGCTTCCCACCAATATAAATTATTCTTTACTTTGAAATTAATAAGTATTTTTTATTCATTTTCTATTCGAATTACGACTAAAGTCTTGATTGATAGGGTGATTGAAAAACATTGATAACTTTCAAACAGTATCACATTTTTTGAATCCAAAACTTGTGTCACATTCTATGCTTCACATACTATAGGATTAAAAAAAGAAAATTGAATTTCATGAATTTTTGACCAAGTCAAGGTGGTAAGACATACAAGTTTTTATATTTTTTAAAAGTTGTAATAAAAAATTCATAATTAATTATTTACTTGGAAAAAAATTACAAAAAAATATGCATCACATTGGGACATGAGTTCTCTACTTGTATCTAAAATATTATAAAAAAATATTATCATTTTATTGTGGTTAGGATGGTCAGACATACACCTACTTCTCATTTTTTCCCTAAAATTTAAGTACTACTGCATTGAAATTTCAAATTTTCACCAACTAGATTTTTTTTTAAAACAAACCTAGTAGTTTAGAAACTACATTCAAATTTTTACGTCAAGTTGCCTAACTTTGTTTTTTCTGAATTTTTTGCCACTTAAGGCCCTTTTTTTCCCATGATGATCTTGTACATACCCTCTTAGGTCTACAAAATATTTTGTGGCTCTAGTATCAATCAAAATGGAAATAGATTTACCATAGAGCTTATCTTATAGCTGGATTGGTGAGGCTTGAAACTCATATTGTCTATTGTCCACTGTCATATGAACCTGATGTTGTGGACTCTGGTGTTGGTTCCCTTCATTTTGTGCATTTGAACATTGTGGGAAACTTGATGCATAATGATCACCTCCACAAATTTAGCACCCATCATGTGGCCCTTTCCAACCTCTTGACCAATCTTCTTTGGAGCTCTTCTATTTATTATCAAAATTGCTTCTATTGCTATTAGCATTTTGTTCCTTTCCACCAATGTTTCCTTCTTTCTCTGGAGAGTCACTTCCCCTTTTTAGATTCTTGATTTTATGGGGTTTGTTTCCTTTTTTAAACTTCTTATTTTCCAAATCAAGACTTGGAATTTGAACACTTATGGAAATTAGACAACTGTTGCAACTTCTACTCTTGTTTGGTGGCCTTCTCAAATACCTCATCCATAGTAAGTGGATTATTTATACCCATCTCTGCTCTAATATGGGGCCTTAAACCTAATATAAATTTTCAAATTCAAAAGCATTCATTGGTCTAGTACTGTGGCATGTATTTTAATAAATGGGTGAACTTTTCCCAATATTGAGTCATATACATACTCCCTTGGGTTAGGTTTTGGAACTCTATCATCTTCCTATCGAAAAAGTGTTGAAGAAACCACCTTTTCCAAAAATGATGAAGGAATTGTTCCCATGTGGTCTCTCCTAGTAGCAGTTTCCATTTTTCCATTTCATTGTCCCACTATGTGGCCACCTCTCTAGAGAGTTGGTATGTTGCCCATATAGCCTTTATTTCATATGATAAATTTTGAAGCACAAAATACTTATCCATTTCTATTATCCATGTTTCTACTCCATATTTGATGGTTTAGCCATCAAATGTTAGTGGAGCTAGCCTTTTAAGATCCTTTCCAAGCTCTCCTTTGATTCGTGCTTAGATTTTGCCACCTTGATCCCTATTTCCTTGTGGTTTTTCTTCATTCCTCTAATTTTCACTATCTCACACACCTCAGAATTCTTGTTCTAAGTGATCCATCATATTCTCTTGTCAATTCAATAGGTCGAGGATTCGGTCCAACCTCTCTTTTTGACCTTTGTTTTTCCCTCCACTTGGACCTCCATTCTTGGTGTTCATAATGATGATTCATAATTGACCTATATCACAACCCATGTTTACTGTAACTAACACAATATTTCCATGTTTAATCATGCATAAACATAATACTAAGTATTATAACATGCAATCTATAAAAGATAGTCATGTTCATTCATAACAAGGATAAGTCATTCAAGTTCACAACTTTGAATACAAATAAACAATTGCTTTATTTATTATAGTAATGGATTACATAGATCCTTATTTACATAATTTTCCCCTTACTATGTAGGTTCTTCATTTTCAAAAAGAGGACACTCTTCTAGGTCCTCATTAGAGTCTAAAATACCCTCTTTGAAAAAAGAAAAGCCTATACTCTTCTGGGTCTGGACACTTTTCTGTTGTTGTAGTTTGTTTAGAATCTTTGCTCTTTGGAACACAAAAAAAAATCTAAATTTTTTCACTTCGGAGCTTGGTTTGAACATGAAAATGGAGGAGAACTCACAAACCCAACTGGAATTAGGTAGTTCTTAGAACGAGCTATCCAATGAATATAAATTTAATATGTTTTGGTTTTATTATGTATTTGTTTTTTTAGTTTTATTAAACATAGGATTTTCATTGAAAATGAAGGTCTCTATTCTACACATGTTAAAAAATAGTAGATTATAAAAAAAAATTTGAAAAATATTAGTGCACCAGATATTGAAGTCCTTGACCCAACAAAAAAATTTGAATTTCGATACATACAAAAAAAGTTACACATTATATAGTCGCGCTATGTCTAAATTGTAATTGGTTTGACTTTGAAACTTGATTAATGAAAAAATATTGAATAAAAAACTATCTAACCAAGTGGAAGAACTGGATATCATAGTTAAAAATCTAAATTCAAAAGAATTAGAATTTTATCCTTCATGGAAAAAAGTTATGCGTTATACAATGTGCATCACTTTTTTAAAATATCATTTTCTAAAAAAAAAACCAGTTTTTGTGGGAGATGGAAAAAGAAGTGGAATCTGATTCAAATTTTTTTGAAAAGAATATATTTAGAATCTACAGAAAAAATGTCATGAGAATCTAGTTTACATCATCTTCAAATTCCTCATGGTTCAGCTGCTATAGGTGCTTGAAAGTGAAGATTTAGTTAAAAATAATAATTTCAGTGTCCAGTTTGGCCAAAAATTGTAAAGCACTATTGTGGGATCACGCATAGCTATTTTCCATCATAGCATAACATGTTAAAATAATGAATTATATTCATTCCCAAATGTTAAATTTCAGGTTACATAGTTTGAATAGGCTAACATCGCCAATTAGTCAACTCAAATTTTACATCAAGAAGTACAAGTACAATATTTAAAAGATGGAATTCCTTGTAATTCCACTTCAATGCTCACTACAACTGGTGGATGAGAACATGGTTCAAACACTTTTTCCACTTGACCATGAAGCTACACTTCCCTGAAATTCTTCCTAACTTGATGAATACCCGACCCTGCATGGAATACTTAGCAAGAGAAATTAACATGTAAGGTGGAATCTAGTGTGTTCCTAAAATAACTAAATGAATATCTATAAAAAATTTAGAACAAACAAGATCAATGTTAGGAAATGACAGAGAGTTACATCATAAAATTAATCCATTCAATATTATGGGCTACAAAAGCTTGGCCAAGCATATGTTGTATACAACAACAAAATGATAGATTTTGGAAAAAAGAAAAGCCTATACCCTCTGTTATTCCACTTTTGACATAATTTTTTTTGATAATATTTGGAAAAGAGGTCCTCACAAGGCTTAATAGGCTCCATAGTTTTGTTCCAAAAGAAATACAATGAGAAATTCCAACAGGAAGACATGGGATTAAAATCACTATGATGCACAATAAAGATGTCATTACAAAATGTAAATTTTAATCATTTATGCACTATTGATGGGATGACATCCATGGATTATAGCCATGGATAACCAAGCTTCACATGGAATTGGTTTGATGATAGGATGATAGAGAATGAGACATTTAATTGTTTTAGTCCGAATTTTAAAGGAAGAGTGATCAAACCTAGATTATAGCACAAGAAAAACCATTATGTATTTTGATCCATGGTTTTAGTTGTTCATAAGAATATTGATAAAGTTCACACACAAATATGAACTCCTCAGTGATCTCATTATCTACACACATAGGATCAATTAATATCTCATTAGTAGGCTTGTCATTGATTCTTCTAGCTTTGTAAAGAGGACCATCAGGTGCACGTCTGATTATTTCATTTTGTGAGAAATCAATGTAAAGAGGTATTTTGGTTTGGTGCTTACGAGGTTGAGCATCAATGAATCTAACCATACATTGTAAGTCTTCTTTATTTTCACTCATGTTCTTATTATTTTGATCTTGAAGTTTGTCAATATTCATCACATTATTTTTGGCATCATTAGCTTTTACAAAAGAGATGTTAAGATTTTTCATGGGATTAGCGAAGATTTATAAATTTTGGTTTGGTGGGGAAACAAACTTATTTCCTTTCAATCATTAACACCACCAATATAAATCTAATTAGAATCAATGAGGTCTTGTATAATATATTTAAGATGCTTACATTGCTCTATATCTTGTCCATTTGGTTGGTGATAATGACAAAAGGAATTTGAGTTAAAGTTTGGAGGTAAAGGCTTAGTTGTATCAATGGCTCTAATAGGATATAAGGTGATTAAGTTCTTACTCATAAGTTGCAACATGATAGAGTGAAGAGTTTCGAGTAATGGTGTAAATTGTCTAATATTTTTCCTAAATGGATATGGATTTTTTTTCGTTTTTATGGAAGCAACTTGGGAGGTGATATATTGACTTGTTTGAGGTGTGTTTAATTGTAAGAATCCCTTGTTTTGTTTCTTGAAAGGTTGTAAATTGTTTTTGATTACTAGGAAATTAGGTTTGAAGGGGTCTTGAAACCCTTTACAACAGGAGAAAGCTACTAGAAAACATAAACATTGAAACCAAGAAACCCCATTTAGTAAAAGAAAAACCATTAGATGAAACAACAACAGAAAATCAATAAAAAAGAAGCAAAACATATAGCCTAACAGAGAGAAACAACAATTACTACAAATTCTTTAGGATTCTTGCTACCTCCAAGTCACTAGCAATTACTTTGTCATGCATCTTGATAACATCATTCAACTCTTTGGCTGGGACCATTCCACCTTTCTTTGTTTTACTCTTGGTATGAATGCAATGACCAACCTCCTTACCTTTATCTGCATCACCCAATAAGGTCTCATCCTCCACATCCTGGATCTCATTCTCTTTGAGCAACGACTTACCAGTCCATTTTATGGAATTGAATATTTGAAAATATTTGTTCAAGTGCTACCATCCTAGACTCGTGATTTTCCTTTAAATTTTTAGCATCAACTACAACTCTACTGAGGAAAAAAAATCATTATTTTGACCTTATTAATGACCAACATTTCCAATTTGTTACTATTAGTGAGAGAAATGTTAAATTGGGATAGATAGTTAATATTTATGTTGAGATACTTAACTTCATTTAGAATACACTTAAGAACAAATAAAATGTTACCCATCCCCTCTCTCACTAAGCGAACAACTTCATTACCATCCATCAAATCCCAATTCAAACCCTGAAGATTTCTAGAAATAGATTCAAGCTTACCAACCGGTGTGTCCACCTTAAATTTACCTCTATCCACTGGCTCAACTTCAAAAGAGGAGTCATCTAGATCAATCACATTATCAATTTTCTTCTGAAAAGAATTATCATGAACCCTATTAACTTAGTTTCCTTTCCTCTTCACCGTATCCTCACAAATGTGCTTGAAGCCTCTCAACGACTCCTCCAAGGCCTCGACAACCTTTTCCTTCCATTTACCCAAAGCAGGGGCACATTTATCCATAGATTTCGTCCCTACCTTCCTCATTTCTCCCTCTCCTAATACGATTCTTCTTTTCACACCAACTAGAAGGGCTAACTCGTGCTTTCTCACATTCCCTTTTTTGTTCTTCTCAAAAACTTTACCTTCCCCTTCCAACTCCAAATCTATATGAGAGCCCATGGAATGGGAAAAGGATTCCTCCATCTTGGCCCTTTTACTAGAGAATTTTTCAAAATCATTCTAGGAGAAGTCCTTGACGGAGTCAAACCCAACATCCTCCTCTTCATCACCTTTCAAATCATCACCTATACTGAAATCAAAAGGAATTTCCTTGATCTTATGACCTTTATGAAATTTGGGAGTTTCGATAACATATTTTTCCTTGATATGGTCAGTCATCAGGAGCATTAACCTCTCATGCAAATAGGGGTTACTCAAATTCTTTTGGTGATCCAAAATGGGTGTTGCCACAATAATGGGCCACACTTTCTGGGACATCTTGATTTTTGCTAAAATCACATATTTTTTAAAAATATAATGATTTAAACCTTTAAAGGTTGCATTTAAAGGATTTTAATTGAATAGGGTTTGACAAAACCCCCTTGGATAGAACATTGATAGTTTTAAAACATACCTATAATGGAGTCTCCTCTACACCTATCAAAATGCTGATAAAAAACCACTTTTGATTTACCTTTTTGGGGATCAAGTGAACTCATTTAAAATTTTTGTTTCGTAAGTATGCATTCCTTATTATAAGCTTCCCAAAAAGTATAATTTTAAATATATTTAATTTGATTATTATATAATTTGTTTTTTTTATTTCTTGTGAATGTAGGTTTTTCAGTGGAAAATCAAGCTCCTTGTTTTACACATATGAAAAATAAGTAGATTACCAAAAAAAATCTAAAAAATATCTATACTTTTGTTATTGATGTCCTTGATCCAATAATTTTTTTTTGAATTTCGATACATACAAAAAAATTTGTGTGATATAGTAAACCGACATCTAAATTGTAATTAATTTGAAATCAAAACTTAATTAAGAAAAAAGTATTCAATAAAACACTATGGAACCAAATGAAGGAGCTAGATATTGTAGCTACAAATCTGAATTCAAAAAAAATGGAATTTTATCTTTCATAGAAAAAAAAAGTTGTGTTATATAGTAAACATAACTATTTAAAAATGTTGTTTACTATTAAAAACTAGTTATCAAAAGAGAATGAAAAAGAAATGCAATTTGATTCCAATATTTAAATATATATATATGTATTTAGAATCTAAAGAAAAAATGTCACAAATCACTAGTTTTCATCATCTTCAAATTCCTCATGGTTTAGCAGCTATAGGTGTCCCAAATGCCATTTTATAATGATAAAAGTAGATAAAAGGGAAACAAAACCTCCCTACTGTGTCTATAATGATTGAGAAGCAAAAAATGGTAGCCATAAATCACATAAAACCTACCATCCAAAGTAAAGTACCTCATAACAGGCAATGCCACCTCCCTCCAAATGGGCTTCAACAATAACCTGTCATAATCCCCGGAACCAAACTTCTTAATATTCTCTTTCTCATTGTCTTTGAAGAAATTTGTCATAGAAAATTTAGACGTATCCCTATCCTTGTAGAACTTTTTGTCCATCATGGAGAGACCAAACACCTCCACTATCAAATCCTTTGTTATGATAACTTCCACTCCAAAGATTCTCAAAATCCTAATATTGTGCCAGCCATTCACAAACTCATATGAAACTTGAGAATCAAAACCACAGAGTTTCAATAATGTAATGCGTAACACCTCCCCTTTAAAGGATTTTCCATACTAAGTTGTTCACCTTAGTGTCCTTGAATAGGTCACACACTTGATTCTACATCTGTCACCACCATGCTTAACTACCCATAGGAAACTAGAGATCCTCTAGGGAAAGGTTGACTTTCAATCCTTAGGTGAGTCAATCTTAATGGAGATCATGATGTTTTCCTTATGCTTGAGGACAGGTAAATCTATAGGGACAATACTTTTGGAAGATGAATGAAAAATACCAAATGAATGGAATTATTTAATGTAACACATGGATCATCAATTTAAAACCTTAATTTGATAGAATCTAGAAAGTTTTAGTACATTTGAGAGGGTTATGATTTTATGCACCTATCACTAAAAGCCTGTGTTGAGTGTCCCCTTACGATAGATTCATCCTAGGGAAAATGGGTATTTGTAGGCGTTTTCAACATAATTTTTTGGGTCTTTTACTCCTAAGTTTTCACTCTTGATTCCTCCAAATTCTGTGAGTTTCCATGGCTTAATGAAAATATTGACAACTTTAACAACTTTGCAAAATTGCACTTTTGAATCTTCAATCCTTCACTTGTAAATCTGCACATACAAAGAGGGAAAAAATGTTTGTTTTTGGTGAATGGGTGATTGGGGTTTGCCTTGGTCAAACCTCATTTTGGAAATTAAACCTTGAATTGACATAATGAAACATGAAAGGAATGATGAATGAACCCTTTCTATGTTGCAACTCACCAAATGCTTGAATAAAACCCTTGAAGGACTAAAACTTAACACATCTCTCCAAGGTCTTGATCTTGCATGAATGGCTTGATTGGATGTTGATCTTTGATATTTGAATTGATACTTGAATGCTTGAAACCTACATCACAATGTTAGCTCCAAAAACATGCATGAATGCAAATAAATTTAACATGATGCTTGAGATCTTGAATGCTGCAATAAATGCTTGAGAAATCTGCTCTTGAATGCTCTTGAAAAAAAAAATTCTCTTATAAAAATTTCCTTCTTGATCCCTAGTATTTGAATTGATAAAAGACCTTGTTTATAGGTAATTTTCTAATTTCCCAAAAATTAAACATTTCAAGCTGACCATTGCAAATGGAATTTGAATTATGGAAATCCCACCAAAAACATATTTAAAATTGGGGTTCTAAATTTAAGAGGGACCTATTGACACTTGGGTGAATGTGTACTAGGCCCCAAACCTAGGAGACACCAATTTCAAGGAAATTTAATTAATGCTTGCAATTGTTTAATACAAATTTCTCTTTCAGAAAATGGGATTAATTAGGCTTTTAAATGCATAATTGGGCCAATTAGAGGCTTAATTAATTCCAATTTATTAAGGGACCCAAACATAGTGTGAAAATGTAAAGGAGTACATTTTCCAACACTATAGGTTGTTATGAATTTAAGAGATTTGAAGCACTTCTTGAATTTTGAAGATTTTTGAATTTTGGGAAAGTTTCATTTTCAATAAATTTTCCTTTTCAAAAAAAATTCTATTTTGAGAAAATTTCCATTTCAATCTGGAATTTTGAAAGATTTTTATATTCTCCTAAAAATGCAATTTCAAATTGTTTTGAATTTCATGGATTTTTGAATTTTTTGGAAACCCATTATTGTTCCACATTTGCTGACCTTGTTGAAAATGGGGCCATCCTTAAGAAAACAATTATTGCTAAAGGGGAAATATAAATTTATACCAAAACACAAAACTCCCAAGGGACATCAAATGATAAAAACAAGTTTTGGTCTCGTAACAAGAATGTAACAAATGATGGAGTTGTAGACATAAAAGTTGTGAATAGAACATGTTCCAAATTGAATCTCAAAGCACCCAACCTAATTAATAACACACCATATGTTTCCAATCAAGTAGCTAACATGGTCCAAAATAATCAAGAACAAGGACCCCCAAGACAACTAAGACAATACCCACAGAGATAATACACTCCTTTACTAGAACCGATTGAATCTATCCTGAAGAAGTTAATGCAATCAAACGTTATATAGCTCCAAGATCCCAAACCATATGACCCGGGACAATTTAAACCCTCTTGATGGGATGACAATGCCTTTTTGTGATTACCATTGCATCAAAGGGCATAAGACCTCATCATGCTATCAGTTGAAGAACATGATTCAAGACTTAATTAAAAATGGCACCGTAGAGGTTGAGGGACAATAAAAAGCTTCCAATAAAGACCATACAATTTTCAAGAATCCTTTGCAAGATCATGGTTCTAAAAAAACCCTCTAGTTCGGGTCAAAAGATAGAAAACCATGACAATTATACCAATGCCTCTTTTGACTGCACAATTATTAATCACATACGAGTTGTTGATGATCATGTTAACATAATCACCATTAAGAAGCAACCTGAATGCGCCATTACTACCTGGAGGGCTAAGGTTACCATATCTGGTCCTCCTCCAAAGCAACCACAATTTAAAGGTCAATACAATCTTATTGACCAATTGGGAAAGACACCTACACATATTTCCCTCCTTGAGCTTTTGTGCATGTCACCCAAAGATAAAGCTATCCTTGATAAGGCTTTGAAAGAAACCTCTATCCCTATCATCCTAGACATCAACCAATTTAAAGCCATGGTTGGATATTTGGCCAACTCCCACCATGTATCCTTTTCTGACAAAGATTACTCTACATCCAAGTCAAAGCATAATGACCCATTACACCTGGAGGTCTTCATAAAAAAAAAAGGTGAGATGAGTCCTAGTAGATGGTGAGGCTGGATTGAACATTTGCACTTTAAAACTCATGAAGGAATTCGACCTCTCTAAAACATGTGTGGACATAACTAAGAGAATTTTCATTAAATGTATGATGATGAAGAATGCCCTTCCAAAGGTGTCATCATACTCCCAATCAGATTTGGACCGACTATCCTAGATATCACATTCCAGGTCTTGGACCTTGAACTTCCATACAACCTCCTCCTTAGCTGACCATGGATCCATGCCATGAAGGTCATACCATCCAAATACCATCAATGTGTCAAGTTTCCTCACAAAGGCACCTAAAGTAAAATCATAGGAGATCCCAACCCTTTTCAATATTATAGTAATCTGAGAGGGACTACTCAATTCCAAGTGCCTATCAACAAGGAGACCTCATCATCTCACTACATTGATGCATCTTCATTGACCAATTCATCCACTGCATTTACCATTCCATCAAACCCCAAGGTCCAAGTCCATGACATGGGATGTGGAGAATACCATATGGATAATTTACAGATGAACGATAATGCTAATGCTGCCAAGAAAGATTAAAATTCCAATAATGATGTCAATACAACTATAGAAGGAACACAAAAATATGGGAGTGCTTGGATTGAAACCTTTTGGGACTCTGATAATACATCAACCTTTACCATATCTACTTCCACTCAAACTTTTCATATCCATGACAATCCCATGTTAGACCAAGATATCTATGATAATCTACTTTTTGATCATGATCCTGCTAAGGACATCTAATCATCATCCTTCCATCCCACCTACCCTAGGATAGGATATGCATCTTCTACTATCGCATCTACTAAGCCACCTTGCCAAGTCATTAAGAATGTGCAAGCTTCCTTTGTTGTTAGTAGTATAAAAAATGATAGTCCCAACGAATCCATTGATAGCATCACCACTCCCATTTTTCTATTAGACATTCTTGTCACTCTGCCTATTTCATCCATCTCACTCACATCCATCCACATCATAGACATGGGTCAACAAGTCATAGCTCAAGAAAAGAATAAAGGAAAAGCTCCAATGAATGAGCTATCTTTAAAAGGAGATCAAGAATCAAGAGACATACTAAAAAGAAAAGAAGATCAAGAAAAGTCCCCTGGCCAAAATAAAATGCTATTGGAAAAATCCAAAATTAAAGAAGAGCAAGAAAATTCCCCTAGCCAAAATAAAAAGCTATTAGACAAATAAAAAATAAAAGTCATAGTGAAAGCAAGCAAAAGTTGATCTCTAAGTATGCCTTTCCATCAAAAATCACTGGGGGCATCTATCAAGAAAAAAAATCAAACAAAGAGCTTGTTGATTCAAGGTCTCCATCCACATCACTCTCACTCATACCATATATTCCATTCCACCCATCCATGATCACTTATCTATCATACCATACCATTGGTGATTTCTTTCAATGTATCTTTGCAAACGACCCCTTCACGTACTCTAGCTCATTGGTAGCCCAAGCTCCTTTTCATATGAAGCCTGATGGCCCATGTAGTGTGCATATTAGGGATCTTATCATAACCTCTTTTTTCCTCTGCATCTACCACCCTTCATATTTTCTATTTACACTCATCATCTAGATCGTGTCCTTTCATCCAACACAGTCACCCACACAGGATTGGGGCATCGTCAAGGTAGTCTATGGATCTAGCGCTTATCAATTCTATACGTAGCTTTATAAAGCTAGGCTAAAATTCCTAAAACAATACAAAAAAATGAGAAAAAGTCTTGAAAAAAATACAAAAAAAGAGAAAAAGCCTTAAAAAAATACAAAAAATTGAAAAAAAAAATAAAAATGTTACCTTGATGAAAAAACTTGGCAAATAGGCATCTTGATGATAGCAAAAAAATCAAAAAATAATAAAAATAGTAAAGAGAAAAAAAAATTGTCCAATAGTGAAAACCACGTCTATGACGCTTTGGATAAATACCATGGTGAAAACCTAGTTAACATGCGCCATGTGTAGTTAGTTTTTTCTTTGTCATCTATTATTACTCTATCTGGTCTTCCACCCTAATTTACAATAATGTCTTTACCTTCCATCATCTCCCATTTGACACCCATCATTAGGCTTTGTCATCTCTATCATGACTTCCAAGCAGTTGATGTCTTCTACCCTTTCTCCTTCATCTTATGTCCATAATAAACCCTTGTCCCATCCCATCCCTATTGGTTAGTCCTATACCTGATTGGAGAAATTTCCTCATGCTTAGCTTGATTGGATTCTACACTTCTCATTGGAGGTCAAAAAGTTCAAAAAAGACAAAAAACCCAAATATTCCCTAAAAAGATATAAAAATCATAAAACATTGAAAAACCCAAAAATATTTAGATAACTTTAAAAAGAAATCCAAAAAATAGAGTCAAAGTCAGTTGTGTCAATCTATGTCATTGTCAAACTATGTTGCCTCTGTGACTAGATGTAGGAAAAGCCATCTATCCATGTGCCCCCAAGGCATTAGATCAATCCTTTAGGTGTTGTCAAATGAAATCATGATTCAGTCCTTTTTAATTGCAAAAAATTCAAGGGTCATGTCAAACTACGAGGCCTCTACACATTGCTACATAGGCAAGGCCATTTATCGATGAGCCCCCGAGGCCGAGGTCAGTCTTTTAGGGTTTGTCAAGTTAGTCAAAATAAATTAGACACTCTCAACTCAAACACGACATCATCATCTGAACTTCGAACAAAAAATTGAAATCAACAAGAAAAGCAAGCAAACAAGTCTTCAAGTCAAAATAGTCAATTGTCAAATTGATCAAAACCAATGGTCCTATATAGGATGTGTCCTTCCTGAAACTAGAACTTGTCACTATCACACTTTTTCATTTGCCTTATATAGGTAGTTACATGATCAAAACCAGACTTGACATCTTATATGACATGTTTCTTCTCCTGAAACTAGGCCTTGTCAAAATAGTCAACCCATCACTCACTTAGTCACTTAACACACTAGCAAACACTTATTGGCAAATAATCTAAATGAGTGTTGACCTTGTTGGTATACTTTTTCTTATCTTTTTGATTTACTTCAGTCATAAAACTAGCCACCTCGATGATGTCCCATAAAGGATTTAGAGGAGCGATGATGTCTCATCTTTTATTTGATTACTGTGTGCAGTTTGTCTTGAGAAAAAGACTAGGGAAACTTTTCCCTTAGTATGAGTTAAGACATTGCTCATTTACAACTGCCTATTTTATAGATTGGTGGCCTTGCACACCTTGGTCTATGTCATATCATGGTGTTTACTGTCCATTTTCCATATTATACCACCCAATGATGATTAAATGCACAAGTATCATATAGCATTTAATATATATCTACAAATTATCTCAACTAGCACTATCTCAACATCTAGATCTTCTATGCTAGCATGCATCTTTTCTATGCTAACATTCATCTTTTCCGCTCTAACATTTCTTTTATGCTTCATCTTCATCATCCTCATCTATTTTCTTCTATCCTTTTGTCCTCCATTTTCTAGTCTTCTCATCCATTTCGAGAGCACATTGGTGTTCTTTGAACTTACTTGTTCTCTCAAGGGGGCATACCACTACCTCCTTGTCATCCTACTTTCACTATTGCATATCTTTTTCTTTGACACAACACAATAAACTACATTCTATCAAAGATGGGCAAATGTAGACACTTTTGCACCATTCTCTCTTCTTTGCCCACATAATTAAGTAATTTTAATTTTTTAATTATTTTAATCACATTCCTCTATTAATTAAATAATTTTGATTATTTCATTAATTCACCTTCCTTTCCTTAATTCCTCTTTTGATTAATTAAATAAATTATATTTATTTAATTACGTCACTAATGAACCAAATGTCTTTCTTTTGATTAATTAAATAAATTACATTTATTTAATTATGCCATTAATTGATCCTTCTATCTTTATAATTAAATAAATTTATATTTGTTTAATTATTCATATCACTTTCAATTATAATTAAATAATTAGTCCAGATTATTTAACCATAAATCCTCTTCCGTAATTAATGTGAATTAATTATTTAATCTATCCACTTTATAAATTTAATTAGTTAATTAAATAGAATGCCTATCCTCTTCAATATTCCTTATTTTGACTACCGCCTTTCATAAGTTAACTAAGTGGATCCACCACTTCATCTCACTTTGTTTGAGAAAGTTTCCGAGTGGATCCACCACTTTACCTCACTCTGTTCGAGGTAATTTTCAAATCAACTCAACTATTTGAAAGTTAACTCATCAATTAATTCCTCTCATCAAATCTCAATCATTGATCTTTAATCAATCCTAGCCGTCCAATCAAACAACCTCTCTATAAAAGAGACTTTTCTTGGCCATTTCAATCATCTGGAGAATCTCTAAAAGAATTCTTGTGCACATAATTTTGATATTTTGCTATCATTGTCACAGGTTTTAGGTCCATCTTCAACACTGAGGGCACTTGGAGCTTCAAATCAAAATGGAGAAAGGTAATGGAGGTAATTCGGTAATGACATAGGTTTGTGTTTGCACTACTTCATTAGTTTATGATCTTTTATGCTAATCTGTTCTTTATTACTTGATCTTTGGTTTGAATTTGGTTTCTTGATCTAACCATGCATAAAAACCATTGATCATAGAGAGGAACGTGCAAGATGTAATTAAATGAACATTTATAAAAGTATTTATTAATTGATCATGTTAAGTGAATATTGGAAAATTAAATAATTAATTTAATTATTTAATCTAGAAGTGAAAAGTGGTTTAATTAAATAATTTATAATTATTATTTAATATGAGAAGGGTCTTTAATGTTAATTAAATAATTAATGATAACTATTTAATTAAAATAGAAGAGTAGGTGAAGTTAGCAACATAATTAATTAAATGAGGTTTATTTAATTGATCAGGAAAAACAATGTTTAATGGGGACATTATTAAATAAATTAGATTTATTTTATTGGTCAAGGAGAATAAGGATAATCAAGATTTTATTAAATAAATAAGATATATTTAATTAGTCAGAAATGATGATTGAGGATGAATTAATTAAATAATGTTAAATTACTTAATTAATAGTAGAATATAAAAAACGATAATAATAAAATAATAAAACATTATTTAATCATTTTAGGGGAAGACGGGTGAGATTTAGTCAAAACGTGTTGTTTGCATCAGAGAAATTTCAGATATCTACAAAAACAAGTAAATTTATTATCAAAATAATTGATAGATACATATTTTTAGAGTTTTGTTAACTAATATAACATTCTAATAAATTGCTAAAAATTATATTTTTTTAATATGTTATCATCTACCTAATACTTGATGGTGCAACCTACTCAAAAAAATGTAAGATCCTAACACAAGTTTATCCAAACTCAAATAAATTCATTCTAAAAAGTTTACAGCTTGAATTCTCATATTTAAAATTGGCCTAATATTCACTCTTGAAGAATTTCATAGACTTAGAAGGCATATACACTTTGACTTAATAGAAACTTCAATTTCATAGTTGAGGAGACTCCTAGACATCCTTAGTTACTAAGAAAACACATAGCTATTAGGTAGATCATTTCTATAATCAAATGTGGGCTTATATTGGTAATAAATATCACATCACAGTAATCTAGATTTGTGCACTAAATATTGGTTGTACTTTAGTATTGACACTTGGCATTCTTAGGTTTACTCTTAAATTTTTTTTGTTCAAGCATTTTGAAAGGACAAATTTAGAAACTTTAGGTCTTAAAGTCTTCAAGCCCCGAGAAGAGAACATGAGAACATGTGACCAATTCCTATTGGTTTTGTTCATTAGATTTCTTAGATTTAATAAACATAAATTCATGTACATGCAAGGATTATCTGAATCTTGATTTATTTGGTGCTTTTATGGGGCTTCCTAAATATATACGCATTTTATGCCTCTCATTTACCATAGCCTCTTAGTTTTAGATTTCAAATGATTCTAATTCTACATGGTTCAATAGATGTAAGCCATGCATTAAGTTTTGAATTTTTTTTATTTATTTCTATAATTAATAAAAAAATATAATTATAACTAGAGATGTAAATTAACATTACTTTTTGGTGAGTGCCCATGGTGGAATACTTTGTCTCATTTTCAGGTGTAGACATGAATGTCGTGAATGATGAAGACATAACTACACTTGACATAACATTTGTAGTAGCTCCACACAACCCCAACTATGCCATCCTCATCAAATAGAAACTGGAAGGCGTAGGGGCTATTGGTTGATGTGCCAAAATATAATACTGTAGCAAGATCATCATGGACATATGAAACAGTGCCAACTGTCCTCCCAAATAATTGTCTCTGACTAGTTGTCGAGACAACCAGTGTAAAAGAAGTGGTGAAGGCTGCGATTTGAAAAGATTACGAAATGCCCTATGGTGCTTCCAAGATGACATTTTATAAACTTTTACAAATTTACATATACTCTTGACACCACTGACCACAGCCTTCACCACTTCCTTTGCAATGATTGTCACCTGGTTACTTCTACAACTAGTCGGAGACGATTATTTGACAAGACAGTCGGCACTGTCCCATATGTCCGCGATGACCTTGTTGGTCTCAATCTTATGGACGATAGTAACATACGTGAGCGCTACCATTCGAGAACTTGGAAAATAAGAATGAGGAGGTTTCTTCATATATAGAATGCTTTGGGTAAGAGATATTTGTGGCAATCTCACCACCAGTTCCAGTTGACATGCTGCTTTTGTTTTCGGTTTTTTTTGGGAATGGAGGGAGTCTCTCTTGTCTAGGCATTTTCTGAATGAATGCAGAGTTTATCATTTTGCAAGTTGTGTTCAAATTTGTTATTTGTTTTGAATTCTAGCTTTGGTTAGTATCTGAGCAAACTATTTTGTTGGTTCTTTACAATAAAAAATAGTGCTTTCATATATTGCAGTTTCTCGGAAACAAATTAGACCATTCATTTTATATTTCTCTTTGAAGTTCCATTGACTGCCATGGTGTGAGAAAACTGGTTCATTGTATGTGTGTTTGGAAATATGAGAATCGATCGATTTTATAGTTTCTCCGGTGGTGGTTTTTCATAGTTTTTTAAATAAAGGAAAATTCTCTACAACAATTTATTGTCACAAAAAAATTAAATTAAATTAATCGTAAGTTTGGCAAACTTTTAATGTGATGAATTTTTCCCAATGGTGAATTAACCTGTCATATGAAAATTTTATGACAGTTTAGTCATTTAAATGTCTGTCAAAAAAATATTTAATTTATAAATTTTTATATAAAATCTTTTATAAATACAACATCTTGAAAAATTAGAAAACAATTATAATTATTAGTAATAAATATAAAAATCTATTGTTAGAATTAACAATTAACAAAATTTTCTAAGTTCATATTAAAAAACCAATCTTGTTAAATATATTTAAAAGTTAAAAATAATTATATTCTATTTTGAAAAGATTCTAAATTAATATATATATTTATAATAATATTATAAATGACATATATTAATATAGAAAATGACAACTATTATAAAAATGTCAAAAGTTTCTAAATTTATATTAGAAAATATTCAAAAAATTTATTCTATTCTAAATTATTTTTTCTTTTTATAATAAAAAATATAAAATAACATATATTATTAATTAAAATATTATATATTATATTTTTGCTTATAATAATTTTGTATGGTTTAATAAAAATATAGCAAGTCAAACTATATGGTCTGATAAATTTAAAGCTATAATATATGGTCTAAACTTGGAAAAATGATCAAATAGATCATCAAATTTGTCCCGAGCCATTTTTAGAGTGAATTATGTTATTTGATTTTAAAATTAAAAAATATGTTTTTTATAATTTTTGTTGACTAGAATTTTTTTTTTAATATTATAATATTTATAAATAAATTATAAATGTATTATTTATAAAATTATAATTAAGTGTAATGATAAAATTTTATATTTATGTTAATTTTTTGCTAGTAGTTTTATGTTTATTTGAATAGAGTATTTGAATAAATATTTTTATCAATCAATAGCATACTCTTGTATTAAATTTCTATAAAAATTTAATATCTTCTATTCTCTTCATTTTTACTGACATTTATTTCTATGTATTCGACCTTATCCTTATTTATACAAGTTTTCCTATATTTACTTGAAATCTATTCAATTGTGTGTGATCATGCTCACCATTATTCACTATGCTTTTCATATTAAATTTTGGAAGAGGTTCATTATGTGTATTTTGAGACATGTGAGTCGTGGTCTAAATTTGATGGTCATATGAACATATTTTAATATTTTATTGTAAAATTCAATTAACACTTTAGGGAGATTATATCACATTAAAGGAAATATTTTGAATAGATGGATTTATATAAGAGTACTATAATATATATTTTTTTTGTATAATTTTATTGATAAGGTATATTATATTATTTCAAAGGTAATTTTTAATGGATAATTATCATTAAAAACTTGTTTAGTTGGCAAGATTGATTGTCAAATTTAGGTTGTAATGTCAATTAGTTGAGTTTTATAACTTCTAGGGATAACTGCCACACTTTGTAATTTGTTTAAATTTACCAAAATGGACAAATTAGTTATATTTTTTGGTTGAAAAATAGTAAGAATGTGTCCTTATAATCTGGATTTCTTATACATACTTTTTTTAATAATATAATATTTTAAATAAATTATGGATACATTATATATAAAATTATACATGTGTGTGTGACAGTGAAATTTGTATATCCACATTAATTTCTATTTTTTATTTAAAGTTTTTCTTGATAGAATTCCTTCATATAATGACATCACAAAGTAGTATATTCTTGTGTTAATATTCTCTCACAACTTAATAGCTTTCTCTATTTTCTTCATCCCTATTTACATTTGCATTTATGAATTCAACTTTATTTTATCCTCATTTAATCACGTCCTTATATATTTGCCATTTAGATATTATTTACCATCTTGCACAGTACCCATGTCAACACATTTGTTCATTGTCTCAAAAATACCAATCACATCCATTTTCACTAGCTATTGTTAGCCATCTTGAGGCTCATTTTTTAATTATTAGTATATATTGGTATTCAAAGATTCATTTGTGGGTAGCAAAAAATACTGGTTCACTTTTGTGCATTTTTGGGTCACAATTTTTTATTTTTTAGTATTTATCACACTTTTCCAATTATAACAACTATTAAGTGTTTAAGAAAAAATTAAACTAATGGTTTATGAGATTTTTTTTGTAGATTTAATTTATATTTCAATTTATTTTTATATAGAAGTTTTTCTATCATATTTGGTTACTTTTTAATTAGCCAATAGGCTATTTGTGTGAAATTTGGTCAAAATTTTTGTCAGCCTCCCTGGTTTATGATCAACCTTCCAATGGTTGTGAAAAAGGTGGCAATTTTTTTTATTTAAATAACTTTGCTTGGAATTTTCATTAGCCTCTCGGTTATCCATCAACCTTCTCATTTCTTAAGCCTTCTAGCGGTCATGAAAATGGTGGCAGAGGTAGTTGTTGGTGCGCGTTGGGAATAGGGTGGTGGATTTCCCACCACGTGGATAGAGAAAGTCGCCAAAATTAAACACTAGTTGACATCAACATTAATTTTTGTATGCTTTTTGTGTACTAACGATGGTTGTAATAACAACTATCATTTAAGACCTCAGGAAACATAGTGAATGTCTATGAAATTTTTGATAAGGCATTGTTGGGTCTCGTTCTATTGTTATACCTACTATCAAAGTTGTGAGCAAGGAGGGTAAGCTTTTGTGAGGGTGCAAGTTCAATCGAGCCTTGTATAGCATTTGCAAAGGTGGTTGGAGGATACTTTTTTTTTTTGCATGGGGCAATGGTTGTAAAAGATAAAGAAAAGTGTTTCTATGATAATATTTTTCCCATTTTGTACAAGGAAGTTAGCAGGAAGAGGTGTGTTTAAAGCAAGCGGGAAGCGGTGCATATCAAAAAAACCCTTTGTGATATTGTTTCATTTGTGGTTCGCAGTTTGTGGCATGCTATATTGTTTGATTTCTGATAAGGTACTATTGATTGTTTCAAATTTTCATAAGTTGTTGTTGAGAAAACACTATATAGTTTGTAAAAATGAATATTGTTTCATTTATGGTTCATGTTTTGTGTCTATGGTTTTGCATGGGTTTGTTACTATGAATTTTTGTGGGTTTCTCTTTATCGCTTTCATTTTCTGGCTATGTTTGCAGTGAAATAAAATTGTTTAGGCTATGCAACTTTTTTTAGGCTTCAAGAAACAAGGCAGCGTAGAGAAAGCTAGTGGGAAGAGGTCTGTTTGAAGCAAGCGGGAAGAGGTGCATATAGAAAAATACCTTTGCAATATTGTTTCATTTGTGGTTTGTGGTTTGTGGTAGGCTATATTGTTGGATTTGAAATAAGGTATTGTTGATTGTTTCAAATTTTGATAAGGTGCTATTGAGAAAATACTATATATTGTTTGGTTTAAGGTTCACATTTTGTGGCTATGGTTTTGCATGGGTTTGTAACTATGAATTTTTGTGTTTTATGGGTTTCTCCATTTGGGTCGGTGTTCAAACCAGTATTGTTTGGTTTATGGCTTCCGTTTTGTGGTTATGGTTGCAACAAAATAAAATAGTTAATGTTATATAGTTTATGTTTGAGTCCATTGGGCATTGCTGATTATTGTTCTCTGGCTTAGGCTATATTGATTCATTTTCAAAAAGGTGTTGTTGAAAAGGCTATATTGTTTCAATTTTGGATAAGGTTCTGTCAAGAAAAGAGTATATTTTTGTATGGGTTTGTTACTGTGAATTTTTTGTGGGTTTCTCTTTATGGCTTCCATTTTGTGGCTATGTTTGCAACTGAATAAAATTATTGATGTTATGCAGTTTTTCTTAGTTGTTGTTGTCTAGCTCAGGCTATATTGTCTCATTTTTAATAAGGTTTTATTGGGAAGACTATATTGTTTCAATTTTTGATAAGGTGTTGTTGAGAAAAGACTATATTGTTTGTTAAAAGCAATATTGTTTCATTTATGATTGGCATTATGTGGCTATCATTTTGCATGGGTTTTGTGGGTTTCTCCATCTGGGTCACTATTGAAACCAATATTGTTTGATTTATGGCTTTTGTTTTGTGGTTATAGTTGTGATGGAATAAAATAGTTAATGTTGTATAGTTTATGTTTGATTACTTTAGGCATTGTTGATTATTGTTCTGTAGCTTAGGCTATATTATTTCATTTTTGATAAGGTGTTGTTGAAAAGGCTATATTGTTTCAATTTTTGATAAGGTTCTATTGAGAAAGGAGCATATTTTTGGATGAGTTTGTTATTGTGAATTTTTGATAAGGTGTTGTTGAAAAGGCTATATTGTTTCAATTTTTTATGAGGTTTTGTTGAGAAAAGAGTATATTTTTGCTTGGGTTTGTTATTGTGAATTTTTTTGGCTTTCTACTTATGGCTTCTATTTTGTGGCTATGTTTGGAACAAAATAAAATTGTTAACATTATGCAGTTTTGGTCAATTGTTGTTGTCTAGCTTGGGCTATATTGTCTCATTTTGGATAAGGTGTTGTTGAAAAGGCTATATTGTTTCAATTTTTGTTAAGGTGTTTTTGAGAAAAGACTATATTATTTGTTAAAAGAAATATTGTTTTGTTTATGGTTGGTGTTTTGTGGCTATCATTTTGCATGGGTTTTGTGGGTATGGTTTTGTGGGTTTCTCCATTTGGGTTGTTGTTGAAACAAATATTGTTTGATTTATGGCTTCTGTTTGGTGGTTATGGTTGCATTAGAATAAAATAGTTAATGTTATATGGTTTATGTTTGATTCCATAATGCATTTTTTATTATTGTTCTTTAGCTTAGGAAATATTGTTTTATTTTCAATAAGGTGTTGTTGAAAAGGCTATATTCTTTCAATTTTTCATAACGTTCTGATATGGTTTTGTTGAGAAAATACTATATTGTTTGTTAGAAGTAATATTGTTTAATTTATGGTTGGTGTTTTGTGGCTATGGTTTTGCATGGGTTTTGTGTATTGTTGATTGTTTTTCTCTAGCTTACACTATATTGTTTCATTTTCAATAAGGTTCTGGTCAAAAGGATATATTGTTCCATTTTTTATACAGTGCTATTAAGAAAAGACTATTTTTGCATCGGTTTGTTACTATGCATTTTTTTGTGCTTTGTGGGTTGCTCCATGTGGGTCATAATTGAAATGAATATTTTTTGATTTATGCCTTGCATTTTGTCCCTATGGTTGTAATGCAATAAAATAGTTAACCTTATACAGTTTATGTTGATTTCCATAAGGCCTTGTTGATTATTGTTGTCTAACTTTAATATAGTTAACACTATATAATTTATGTTGATTTCAATAAGGAATTGTTTATTGTTGTTGTCTTCCTTAGGCTACATTGTTTCATTTTGATAGGGTGTTGTTGAAAAGGCTATATTGTTTCAAGTTGCGATAAGGTGGTGTTGAGGAAAGATGAGGAAAGACCATATTTTTGCATGGCTTTGTAACTTTGGAACTAGTATCGTTTGATTTATGGTTTTCATTTTGTCATTATGGTTGCAACACAATGAAATAGTCAATTTCATTCAATCTATGTTGATCATTGTTTCCTAAATTGTTAGTTGATAGGCTATTTGTGTGTACATTGTTTGGAATTCCTATCATCCATCCTGATTTTTGAGCTTTTTGGTGCTTGTGAAAAGGTGGAGGATGTTTACTCTAAATTTTGTTAGAATTTGTCAACCTCCTGGTTATCTGTCAACCTTCCCATTTTTAAGCCTTCTTACAAAGGTGGAAAAGGTGGCATAGGTAGTTGGCATGCATTGGGAGTAGGGTGGCAGATTTCCCATCACGTGGATAGTGAAGGCCACCAAAATTAAGTGTTGGTTCACATAAACATTAATTGATGTATGTTTTTCGTGTACTGGAGATGGTTGTACTAAGACCTATCATTTATTCATTTGTTTCTTCCATTTAGTGGTCATGGTTACAATGTAGCTAAATAGTTAATGTTATGTAGCTTATGTTGTTTTCCATAAGGCATTGTCAAGTGTTTTTGTCTAGCTTTAGCTATATTGTCTCATTTTTTACTGCGCAGTCTTGGGAAAAATATTTGAAATCCTTCCTTTAATGGCTTCAAAAAGGTTTTGAGCACATTGTATGTGGCAACCAGTGTTTCTTATTATGTTTAATATAAAGCCTATTGTTGTAAGAGTTCCTTTTTTAGAATGAAACAAATAACAACTTTGTTCCCAAATAAATAACTATGTTCTCAAAACAATAAATATGAATGTTTTGATTCCCTTTCTAATAATGTTTTATTTAATATATAATTCTTATTAAAATGAGTTCCACTCATGGTTCATATGGTACTTAATTAGCATGACAAGGTGTTGAGAGTCAAATATTTAACCATCAAATCTCAAAATAAACACCTAAAGGGGCAATCAAGAACACACATATATAACTAGATATATATATCTATATCTACACATGTATATATCTATTTATATACAAACTGCTATATCTAAATAGATGTGTGTACCATATTTTCCCTTCACTACCAAACTAGTTCCCTTCAAATTTATGAAGAGAGCAAACATCTAGACTGAATTTTACCTCAATTGACTCATTCAGAAGGCTACAAATTCAAATATTTTGTTGCCTATTTAATATATTGCCTAGTCCAAAGCAAGGCATTATTATAGACAACAAAAGGTTTGAATTTGCAACCTTCTTAACTAGTCAATTGAGGTAAAATGTAGTGTGGATGTTTTCTCTCTTAAATGTTGGATGTCATGAACATTAATTTTTGTATGGTTTGTGTGTGTTGGCGATGGTTGTAATAACAACTGTCGTTTATTCATTTGTGGATTTTATTTTGTGGTTATGGTTGCAACATTGCCATATGAATGTTTTGTTTATTATATAATTTGTGTGTGATGGAAATAGTTGTAATAACAACTATCGTTTATTCATTTATGGCTTCTATTTTGTGGTTATGGTTGCAGCATAGCCATATGAATGTTTTTTTTTCCTCTCTAAATAATGTTTTTTTTAATATATAATTCTTATTGAAATTAATTCCATTCATGGTTGATATGATCCTTAATTAGCATAACAAGGTGTTGAGAGTCAAAGATTTAGTCATGGAATTTTAGAATAAAGACCTTAAAGTTCAATGAAGATGATATTAGTAGTTTTACTTATAATAATATGTTCACAATTCAATTATTGCAAAATAGACTGACTTAAAGGTACATACCTATTTCTCTTGTTGGTTGATATGTTGCATTCCACTTTTCTAGAACTTGCATTTTATACTTGTTGAAGTAAGAAAATAGTTTATGCTATTTTCCATAGGGCATTGTTGATTGTTCTTCTCTAACCTTGAGTAAATTATTTGATTTATGGTTTCTGTGTGGTGGGGATGGTTGCAAGGTAATAAATTAGTTCATCTTCTTCTTGATAAGGAATTCTTAGCTATTTTTGTGTGTGTTTAATGATGGTTCTTATTTGTCTAGGCCTTAATAAGATTTTTTTAGAATGACAGTCTGTATATTAAGTCCAAGATGAAACATTGGTCTCGCTATTGATTACAGTGGAAGACCAAAAAATACATTTCCCACCACTGTAATCAATGGCAATATCTATGTTTTTATTACAACTAATACAAAGTCTTTTGTGCATATAAATGTTGTCTGCATATAATTTGACAAAGATACATAAAAATACAATCTAACATCATGCATTGGATGCATATCTAGGAATTTGTTGTTTGGAAATATACACACTAAAAAAGTACATGTAGAAATGTATGTACATGGAATTAGATGTAAAAAATATACACTCTTCCCACTTTCTTCAAATACACCTCTTCATGCTAGCTTTCCTACAAAAATATGGGCAAAAAAATATCATAGGCGACACTTTTCTTTTGCTTTTGCAACCATCGCCCCATACAAAAAACATAAAATAACCTCTAACCACCTACACAAAAGCGAATATTATATATATATATATATCCATTGAAAAATAACATAAACTATTTTTGAAATACTCAAGAAATGGTTTTTTCAATATGCACCTCTTCTTGCTTGCTTCAAATGCATCCCTTCCCACTTGCTTTCTCATCTCTCAGTTCTTTCTTCATCGCTTTTCCAACCATTGACGCATGCAAAAAACACAAAATAACCTCCAACTACATTCATAGAAATTCCACAACTGATGATTGCACTTGCACCTACATAGAAGCTTTCCCTCCGTACTCACAACTATCTTAAACAACAAGGTAAACCCATAGAATGACACCCAACAATTCCTTATAAAAAATTGTGTAGACATTGGCTATATTTTTCAAGGATTTTAAAGGTAGGTGTTACTTACAACCATTGTCACTACACATAAAACATACAACAATGAATTCTAATGCCATTTCACTAGCCTTCTCTATAGGTGTGCTAAACACTTTTTAATTAAAAATAAAAAATGATCTACCACTGGTTTTCATGGATTTGTTATTGTGAGTTTTTGTGCTCTGTAGGTTTTGCCATCTGAAGTAGTGTTTCATTTTTCTTTCCTTTTGTGCACATATGTATGTATGTAAAATTAGATGTAGACAACATTCATATATACTTGGTGTGCGAACCCCAACCTTGGTACCTACAAAACAACAAGAATAAACAAGTTAGACAAGAGATTGCAATCCAAAACAAGGATTCCCCATGAAATCCATTTACAACTTCAAACTAGGAAAGAAAATAACAAAGAACACAATGAAAATGATAAAACAAAGATTAAATCCTAATTAGATGTGCAAACTCATGATCCCATGGGGGAATTGGTGCCAATTTGATGTGAAAATTGGCCTTTTCCCAATTCTTATGATGCAATCTTGATGTGTTGAAGATGATTGATCCACTTTGTTGATGAATAATGAGAACTCCAAGCCAAAATCTATGAAAACCTAGCTATGACTCAATGATAATGGATGAAATTCAAGATATATTTGAGCATGGTAACTTTTCCTAGATTGTGGGTGATGAAATGAGGATATGAGCTCTTTATTTATAGAATTCCAAGATGGTTGAATGTCCAAATTTGAGCAATGTGGGGCTAACATTCATCCAATGGTATGATGCCACTTGTCAAGCTATGAATGGATGAAGGATGTGCAAGATTTGGGGTTTGTACCAATAAATGCATAATTTTGAATTTCAAATTTGTTGAAATGACATGTAAGAGGGAAGGGAAAATGCAATAAATGCCACTTGGCTCAAGGCAAAGGACATGTAAGATGAATTTATTTCCTTGTTGGATGTACATATTGACTTGGAATTTTTAATTCAAATTGAGAGAATATTCCAAAAGATGCCTTGTGAGGAAAATAGAGATTTAATAAATGAATTAAATCTATTTTCATGTGCAACTTGCATTATCTAGAGGATGGGACATGAGATGAGATTAAATTAATCAAGGGTTAATTAATTTAATGAGAGGTTTGATGGTGTGACCTATTTGACTCAAATTTGTGGATTTATTTAAATCAAATAAGAAGGAATATGACAAGAGATTAATGAAATAGGATTTTGATTTATTTAATTAAAAGAGATGGTGTTAGATTAAATCGAATAAGGTTTTAATTTATTTTATTTAATGAATAGACTTTAGAAATTTAATCAAATAAAATTGATTATTTAATTAAATAGGGATAATTAGATCAGATGAATTGATTTAATTAACAAAAGAGATGGCTTGATTAGATAATATGATTTATTTAATTAAGAGAGGAATATTGATGAATTTAATCAGATAGGGGAATTTGATTAAATGGTTAGATCGAGGGATGATTCAGGAAGAAATGATGTTAGTAAGTCAGGATCAGATGCACAATATCAATTGGTATATTTTACGTGTTTACATTTTTCTCCTCTTTGAAGCAATGCACTCGTTGTGTTGGTTCAAAGAATAAACGATCTCGATCAAAGCCAAAAAATTTCAATATTTAAAAACTTGCCCCACTGCTGCATGGCGAGAGAAAACATGTCATTATAATGACCCCTCGAGAGATCAGACAAATTTTTTATTTTTTTGGCTGATCTCGCAAAAAAAATGACAAAGTATCTAATAGGTTTGAAAGGGCTCTGGGAGGCTAAACACATGTCTAAACATAATAAAACAATGAAAAACAAGCCTCAACCTAACGAAAACAAGTTCGGGGGTCCAGAACCCTAGCAGGACAGCTAAACAAGGTAAAAAACCCTAATTTTTAGGCTTAAAAGGGGCCCGAGGGGTCACTTTCAAGTCATTTTCACACACCTCCACTAGCAACCTTGAGATTTGAGCTCTGACTCTCCTGCAATATGGCACAATGACAACTTCCCCTACACATCACTAATCAAGTTCGGACATACCAGTGGCCACCTGGCATCTGGGCACCGGTATGTGACCCTTACCCAAGCTTCGTCTTTACATGTAATGCCTTAATTAATGCTTTAAAGGAGCGGCTCACCTCCAGTGGTGCTATATAGCGCCGCTCGACATTCAAACTATGCCACATGGTGCTATTTTGCACTGTAGTGGTGCAGTTGAGAGTTTAAAAACTCTGACACTAAGCTGGGTTTGGCAGGCTGATTTGATAAAGTTGCAAGGCAGCATCGCCCATTTCACAAAAACTACAATGCTGGAGGGGAAAGTGTGCCACAGCAGTGCCATTTGGCTCTTTTTGGGCTCTAGCATCGGAGTTTAAGTAAAATCAAACTACGAACCCATCACAAACTGCACTGCTGGGGACATTTCTAGAGCATCTGACTAAGAATTTTTTTAAAAATTAACATGTTGACCTTCCTTGATGCAAGATGTGACGAGGGAGCTCTACTCTTGGGAGCATCGGTCACGAGATTTGGCTAGTGTCTTATGGGACCTAAGCGATAGGGACCAGGATCGAGTGGGAGTTGCGGGGTTGTGGCACATTACGTACACGACACCTGTGCACACTCACCTAGGGATGTTGTCAGTGTTGGCCGAGAGGTGGTACAACGAGATGTTGTCACTTCATCTCCCTATTAGCGAGGCTACCATCACTCTAGAGGACATTTGGCACATTCTATGATTTCTTATTCACAATCGGTGGGAAATCTTCCATATGGACAAGGGGTGTGAGGCCTGCTGCCGAGTCCTCGCCACACAAGACATCATCTTCTATGAGGGACAAATTGAGTTAGAGCAATATAGGGTTATAGCACCCCCTAGTGCTAGGCGATTGCAGCCATCATTTCAAGTCTCGTTTCCCCAAACAAATGAGGGTGATACTTCAGTCCCAATTGGGGGTATTACTGGGAGTAGATGGTTCGAGACAGGCTAGTTCATTTTGCATGGGGACCTGTTCTCCTAGCCTCGCTTTATAGGGACCTTCATGAGTATGTATACATGGATGGCAGAGCGCTGGGCATTGGGGTGACTTTACTTCATGTTTGGGCATGGAAGCACATTTTTGTGCTACGTCCACGTGTCATTCTAGTTTCGATTGGGGCAGATGATGTGCTCATGGAATGATATAGAGGCAGTGTGTCCTTTACACACACCGGTGAGCATGAGATCCCCTACTAGAGGCAGGTCCTAGATGAGATGCTAGTTTTCACTTGGCATCCATACCTTGGTCAGCCTAGATGGGCCAACAATGTTGATCAACTTTTTCATTGCTTCTAAGATTGATACATGTAGGGGCGGGATCATACTATGATCGAGAGGTACTTGCCCGGACACGTGCAACATTAGTTCAGAGAGCCAGAGGATTAGCCTAATGACGACTATGTAGCCATCTTTGCTCGTAGCATGCCATAGGTGTCATGGGGACATTATACTCCTGCCTCAGAGGTAGTTGATAGTTTTTGGCATTTGGTAGCTCAACCATGGGCTTATGATCAGGGTTTAGCAGATCTAGGCACCACCTAGGCCTACAGGGACTGGTTCCACCTCCACTTTGGTTGACCATTCTAGGTGAGGACCCAAATGTGCAAAGAGTCAGAGGCAGAGGGGGAGGCCAAGGATAGAGAGTTGAGGTTCGACAAGATCCACCGGTCGTGCCCCCAGTCCAGCCAGGGTAGGGGGATGTTCATATGCAAGATCAACAATAGGTGCCACCAGTTCCACCACTACGAGTTGAAGGTGAGGATCAGTCTCATGTGCAGCCATGGGTACAGCCTGTAGGACAGGAAAATGCACAGGACACCTTGATTACACAGCTACAGGCCCAGGTTCAGGTGGTGACAGTGAAGAGAGATTAGGCGAGGGTTGAGAGAGAGCAGCTCAGGGCTAAGAGGGATTAGGCCCTGCAGTAGAGATAGGCTGCAGAGCTATAGGCAGCCACTGAGCTAGGCCAACGACAATAGATAGAGAGTATGATAGCCTCCTCCTCTCAGGGTACAGTGTCAGTTCGATTCTACAGGGATGCTATCCAAGAGGCAGAGTATTACCGAAGGGCTTATCATGATACCATGCCTAGAGCAGAGTGGGTCGTAGAGTACTCAGAACAGGCCAGCCACAGACTAGTAGAGGGTCATGGTGACAAGGGTGAGGGTATCATCCACAAGGGCCGAGCTTGATCGAGATGTTACCATACTTTTTGTGCCTTATGGGCTTGTTTTTGATAGCCTGATGGGCCTTTTGTACTGATTGACACATATGTACAGTGATCCGATTTATTCTTTGTACTATGACAGTGATATTATTGATGATATATATGAGCTGATTTTGATGCAATGTACTATGTTCTCCTTTATGCATGGATGGTTTACTTCTATATGCTTTGTAGTGATGTCTTTATGGATGCATTTATTTTTGGTGATGCATGTGTTATGATTATGACTAACAGATCTATATTATGTTAACCCATGATATGCAAAAGTGATGATCTATTTATGATAATGCAAATACAATGGTCCGATATGTGAAGTGATATGATCCATTATGCGCATGCAAAATGATATGTAAATTATGCGTATGAAATGTTAATGAATGGATGCATATATGAATTGTTTGTAATGAATTTTATATGTCTATGCCTATGTGGAATGATTTATGTAATGAATGTTTTATGATGTTATTTATGAGATGATATGGATAATGAAATATGAAATGCAATGGTCATAATGTGCTGCAAATGAAATGGTGTTAATGCATAATGAGATGGTTTTATGAGATGCTTCGAATAACAAATGTTATTATCCTAAACGTAATAAATAATGATGTATGTGATGCAATGATATGTTAATGAATAATGTAATGTGAACATAAGGTGGTGAGATGATGTCATTTATGTTATGAAAGTATGTATGCCTAATGAATTAAATGCTTATATACCTATCGATTATGAGAAAAATGATTTTGAAATGCTTCTGTAGATCCTTATGTGATGATTTATATGAAATGGTTATGAAATGCAAATGAATTTTTATGCGATGGTTGATTATAAATGCCATGAGATGCAATGTAATGGTGAAATGCACTGACATGGATGCACCTATCTATGAAGAATGTTTATGATAACCTGTTTATATGATGATAAAATTGCAATTCGTATGTTTCCTATATGATATGTTTATGTGATATTCTAATGATTTGTGGATGTAGGATTGGTGATGATGATGGTGATGATGATCAACTATCATAGTACCTTGTTAGTCTAGTTAGAAAGAAAAGAAAATTTCATTTCAATGAGACACAAGATAATGCAAATGTAAATGATGATGATGATGATGATGATTACTTGCCGAGGAATTGGGATTTTCAAAGGGCCAAATTTTCTTATGTTTGATAACACACGTGGTATAATGCATCAAGGTATAGAAAACCAGGATGGCATTGTACCCAGTGAGATGGACTTTGACTTGACAAGTAGATAGGAATATTCTTATTCACACCTAACATATGAAAACCTTGGTACAATGCACTTCAGAAGTTTCATACACCTCAGACCAAAACACAAGAAGGTAAACCTATCCATGCAATAGTCAACAAGTTGTCCTAGACCTCTTCCATGCATACCTAACAAAGCAAGTATTCACTGAGGTTATATTACAAGAACGTCCAATAAGCATAGCAGACAAAAGACAATGATCGTTGCCCCATTCCTATTTCTCTAAATTCTCTATTTTGGGATATCATCGAGATGTCCTTGGAATGAGTGAAAATAAGATAAGTCAAAAGATAAAGACCAAGTAAACAACAAAACTGATGCTCTTCAATACCACAAATTAAAAGAGGATGTGTTTTCTAAGGATAAGAACCAAAACTTATTGCAAAAAGATACTACCCATTGTAGGAAGGATTCATCCTAGGACATGTTAGTGGATGGTGGCATGTCATTTTGTTTATCCAGAGTGTTCTAAGAGATGATTGATATGGGACCAATTTAGATGATGTGTTACCAATACAAAGAGATGACCAATTTGCTTATGCACTGACTTAGACCTAAGAATTGACGTTTGGAGTTTTACTTTTTAATCTGCTAGACTTGCTTCTAACTATTTCACCAAAGTTTTGAAGATGACGATTAGTTTATTCTGAGTGGTGTTATTGAGGGTGCAAGCGAGATGAGGTGGATGTATTTTTTCAAATATTTGGATGTTTTTGATGTTTTTGCAATGTTTTGAGGCTATTTTTGGTATTTTTTGAGATTTTGCAAATGTTTTGATTTTTTGATTTTCCAAATGTTTTTGGGATTTTCTAAGATTTTGACCAAGAGACTAACCTAAAGACCTATATTAGGGGTCTCGAGGGCTGATCAACAGATGAGCCTTGCCTACATTATATACGCAGAGACCATGTAGTTCGACTAATGACTCGACTGATTTACAGATGATGATATACATGATGATATGTCAGTTTATTATGATGGACTCCTATAGGACTGACCTAAATGTCTTAGGGGATGATCAAAGATCAACCTTGCCTACTTTCAAGCTCAGAGACGATGTAGTTCAACAACACGACTCTGTTTTTGACTTTTTTGAATGACCTTTTCACTTGTTTTTGGTTTTTGATACGTTTTGATTTTTTTGGATGCTTTTTCTGATGTTTTTGGATTTTCTGATATTTTGATGCTTTTGGATTTTTGGATTTTCTGATGTTTTTGGATTTTCTGATTTTGGGACTTGAAGATCATACACGAATCTGATCTGATAAGAACATGCCCCCAGCGTGATGCAATAGACTATTTCGATAAAGGTAGGACAAACTGACTTTAAGGATGGGCCGAGTAGTACCAGGAGGGATCATGATATGAAAACAAGACCAAGCTATGGTGTAGATGTGAGTGGATGAGTGATGGATGGAGACCTGAATGCGATGGATGATGGAAGTGAAATGGAGGGATGATGTCAAACAAGCCATAAAGATCCTGGTGGATGGGAAGTGCTTATTTATGCAAGGTGCCTGTTTGCCAGGTTTTCACCAAGGTACTTGTTGAAAGTGCCACCGAAGTGGTTTTCACTATAGGACGATTTTTTCTTTTTACTATTTTTTATTATTTTTTCTCATTTTTTCTCATTTTTTGCTTTTTTGATATTTTTTGTTGTCACCAAAATGCCTATTTGCCAGGTTTTTGCTAAGGTAACCATTTTTTAGGACATTTTCTATTTTTTTTTGGATTTTTGGTTATATACCTTAAAAGATTTAGGCATAAAACTTTTTGATATCGAAGCTATTCACGGGCTCTTACAGAGGTTCCCCTTCAGTTGTTGATAACTAATATGCCCCTGATTTGTAACTTGCTGTGATGAAAAAAGGTCCTAACCAATTAGGTTCAAACTTGCCTTTGCTGCTTGGGTTTGGGACATTCTTCTGATTTTCTTTTAAGACCAGCTCTCTGACTTGGAATGTCTTGATTATGATTTTCTTATTGTAGCTCCTTTTGAGTCTATTCTGATAAAATTGTAAATGATTCAAAGCATCGATACATCACTCATCCAATAGCTCTAGCTCATTTAGTCTTCATACCCGATACTCTTCATCTGTGATGAGGTTTTGTAGTGATATCCTAAGGGATGGGTGTGCGAATGGGGTGGTGTCGGTGGGTGTGTGGATGCTGGTTCGATAGGCCAAAAGGGAGGGATTAAGTTGTAGATGCCAGTCACAACCTGTGTCATTGACTATTTTCTTGAAGATTTTTAGAATGGTCTTGTTTGTAGCTTCTACTTGGCCATTGCCTTGGGGATAGTACGTAGTGGAAAAGTGATGTTGGATTTTGAATTTCTCACACAATTCACGAACATCCTAATTCTTGAATGGTGTCCCATTATATGAGATAATGGCTTGTGGGACCCCGTAATGATAGATGAGATAGTTCAAGATGAATTTTGAGATTTACTTCCCAGTTATGTACATCATGGGTATGGCCTCCACCCACTTTGTGAAGTAGTCAATTGTGGTTATGATGAATTTGTGGCCATTAGATGAGGTGGGTGTGATTTTTTTGATGAGATCGAGTCCCCACTGTGAAAAGGGCCATGGTGTGACAATAGGATGAAGCTCTTGAGTTGGAGCATTGATGAGGTCTCCATGCTGCTGACATTGTAGACACTTTCTAGCATGATCATGTGCTTCTCTTTCCATTGTGGGCTAATAATAGCCCATCCTCAGCAATTTCTTGGCTATGGTCATTCCACTTGAGTGTGAACCACATATACTGTTATGTACTTTAGTTAGAGCGGTTAATGCTTCCTCAACATTTAAGCAGCGTAGTAGGGTACCTTCTATGCTTCTACAGTATAAGGTATCACCTAGGATGACAAATCTGGATGCCTTTTTAACAAAGGTTCACTTTAGGTTTGATGATAGGTCAGCGGGTATGATTCCTATTCGAAGATATGTGTAGATGTCACGATACCAAGGATCACCTGGACCAACGATTTCACACATGAATTCTGATTTTGGTACCTCGAATATGGGAATGAGAAGCTGCTTAATCAAGAATTCATATTTTGGAACGTTGTTGGGGATGTCCAGTAGGGACCCAATTATTGCCATGGTGTCTGTTGCTCTGTTGTTGGTTCTAGGAATCTGCTCAAATGTTATTTCTATAAAAGATTCCTTGAGAGTCTCCACCAATTTCTTGTATGGAGTGAGCTTATCATCCTTGGTCTGATATTCCTTATTGACTTGATTTATGATCAATTGAGAGTCTCTGTACACTTTGAGAGCCATGATGTTCCATTGCACTGCTATCTTGAGACCTATAGTCAAAGCCTCATAGTCCACGATGTTGTTGGTACAAGGAAATGCCAGTTTGTATGACCTTGGTATGCAATCCCCTTGTGGGGTGATGAAGAAGACACCAACTCCTAATTTGTGCTATGTGTATTAGCCATCGAAGTATAGTTTCTAGTGGTCTGCTATGCTGAGGTTAAAAATGGATTCATCTGGAAACTCTGAGATAAGAGGATTCTCAGAATAAATAGGTGCTTCTACTAGTTGATCTGCAATAAATTGGCCCTTAATGGCTTTTTTCTCGACATACTCGATGTCATACTTTGACAATATCATTACCCATTTTTTCATTCTTCCTGTGAGCATTGCCTTTGATAAGAGATACTTGAGGGGGTCAATTTTGGCAATGAGCTTTATCTTGTGTGCCAACACGTAATGTCTGAATTTTTGTGATGCAAACACTACTACGAGGCATGCTTTCTCGATGAATGAGTATTTTAGCTCATGACCGACCATTATTCTACTGATATAGTAGATAGCCCTGTTTGTTCTATTTTCATCATGTTGAGCTAGGAGAGCTCCAAGGGTTGCTGCTGTTTATGATACATATAAGATCAATGGCTTTCTTGGGATGGGTGGCATTAAGACTGGTGGTGTTAGTAGATATTCCTTGATTTTCTTGAATACCTCTTCAAATTTTGTATCCCATTTGTATGCTATCCCCTTGTGGAGTAGGTGAGAATATGGGTTCTTCTTGTCTGCTAGTTGTGCTATAAATTGTCAAATGGATTGAAGGTGGCCTTGGAGGCCTCTTAGTTGCCTTAATGTTTTTGGTGCCTCCATCTCAAGGATTTCTTTCACCTTTGCTGGATCCACCTCAATACCCCTCATGGACACTATGTATCCTAGCAATTTACCTGATTGTATGTTGAAGATGCACTTCTTGGGATTTAATCTGACTTTGTATTCCTCCAGTCTATCAAAGATAACACTTAGGGTTGCTATATGATCTTGTCTTTTTCTTGACTTAGCCAGAATGTCGTTGACATAGTCTTTGACTATTTTATGAATCATGTCATGGAATATCAATGTCATGGCCCTCTAATAGGTTGCTCCTACATTGTTTAGGCTAAATGGCATCATGTTCTAGTAGTAGGTCCCCCATGGACAAGTGAAAGTCATTTTATGTTGATCTTCTTTTGCTATCATGATTCGGTTCTATCCTAAAAATCTATCCATTAGTGATAGCAACTCATGTCTTGCTGTCATGTCTACTATCATGCCAATGTTGGGAAGTGGGAAATCATCTTTCGGACATGCCTTGTTCAAAACCCTGAAGTCTATGTAGATTCTGATGGCTTCGTCAGGTTTTGAAATAGGTACCAAATTTGACACCCATTATGGATAATCGATTGGTCAGATGAATCCTCCATCCAACAACTTTTTGAGCTCCATTTTGACCAATAAGGTGATTTGAGGATGCATTTTTCGAAGCTTTTATTTGACCAGATTTGCTTTTGGGTACACTACTGAATGATGAACCACAGTCTTTGGATCAAGTCCTGGCATGTTAGCATAACTCCATGCGAAGTTTATTTGTCTTTCCTTTAGGAATGCCACTAGGATTTCTTGCTCTTTTGATAATAGTGATTCCACATAGAATGTGATATGCGGGGCCTCCTTTGTTCCTAGGTTGACCGGATTGCATTTTTTAGCCAAGATTGTTGACTTTTCCTAATGAATAGCTCTTAATGGAAGATTGAATCCTTCATCCTCGAGCACCTCAGAGAGGTTTTCACCATTGGATAAGTCCTTTTTTTTTACTTTTTTCTTGTCAGAGAGTGCCACAGTGTGGTTTTCACTCAAGGACTTAGATATGATTCTTAGTTTCTCATGTTTGCGACTGAAGGATTCAATCATTTCCCCATAAAAGGCATGTGTGTCCAATCCATTATAAACCTTACTTTGTGATCCCCATCTAGAATTTTGTCCCGCAATCCCATGAATTCTGAGAGTACCTCATCATTTTTGAATGTATCAAGAATTGGTGGCCCTCGTTGGTCATAATCGATGAGTTGGGGATAGACTAAGTGGATCTCATGATTTTGATGGTCTGTTTCAAAGGATAGTGTACTAATTATGCATAGGGTGGTATCCTCAAATAACCTAGGTAGATTGGTCATGGTATCATCATCATTGCTACTAATATAGGACTTCGTTATAAAATTATGTATGCCTCTACCTATGGATATTGGTGAGCGTACTTCTGCTACTATTGGATGAGGAGAAATATTAACCGTTCTAACCAGAGGACTTTGGCCACATATGGTTATACTCAAAGGGGTACATTCGAGGCCAAGATTTGTTATGGGTTGCATCTTTGGCATGATAGGTATTATGATCCCATTGTCGTTTTGTCCTAGTCTTTGATTTTTGTCGTAGCCCATTGTGAGCATCATTTGTAGGCCCTTGCTTGTCTCATCCATTGGTAATTCAGGTGTTGATCTTTCATCTTGATATAACATGTGAGATGGATCTGCTTCAGTAACCTCCTAGGCAAGGTCTCCCCATCTTATGAATTTGGGATGTCTTTAGGAAACATTTGTGATGTGGAAGCTTGATTTCCTTGTGGACGTCCCCATGATCTAGGAGATTGTGGTAACTCTCCTATCACAAAAACATTGTTAGGGAGTTTGTAGCTTCCACCACCATCTTCCTAGATGATGGGCTTGATGTCAAAGATGGTGGGAATGGTGGGAGTGGCAGGTGTCTCTGTCGTAGAAGTGGACGCGAGAGTGGCGGGGTCAATGTATGGTGTGGATGGGCCCTCATCATTTTTTGGCACTTGGGATTTTGTAATATTTTGCTTCAATATTTTTTCAATATGAAAAAGGTTTGGGATCTCCATGGAAGGTAACTTCTTGTCCATTATGTGTAAATTTCATACATTGGTGGAAAGTTGATGCTACTACTTTCATCGCATGGATCCATGGACGCCCTAGGAGGATGTTATATGGCAAGTCAATGTCCAAGACCTGACAAGTGGTTTCCATGAGATTCGGCCCTACTTGAATAGGGAGTTTGATCATGCCTTGAGACAATCTTTCTTGATCATTGTATGCTCTTATCGTGATACCCTTCCCTTTGTCGATGGAATGCTTTGATATTTTCAATTGCTTGATGAGGTTGAGAGAATAGATATTCAAACCCGCACCTCCATCCACCAAGAACCTTTTGATTTTTCTCTTACGTACTATGGATTCCAAGTGAAGTGCACAGTTGTGAGATGGTTGGGCAGGAAAATCCTAGTCAAAGAATGTAAGAAGATTAGGCGTAATGATATTTCCAACCATAGCTTGAAATTGTTCCACATCAAGGTCTGCGGGGATAGTGGATGAGGTCAAAACTTCTTCAAGAATTTTCCTATGGGCAGATGAGATTTTTAGCAACTCCATGATGGATATTTGTGTTGGTGTTCTCTTGAGTTGATCTAGGACATTGTAGCCATTATGGACGGGTCTGGATGCTGGGACTTTGTTTGGCTAGGATGAGCCTGCGATGGTTAGTTTTCTGCCTCTTGTCGTGACTCCACAATCTTCGGCATAGGCGCCCTTGATAGTAATGACCATGTAGTTTTCATCTAGGGAGGCAATGACTATTTCATACACATGATTTATGTTTGATTGGGTGCCTTTCCCTTTATCATTTTTATTCACTTTGTTACCATAATTAAACATTGGGTTTGTATATATCTTAAGATCCTGATTTCTTGTGGGTTGTTCCACGTTTATGATTTTCTTATCGATGAGATCTTGGATGATGTTTTTGAGTCTCATGGAACTGTTTGTGGTATGACCTTTGATTTTATGAAATTCAAAAAAGTTGATTCTTGTTATACCAAGGAGGTTTGAAATCGGGTTCTTGGTAATTCTCGAATGTAGGAGGCTTGATGAGATTTTTGTCAATCAAATTTTTCATTATGTCCTCAAGTGGTTCCCCCAAAGTGGTGTATTTTCATTTGGGATGACTTTTGCATTGGGGTTGTCCTCTTTGGTCATTGCTATTATTGATTGTTGGATTATTGTTGGGTTGGTGTGTTGTGTGATGGTGGTTTTGGTGTTGAATTTGGATTTGTGGTGTGGGTGTATGTTGGTGTGGGTCACTAATGACCACCTTGGCATCGACGATACCATCATTAGTAACTTTTTTGTTTCTTTCCCATGTGTGAGGTTTATTGTAGTAATTGGATGGTGGGAGGTTGTTTAGTTGTTCGTGGTATGATGTTGATTCCATGGGTTGATTCATAAGGGCTCTTTTGATACTAAGCACCTTGGAGATCAATTGATCATATGTGGTGATGCCCTCAACCTTGAGATGAAATGCCAAACGGCCTTCAAGGTTAGCTATGATTGGTGTAGGAGCACCTAGGAAGTACTAGGTAGCACTAGGCAAATTTGTGAGCCTAGGATGAAATTTTTTGGTTTTAATGCTTTAAGGTCATGTTGACCATTTAGATTTGAGTTAGAAGTGTTAGAATATGTTAGGAGGTAGGTTGATCAGTAGTTCATGGTAGAATGGATGAGTTTCACAACATGTTTTCAGTAGGATTCACTAGGAGTTGGAAATAAAGCCCAAAATGTTGCATTTGTGCAATTTTGGGCCTATTGTGGTGGTTATGTCTGACCAAGGGAGAAGTAACCACTTTGTGAATCTTTAAAAGGTGGACCTCAAACTGGAATTGAGGTTGGAAATTTTTTGTATCATTTGGAGTTTGTAGTTCTTATGGAAAAGCAATGAAACTCTTGTAATTTTCTGGTTTTTAGCTCTTTTAGTGTGTTAATGGAGGGTTCCAGGCACTGAATAGTGTGTGGCATGTGTAATAATTTCTTTTCAAGTTTTGTGGGGTCATTAGTTGAGTTGTTTCATCATTTTCTAACTTTGTTCTTAGTTAGTTTTGTTTTTTTCCATTCCTGATCAGTCCGATAACTATAAATCATGGAGACTTAGACCTCTGTCTTCCACTATACCTGGTGTATAGTCTTTGGGGGTTGAGTCTAAGCTCCATGAATGTAAATAGAATAGGTCTAAGAGTCCTTAGGAGTTAGAAAACTATGGAAAAAGGGTGTTCTTAGGCAAGCTTGGCAGTGCCCAGTTAGGACAGTGAAAGAGTGCAAAGCACTAAAGTTGTAGGGGTGTCAATCCCTTGGAAAACCCAGGTGTGTGGTGGATGCAGGAGGCCTTGTAGATGGATCCCTAGTAGACCTCATGGAGGAAGAATAAACTGACTGTTCAAACAAAAGGTCAAAATTTAGCTTAAAACAAGCCTAAAAGTGCTAAGATCATGGTTAGGGTAGTGTACGAACAGTACAGGCTCCAAACCCCAAAAATATTCAAGGTGTGGCCATAGGAAACACAAACCCCAAGAAAAGAACCTAGGTCATTTGGAGGGTTTTGAAGTGATTTCCACTTTTCTCGGGTTAGGAGGCCTAATTAGGGCTCAAGGGCTACTAACCCTTTTTAAACCCTAGAATAGGGCTTGGTGAGAGCAATGCAGAAATGGTGATTGGTGTTTGATCAAGAACCCTAGAGGAATGGTCTTGAAGCAATGGAAGACATCACACACCCCTGCAACGAATTAGTGAAGGTTGGAGGTCTAGCTAGCCTTTAGGGAGATTAAGGGCTAAGGAGAGAATGACAAAGAGAGTACCGAGATTGGCTTGGTTAGGGAAATGGAGATTATAGTAGGGTTGGCCAAGAGAACTAGGGATTCCTAACAAGCATTATGGCCTATAGGTTAAGAAGGTGGAGAGTGACACCAAGGGTTTTGCCAAGGTGAGACCCAAAGCATGGGACAGTGAGTGTTCCATCCAACCCTATCCTATCAGATTGGTATCAGAGCAAGTAAAAGATTTGGGAAGAATCTTGTATGTCTAAGGTTGAGTCTAGTGATTCTTCCATCATGGTGACAAATGTATAATTGGCCAAGATGGTTGAAGAGCAGAGGAAGATAATAAGCTATTGAGGGAAAGAATAGCTCAACTGGAGCAAGCAGTGAGGAGTGTGCAATTTGAAGGAAGGATACCAAAGGAAGAAGAGGTTGCAGAGGAAGACAAGACCCCTGGACCTAACCCTATTTTGAAAGAGGAGCCTTTCTTGAAGGCATTGAAGGCTTTGAGTGGGAAGGTACTTGAAGGCATACCACTATTTAGTGGAAAAATGGAAGGTGATTTAGTTATTGATTGGATAGAGGGAATGGAAAACCATTTTGAATGTGATGGAGTCACTGAGGCATAGAAGGTAAAGGTGGCCAAATCAAGACTACAAGGTTCTGCCTTGGCATGGTGGAAGTTCATTCAAACAGAGAGGGAGAAGGAAGGCAAGTAGCCTATTTCAACTTGGAAAGGAATGGTTGCCAAAGTGAGGGAAGTATACATGCTAGATGATTATGAGATTTAGTTACACAAGAAAAGACAGAGTTTGAGGAAAAGAGACCAATATGTGAACACTTATACTGAGGAGTTCCAAAAACTTTGCATGAGGTCTAATGTGATAGAGGATGAGAGTCTCAAGGTGGCTAGATACCTTAACGGTTTGAAGTGGAACATACAAGAGGAATTGACTCTTCTAAGCCCTAAGACAGTGCACCAATGCTATCAATTGGCCATAAAGATTGAGGAAAGAAGCAAGAGGAAGCAAGACCAGGCTTCTAAGGGTAGAGGCAAAGGTAGAGATCAAAGAGATCAAAGAGGACAGTGAGGTGGCCACCAAGGAGAGTCTAAACTCACAGAGCATGGAGGAAAAACATCTTCTAGAGGAGGATATAATAGAGGTAGAGGACCTCAAGGAGGTTCAAATAGAGGAAGAGGAGCAGGCAAGAGCAATTCATACTTTGCAAACATGAAATGCTACCATTGTGGTCAAGTTGGACATCCTGCTTATAGGTGCTCGGAGAAAGAATCTTCATCAAGCAATGAGAAGAGAGTGGCTTATGCACAAGAGGACACTATGAGTCCTAAGTCATCTGAGGTCAGTCACATTGAATCAAAAGTGGGGGAGAATCTGATGTTAAGTAGAGTTTTGATCAGACAACCGGTCAAGGAAGAACTAAAACAAAGGAGAGCTCTATTTAGGGTACAAGGTGCAAGATACTTGGTAAAGTATGCAAGGTCATAGTAGATTCAGGTTCAACAAACAATATTATCTCAGAGGAGGCAATAATGAAACTGAAATTGGAGAAGGTACTCCACACTAACCCCTACAAGGTCACATGGCTAAACAAAGGGTAGAGTGTTTTAGTGAATGAGCAAGTAACGATGGAGTTTTCTATTGGAGGGTACAAGGACAAGTTAGTTACAACCTACATCAAGGGGGTGAAGGATATGTGGTTATGTTACAACCTAAAGAAGAAGACAAGGCTAAAAAGACAATCACACCCGAAGCAGTCCTAAAGTTGTTGGATCAGTTCAAGGACATTGTAAGTGATGGTGCACCTACAACTCTACCACCAAAGAGAGCCATAAGTCATAAAATTGACTTCATACCTAGAGCCTCATTGCCTAACAAAGCAGCATACAAGCTTACACCAGATTAGAATCTAGAGGTAGCTAGACAAGTGCAAGAGTTGTTGGATCAAGGATTGATTCAAAAAAGCATCAGCCCATGTGCAGTACCAGTGGTCTTAGCAACCAAGAAGGGAGGTAAATGGAGGTTATGCACTGATTCTAGAGCAATAAATAGGATCACCATAAGGTATAGGTTCCCAATTCCTAGAATTGAAGACTTAATGGATTCTCTTGGAGGAGCTCAATACTACACAAAGTTGGATCTCAAGAGTGGATACCATCAAATTAGAATTAAGGATGGTGATGAGTGGAAGACAACATTTAAGGAAAATGATGGGTTATATGAATGGAGAGTGATGCCGTTTGGCGTCTCTAATGCCCCTAGCACATTCATGAGGCTCATGAATGAAGTACTTAAAGACTTTACAGGGATATTTGTGGTAGTGTATCTTGATGACATCCTCATATTCAGCAAGACAACAAAAGAGCATTTGAAACATGTGGAGTTGGTTCTTAGAAGGTTGTAAGAGGAGAAGTTGGCAATCAATCTAGAGAAGTGTGAGTTCTTTAAGAAAGAACTTGTATATTTGGGTTTTTTAGTATCCAAAGGATCATTGAAGATGGATCCAAGCATGGTGGAAGCCATCCTAAACTAGCCTAGACCAACCACAGGGACAGAGGTAAGAACTTTTCATGGATTGGCTCAATTTTATAGAAAATTCATAAGGAACTTTAGTGGCATATGTGCACCAGTCCTAGATACCATCAAAGGAGGCTTTAAAACTAAATTTAAGTGGAATCAAGAAGCTAAGAAAGGGTTTGAGAAACTGAAACAAGAAATGGCAACTCAACCTATTCTCTTATTACCTAGTTTTGACAAATTGTTCACTGTTGAATGTGATGCAAGTGGAGTGGCAGTAGGAGGAGTGCTAAGTCAAGAGGGTAGGCCTATAGCCTTCTTTAATGAGAAGCTCAATGAAGCAAAGAAGTATTCAACCTATGACTTGGAACTTTATGCTTTGGTTCAGTCACTTAGGAAATGGAGGTGTTACCTTCTACCCAAGGATTTTGTAGTCTTTACTGACAATCAGGCACCTAGCTATATCAACACTCAAGATAAGTTGAGTAATAGGCATTTGAAATGGATGGAATAAATCCAAGCTTTTACCTTCACCATCAAGCACAAGAAGGGATAGCTAAACAAAGTAGAAGATGCATTGAGCAGGAGGTCATTGACAGTGCAGGAGATACAAGTGAAGAGCATAGGGATTGACAGTTTTAAAGATCTTTATGGGAAAGATGAAGACTTTTCAGAGGTCTATAAGGTATGTTCTAACTTTGAGAACCATTTCCATAGCCAATACTCAGAGTATACATTGCAAAGTGGGTTATTGTTTAAAGGAAACCAGTTATGTGTTCCAAGAGGGTCAATGAGGGAAAATCTCATTCAGGAAAAGCATAATGGCAGTTTTAGTGGACATTTTGGCATCAACAAGACTTTAGAACTGGTGCAAAGATTCTATTACTGGCCTAAGTTGGCAAGAGATATTAGAAAGTATGTGGAAAAATGTGTTGTGTGTATGAAAGCTAAGGGAGGAGCTAGTAATGCTGGTCTATATCAACCCCTACCCATTCCTAACAGACCATGGGAGTGTGTAAGCATGGATATTGTGGTAGGCCTTCCTAAGACCAAGACTAGTTTTGACAGTGTCTATGTAGAGGTAGAGAGATTTAGCAAAATGACTCATTTTATTCCCTACAAAACTACTCATGATGCTAGCTACATAGCTCATCTTTTCTTCAAGGAAGTTGTAAGGATCCATGGACTACCTTTAAGTATTGTTTTTGACAGAGATGTGAAGTTCATGAGTCACTTTTGGAAGACTCTATGGAGTAGATTGGGTAACAATCTGTCATTTGGATCAGCTTACCATCCTCAGACTGATGGTCAAACAGAGGTGGTTAATAGGGTGCTAGGTAATCTTCTAAGGTGCCTAACTAAGGAGTATGGATAGACATGGGATATGGTTATCTCACAAGCTGAGTATGCTTACAATGATAGTGTGAACCAGACCATAGGGAAGAGTCCTTTTGAAGTTGTGTATGGGATGTACCCAAGAGGCATATGTGAGCTCAGAGATCTTGGAGCTATGGAACATAGGAGTGGACATGAAAATTACTTTAGTCAAACCATGAAGGAGATTTAGGAGCAGGTGAAGAAGACAGTCACCGAGGCTACACAAAAGTTGAAGGAGAAAGCAGATTTGTCAAGGAAGGATGTGCAATTTGCAATAGGGGACTATGTCATGGTCCACCTTAACAAGTCAAGGTTGTAGAAGGGAATGTCAACCAAGTTGCAAATGAAAAGAGTAGGACCATGCAAGGTATTGGCCAAGTATGGTAAGAATGCCTACAAGGTGGAGTTACCTACCAATCTCGGGATCTCTCTAGTGTTCAATGTAGCTGATTTGATCCAATATAAGGGGACAGTCAATGATGTGGATCAGAATAGTAAGGAGATCTTCAAGGACATCAGCAATATATCCTTACCTAATCAAGACAAGCCTCAGGCAGAGAAGATCTTGGAGTCAAGAGTGCAAAAGTCTACAAGGCATCAGGTGTACATGGAGCACCTTATCAAGTGGAAGAAGAAACATGAATCATAAGCCACATGGGTACAAGAAGATTAGTTCAAGAAGTTTGGTATTAACCTGTCATTGATCTCTCCTTCCCTTCCTTAGTGCTTGGGTTGAGAGGGGAAGAATGGTGCAGGAGCACCTAGGAAGTACTAGGTAGCACTAGGCAAATTTGTGAGCCTAGGATGGAATTTTGTGGTTTTAATGCTTTAAGGTCATGTTGACCATTTAGATTTGAGTTAGAAGTGTTAGAATATGTTAGGAGGTAGGTTGATCAGTAGCTTATGGTAGAATGGATGAGTTTCACAACTTGTTTTCACTAGGATTCACTAGGAGTTGGAAATAAAGCCCAAAATGTTGCATTTGCGCAATTTTTGGCCTATTGTGGTGGTTATGTCTGACCAAGGGAGAAGTAACCACTTTGTGAATCTTTAAAAGGTGGACCTTGAACTAGAATTGAGGTTGGAAAATTTTTATATCATTTGGAGTTTGCAGCTCTTATGGAAAAGCAATGAAACTCTTGTAATTTTCTAGTTTTTAGCTCTTTTAGTGTGTTAATGGAGGGTTCCATGCACTGAGCAGTGTGTGGCACAAGTAATAATTTCTTTTCATGTTTTGTGTGGTCATTAGTTGAGTTGTTTCATTTTTTTCTAACTTTGTTCTTAGTTAGTTTTGTTTCTTTCCATTACTAATTATTCCGACAACTATAAATCATGGAGACTTAGACCTCTGTCTTCCACTATACCTAATGTATAGTCTATGGGACTTGAGGCTAAGCTCCATTCCTGTAAATAGAATAGGTCTAGGAGTCCTTAGGAGTCAAAAAAATATGGCAAAAGGTTGTTCCTAGGTGAGCTTGGTAGTGCCCAGTTAGGACAGTCAAAGAGTGCAAAGCACTAAAGTTGTAGGGGTGTCAATCCCCTGACAAACCTAGGTGTGTGGTGGATGCAGGAGGCCTTGTAGAGGCTAGGAAAGAAGGATGGAGCCCTGGCAGACCGCATGGAGGAAGAATAAATTGACTGTTTAAACAAAAGGTTAGAATTTGGCTTAAAACAAGCCTAAAAGTGCTAAGATCATGATTAGGGCAATGTACAGACAGTACAGGCTCCAAACCCCAAAAATATTCAAGGTGTGGCCATAGGAAACATAAACACCAAGAAAATAACCTAGGTCATTTAGAGGGTTTTGAAGTGATTTCCACTTTTCTCAGGTTAGGAGGCCTAATTGGGGCTCAAGGGCTAGTAACCCTTTTTAAAGCCTAGAATACGGTTTGGTGAGAGCGATGGAGAAATGGTGATTGGTTGTTGATCAAGAACCCTAGAGGAATGGTCTTGAAGCAATGGAATACATCACACACCCTTGCAACAAATTAGTGAAGGTTGGAGGTTTAGCTAGGCTTTAGGGAGATTAAGGGCTAAGGAGAGAATGACAAAGAGATTACCAAGATTGTCTTGGTTAGGGAAATGGAGATGATAGTAGGGTTGGCTAGGAGAACTAGGGGTGCCTAACAAGTATTAGGGCCTATAGGTTAAGAAGGTGGAGAGTGACACCAAGGGTTTTGCCAAGGTGAGACCCAAAGCATGGGATAGTGAGTGTTCCGTCTAGCCCTATCCTATCAGTGATGGTGCAAAGTTGTTGTTCTTCCGGCATGGTCCACTTGCTCTAATTGGCCTTGGATCACCATCATTGTAGGAATGAGGTGAATGATTCACCCTTTCCTTGTTTTAGAGCTGAGAGTTCTTCGAGACTAACATCCATTGCAGTGTTGCATGAAAATTTTTAATGAATGCATCCCTAATTTCTTGGAATTTTCTAATGCCTGAAGGTAAGCAAGAGAACCATTCTATAGTGTGGCCTACCAAGCTACTAGGAAATAGCTGCATAAGATAAGTATCATCATATGCAACCTCCATGCAATGAACCTAGAATTCCTTGATGTGATCTTCAAGGTCTCCCATCCCTCGATATTTTTCAAATTTGGGGATTTCAAATCCCTTGGGGAATGGTTTCATTATCAAGCTCCTATCAAATGGATAGGGACACAAGTTGCTTGGTGTTTTGGTTGTTCACCCTGATTGAAGGTCGAGCACTTGTTGCGAGTGCAACCTAAGTTGTGTCATTACATCATTTTGGGGATCAGGGGGTGGGATGAAAGTGTTTTGGGGTGTTTCAATCATGGGTTGGATGGGTGGGTTGGTCGGTGCATTTTTTGATGGTATCTATTTTTTTTGGCGAGTGAGGTAGGCTTCTACCTACTTTTATATGAACAACACTTGTTGTTGATCTTGTTGTTGTTGCACTAAGATTTGTGCTTGTTGTTGCACTTGTTGCTATTCCAACAATGCTTGTTGTTGGGCTGCCAATTCTACTGCTTCTTGCTGCTATTGGTATTGCTTTAATGCTTATTGATATGCTTGCAATTGCACTGTTTATCTTTGTGCAAGAAGTTATGCTTGATATTGAGCTTGTTGTGCTTGATATTGAGCTTTTGGTTGAGCTTGTGCTTGTGTTGTTTGTGCTTGTGCTGCTTGTTGTTGCAATAGAAGTTGTGCTTGAGTGGCCCTTTGTGTTTTCAATGCTTGTGTGGCTTGGGTGGCTTGTTGTTGTTGTTGTTGCAATAATACTTGGGTTTGTGCAGCTTGGGCAGCTTGTGCAACTTGAGCAGCT
>VDFB02000002.1:129139337-129216556 GCA_007258455.2 Sequoia sempervirens | reverse complement strand
CTTACCCAATCCAAAGTAAAGTACCTCATAACAGCCAACGCCACCTCCCTCCAAATGGACTTCAGCAATAACCTATCATAATCCTGGGAACCCAACTTATTAATCTTCTCCTTCTCATTGTCATTGAAGAAATTTGTCAAAGAAAATTTAGAGGTATCCCTATCCTTGTAAAGATTTTTGTCCTTCATGGAGAGACCAAACACCTCCACTATCAAATCCTATGTTATGATAACTTCCACTACAAATATTCTCAAAATTCTATTATTGTGCCAGCCATTCACAAAATCATATGACACTTGAGAATCAAAACCGTAGATTTTCAATAATGTAATGTGTAACACCTCCCCTCTAAAGGATTTTCCATACTAAGTTGTTTGCCTTAGTGTCCTTGAATAGGTCACACACTTGGTTCTACATCTGTCACCGCCATGCTTAACTGCCCATAGGAAACTAGAGCTTGCTCCCCAAAAAAGAAATTTGTGAAAAAGAGATCCCCTAGGGAAAGCTTGACTTTCAATCCTTAGCTGAGTCAATCTTAATGAAGATCATGATGTTTTCCTTATGCTTGAGGATAGGTAAATCTATAGGGACAATACTTTTGGAAGATGAATGAAAAATACCAAATGAATGCAATTCTTTAATGTAACACATGGATCATCAATTTAAAACCTTAATTTGATAGAATCTAGAAAGTTTTAATAGATTTGAGAGGATTATAATTTTATGCACCTATCACTAAAAGCCTGTGTTGAGTGTCCTCTTAGGACAAATTCATCCTAGGGAAAATGGGTATTTGTAGGCCTTTTCAACATAATTTTTTGGGTCTTTTGCTCCTATGTTTTCACTCCTGATTCCTCTAGATTTCACAGTTGAAAATTCAAAAATAAATTCCGCAAGTGAGTTTCCATGGCTTAATGAAAATATTGACAACTTTAACAACTTTGCAAAATTGAACTTTTGATCAATCTTCAATCCTTCACCTATAAATCTGCACATACAAAGAGGGAAAAATTGTTTGTTTTTGGTGAATGGGTGTTTGGGGTTTTCCTTGGTCAAACCTCATTTTGGAAATTAAACCTTGAATTGACATAATGAAACATGAAAGGAATGATGAATGAACCCTTTCTATGTTGCAACTCACCAAACGCTTGAATAAAACCCTTGAAGGACTAAAACTTTACACATCTCTCCAAGGTCTTGAACTTGCATGAATGGCTTGATTGGATGTTGATCTTTGATATTTGAATTGATACTTGAATGATTGAAACCTACATCACAATGTTAGCTCCAAAAACATGCATGAATGCAAATAACTTTGACACAATGCTTGAAATATTGAATGATGCAATAAATGCTTGAGAAATCTGATCTTGAATGCTCTTGAAAATATTTTTTTCTCTTATAAAAATTTCCTTCTTGATCCCTAGTTTTTGAATTGATAAAAGACCCTGTATTTATAGGTAATTTTCTAATTTCCCAAAAATTAAACATTTCAAGCTAACCATTTCAAATGGAATTTGAATTATGGAAATCCCACCAAAAACATATTTAAAATTGGGGTTCTAAATTTAAGAGGGACCTATTGACACTTGGGTGAATGTGTACTAGGCTCCAAACATAGGACACACCAATTTCAAGGAAATTTAATTAATGCTTGCAATTGTTTAATACAAATTTCCCTTTCAGAAAATGGGATTAATTAGGATTTTAAATGCATAATTGGGCCAATTAGAGGCTTAATTAATTCCAATTTATTAAGGGACCCAAACATAGTGTGAAAATGTAAAGGAGTACATTTTCCAACACTATAGGTTGTTATGAATTTTAGAGATTTTAAGCACTTCTTGCATTTTGAAGATTTTTGAATTTTGGGAAAGTTTCATTTTCAAGAAATTTTCCTTTTCGAGAAAATTTGTATTTCGAGAAATTTTCCATTTCAATTTGGAATTTTGAAAGATTTTTATATTCTCCTAAAAATGCAATTTCAGAAAGTTTTGAATTTCTTGGAAACCCATTATTGTTCCACATTCGCCAACCTTGTTGAAAATGGGGCCATCCTTAAGAAAACCATTATTTCTAAAGGGGAAATAGAAATTTATACCAAAACACAAAATTCCCAAGGGACATCAAATGATAAAAACAAGTTTTGGTCTCGTAACAAGTATGTAACAAATGATGGAGTTGTAGACATAAGTGTTGTGAATAGAACAGGTTCCAAATTGACTGTCAAAGCACCCAACCTTATTAATAACACACCATATGTTTCCAATCAAGTAGCTAACATGGTCCAAAATAATTAAGAACAAGGACCCCCAAGCCAATTAAGGGAATACCCACAAAGATAATACACTCCTTTACCAAAACCGATTGAATCTATCCTCAAGAAGTTAATGCAATCAAACATTATATAGCTCCAAGATCCCAAACCATATGACCCAGGACAATTCAAACCCTCTTGATGGGATGACAATTCCTTTTGTGATTACCACTGCATCAAAGTGAATAAGACCTCATCATGTCGTCAGTTGAAGAACATGATTCAAGACCTAATTAAAAATGGTACCGTAGAGGTTGAGGGACAATAACAAACTTCCAATAAAGACCATACAATTTTCAAGAATCCTTTGCAAGATCATGGTTATAAAAAAACCCTCTAGTTTAGGTCAAAAGATAGAAAACCATGACAATTATACCAATGCCTCTTTTGACTGCACAATTATTAATCACATATGAGTTGTTGATGATCATGTTAACATAATCATTAATAAGAAACAACCTGAATGTGCCATTACTACTTGCAGGGCTAAGGTTACCATATCTGGTCCTCCTCCAAAGCAACCACAATCTAAAGGCCGATACAATCTTATTGACCAATTGGGAAAGAGACCTGCACATATTTCCCTCCTTGAGATTTTGTGCATATCACCCAAATATAAAGCTATCCTTGATAAGGCTCTGAAAGAAATCTTTATCCCTATCGAGCTAAACATCAACTGATTTAAAGCCATGGTTGGATATTTGGCCAACTCCCACCATGTATCCTTTTCTAACAAAGATTACTCTACGTCCAAGTCAAAGCATAATGACCCATTACACCTGGAAGTCTTCATAAAAAAAAAAGGGTCGGATGAGTCTTAGTAGATGGTGAAGCTGGATTGAACATTTGCACTTTAAAACTCGTAAAGGAATTCAACCTCTCTAAAACATTTGTGGACATAACTAAGAGAATTTTCATTAAAACTTATGATGACGAAGAATTCCCTTCCAAAGGTGTCATCATACTCCCAATCATATTTGGACCGACTATCCTAGATACCACATTCTAGGTTTTGGACCCTGAACTTCCATACAACCTCCTCCTTAGTTGACCATGGATCCATGCCATGAAGGTCATACCATCCACATACCATCAATGTGTCAAGTTTCCTCACAAAGGAAATTAAATTACAGTTACAAGAGATCCTAACCCTTTTCAATATTACAGTAATTTGAGAGGGACTACTCAATTCCAAGTGCCTATCAAGAAGGAGACCTCATCATCTCACTACATTGATCCATCTTCATTGACCAAGTCATCCACTGCTTTTACCATTCCATCAAACCCCAAGGTCCAAGTCCATGACATGGGATGTGGAGAATACCATATGGATAATTTACCGATGAACGAAAATGCTAATGCTGCCAAGAAATATCAGAATTCCAATAATGATGTCAATACAACTACAAAAGGAACACAAAAAGATGGGAGTGCTTGGATTGAAACCTTTTGGGACCCTGATAATACATCAACCTTTACCATATCTACTTCCACTCAAATTTTTCATATCCATGACAATCCCATGTTAGACTAGGATATCTATGATAATCTACTTTTTGATCATGATCCTGCTAAGGACATCCAATCATCATCCTTCCATCCCACCTACCCTAGGCTAGGATATGCATCTTCTACTATTTCATCTACTAAGCCACTTTGCCAAGTCATTAAGAATGTGCAAGCTTCCTTTGTTGTTAGCATTACCAAAAAGGATAGTCCCAAAGAATCCATTGATGGCATCAACACTCCCATTTATCCACTAGAAATTCTTGTCACTCTGCCTATTTCATCCATCTCACTCACATCCATCCACATCACAGACATGGGTCAAAAATTCATAGCTCAAGAAAAGAATAAATAAAAAGCTCCAATGAATGAGCTATCTTTAAAAGGAGATCAAGAATCAAGAGACATACTAAAAAGAAAAGAAGATCAAGACAAGACCCCTAGACAAAATAAAATACTATTAGAAAAATCCAAAATTAAAGAAGATCAAGACAAGTCCACTAGCAAAAATAAAAAGCTATTAGACAAATAAAAAATAAAAGTCATAGTGAAAGCAAGCAAAAGTTGATCTCTAAGTATGCCTTTCCATCAAAAATCACAAAGGGCATCTATCAAGAAAAAAATTCAAACAAAGAGCTTGTTGAATCAAGTTCTCCATCCACATCACTCTCACTCATACCATATATTTTGTTCCACCCATCCATGATCACTTATCTATCATATCATACCATTGGTGATTTCTTTCAATGTATCTTTTATAATGACCCCTTCACGTACTCTAGCTCATTGGTATCCCAAGCTCCTTTTCATCTGAAGCCTGATGGCCCATGTAGTGTTCATATTAGGGATCTTATCATAACCTCTTTTTTCTTCTACATATACCACCCTTCATATTTTCTACTTACACTCATCATCTAGATCATGTCCTTTCATCCAGCACAATCATCCACACATGATTGGGGCATCGTCAAGGTAGTCTATGGATCTAGCACTTATCAATTCTATACCTAGCTTCAAAAAGCTAGGCTAAAAGTCTTAAAACAATACAAAAAAATGAGAAAAAGTCCTAAAAAAATATAGAAAAAGAGAAAAAGCCTTAAAAAATACACAAAAATTGAAAAAAATAAAATAAAAATCGTTACCTTGATGAAAACTTGGCAAATAGGCATCTTGATGATAGCAAAAAAAAATAAAAATCATAAAAATAGTAAAAAGAAAAAAAAAATTTCCAATAGTGAAAACCACATCTATGGCGCTTTGGATAAGTACCATGGTGAAAACCTAACAAACATGCACCATGTGTAGTTAGTTTTTTCTTTGTCATCTATTATCACTCTATCTGGTCTTCCACCCTAATTCATAGTAATGTCTTTACCTTCCATCATTCCCCATTTGACACCCATCATCAGGCTTTGTCATCTCTATCATGATTTACAACTAGTTGATGTCTTCTGCCCTTTCTCCTTCATCTTTCATCCATAATAAACCCTTGTCCCCTCCCATCCCTATTAGTTAGTCTTATACCTGATTGGAGAAATTTCCCCACACCTAGCTTGATTGGATTCATTGGAGGTCAAAAAGTTCAAAAAAGACAAAAAAACCAAATATTCCCTAAAAAGATATAAAAATCATAAAACATTGAAAAACCCAAAATAATCAATACATGTCAAAACCAAAAAATATTTAGATAACTTTAAAAAAAAATCCCAAAAATAGAGTCAAATTCAGTTGTGTCACTCTTTGGCATTGTCAAACTATGTTGCCTCTATGACTAGATGTAGGAAAGGCCATCTGTTGATGTACCCCCAAGGCATTAGGTCAATCCTTTAGGTGTTGTCAAATAAAATCATGATTCAATCCTTTTTAATTGCAAAAAATTCAAGAGTCATGTTGAACTACAAGGCCTCTACACATTGCTATGTAGGCAAGGCCATTTGTCGATGAGCCCCCAAGGCCCCGAGGTCAGTCTTTTAGGGTTTGTCAAGTTAGTAAAAATAAATTAGACACTCTCAACTCAGACATGACATCATCATCTGAACTTCAAACAAAAATCTGAAATCAACAAGACAAGCAAGCAAACAAGTCTTCAAGTCAAAATAGTCAATTGTCAAATCAATCAAACTAGTCAAATCGATCAAAATGGTCCTATATAGGATGTGTCCTTCTTGAAACCAGAACTTGCCACTATCACACTTTTTCATTTTCCTTATATAGGTAGTTACATGATCAAAACCAGACTTGACATCTTATATGACATGTTTCTTCTCCTGAAACTAGGCCTTGTCAAAATAGTCAACCCATCACTCACTTAGTCACTTAACACACTAGCAAACACTTTTGGCAAATAATCTAAATGAGTGTTGACCTTGTTAGTCTACTTTTTCTTATCTTTTTGATTTACTTCGGTCATAAAACTAGCCACCTCGACGATGTCCCATAAAGGATTTAGAGGAGCGATGATGTCTCATCTTTTATTTGATTATTGTGTGCAGTTTGTCTTGAAAAAAAGACTAGGGTAACTTTTCCCTTAGTATGAGTTAAGAAATTCCTTGTTTATGACTGCCTATTTTACAGATGGATGACCTTGCACACCTTGGTCTATGTCATATCATGGTTTTTGTTGTCCATTTTTCATATTATGCCGCCCAATGATGATTAAATGCATAAGTATTGTATAGAATTTACTATATGTCTACAAATTATCTCAACTAGCACTATCGCAACATCTAGATCTTCTATGCTAGCATCCATCTTTTCTATGCTAACATTCACTGTTGCATATCTTTTTCTTTGACACAACACAATAAACTACATTCTATCAAAGAGGGGCAAATGTAGACACTTCTGCACCATTCTCTCTTCTTTGCCTGCATAATTAAGTAATTTTAATTGTTTAATTATTTTAATCGCATTCCTCTATTAATTAAATAATTTTGATTATTTCATTAATTCACCTTCCTTTTCTTAATTCCTCTTTTGATTAATTTATTTAATTATGTCACTAATGAACCAAATGTCTTTCTTTTGATTAATTAAATAAATTATATTTATTTAATTATGCCATTAATTGATCCTTCCATCTTTATAATTAAATACATTTATATTTGTTTAATTATTCATATCACTTTCAATTATAATTAAATAATTAGTCTAGATTATTTAACCATAAATCCTCTTCCACTATATTAAATAATTAATGTGAATTAATTATTTAATCCATCCACTTTATAAATTTAATTAGTTAATTAAATAGAATGCCTATCCTCTTCAATATTCCTTATTTTGACTACCACTTTTCATAAGTTAACTAAGTGGATCCACCACTTCATCTCACTTTGTTTGAGAAAGTTTCCGAGTGGATCCACCACTTTACCTCACTCTATTTGAGGTAATTTTCAAATCAACTCAACTATTTGAAAGTTAACTCATTAATTAATTCCTCTCATCAAATCACGACTGTTGATCTTTAATTAATCCTAGCCGCCCATTCAAACAACCTCTCTATAAAACAGACTTTTCTTGGCCATTTCAATCAACTGGAGAATCTCTGAAAGAATTCTTCTGCACATAATTTTGATTATTTTCTATCATTGTCACAGGTTTTAGTTGCATCTTCAACACTGAGGGCACTTGGAGCTTCAAATCAAAATGGAGAAAGGTAATGGAGGTAATTCGGTAATGACATAGGTTTGTGTTTGCACTAATTCATTAGTTTATGATCTTTTGTGCTAATCTGTTCTTTATTACTTGATCTTTGGTTTGAATTTGGTTTCTTGATCTAACCATTTGTAAAAACCATTGATCATAGAGAGGAACGTGCAAGATGTAATTAAATGAACATTTATAAAAGTATTTATTAATTGATCATGTTAAGTGAATATTAGAAAATTAAATAATTAATTTAATTATTTAATCTAGAAGTTAAAAAGTGGTTTAATTAAATAATTTATAATTATTATTTAATATGAGAAGGGTCTTTGATGTTAATTAAATAATTAATGATAACTATTTAATTAAAATAGAAGAATAGGTGATGTTAGCAACATAATTAAATAAATGAGGTTTATTTAATTGATTAGGAAAAACAATGTTTAATGAGGGAATTATTGAATAAATTAGATTTATTTTATTAGTCAAGGAGAATAAAGATAATCAAGATTTTATTAAATAAATAAGATTTATTTAATTAGTCATAAATGATGATTGAGGATGAATTAATTAAATAATGTTAAATTACTTAATTAATAGTAGAATACAAAAAATGATAATAATAAAATAATAAAACATTATTAGCATAGGCTATTTATTGTGGGCTTTACACCGAAAGTCTCACCAAAAAAGTCCTCACAATCCTCGGGCTCTTAAAACCCAATGTTAAAAAAATAGGATGTCGATAGGCTATTGTGGGCTTTTGCATCGAAAGTCTCACGCCTAAAAAGTCCCCGTCAAATCTCAGTCGCCTGAAAAAAACCTGTCGATTAAAAATAGCGGATGAAAAATTGTGACTAAAAATCGGGGCGATAAAATAAAGGTGCTAAAAATTAGGGGCGATAAGGGTTTTCTTATGCTTATCGCAACAACACGGCCATTTTGTTGTTTCCGTATCTATGCAGGAAGACTAAATAACTCTCTCTGCACATAAAATCGAACATAAGACTGAATAGCTCTCGCTGATCTGCACGTAAAATCAAACTTCAACAGCTTTTAGATCTACTTTTGTTTACTATGAAGCAACAAAAAGGAGATAGGTTTCAGTGGGTTCGTCTTATTTGATAAAAATTCTAGCGTGGTAGGGTTTCGTAAAAATTTTCTGCAAACTTCACCCATCTTTTGTCATCGGCATTGTTGACACCATGACACAATTCGTGCAGAATCCTGTTAAATGGATTTTGTGTTAAATTTTTTTTTAATACTTATTATATTTTGATTATTTAGGTACAGCTATCTTTTTTTCTACGCCTTTCTTCCTAAGACTTGGGGTTACAACCGTATTCAAATCACATCCCCTGTTTCCTTCATTCCTCAAAAAGATGACTTCGTGGAACATAGGAAGTTTTGATGGTATTTGATAAGTGCATGGATTGTGGATGGCAATGCGAGGAGCCCTGAATAATTTTCAGCCTGATTTTGAAACTATTGATTGCGAGTCTGCCAGCGAAGGTTAAAATGAAGATGAAATTCCTTCTGTCTCAGAAAACTACGAAGATACCGTGACAGAGGAGCAGGAGAAAGAGGTCTTTTGCGAGTCTTTGGTTTAAATATCCCTTTGACGCAGCATTGACGCAATATGCAAATGCATTGGAGATCGCTCCAGATCATCCTATGGCAAACGAGATTCGTTCTATTTGTTATGCCAATCATGGAGTTTGTTATTACAGATTGGTATGTACTACAGAAAATCCTTTTAACGGAGATTTATTTCAATCATTACAGGATAAGATGAAGTAGAGATGTTTATGTAAATTTTCTAATGACAACATAGGTACCAGACAAGGAGCATAGCTTAAATATGACATATCCAGTTCTTAGAACCAATCAAAAAGAACCATCTAGATCAATGGCATTCCCCTGGAATACCACAATTTCAAAATAAGCAAGTAATACCCAAATTGACTCAAAGGAAATTTGTAAACAGAGGTGGACTTGTAGAGTGGCATCCCTTCATTTAGGATTAACCCATGGTAAAAATATCCAAAGCATTAAATTGCGTGAAATACTAACACTTTTATGTATAACTTTGCATTCACCTTGATACCTTTTGTGGATGTATTTGAAGTATGCTTAAATTCCCTTCTGTCTGTATGCCATTCTCATAGAAGCACCCACAAAAGTAGCATCACTCGAGAATCTTACATTTTCAAGAAAAAACAGTAATATTTAAATTGAGTACAGTAATAATTTGGCAACAGAGCTGGGTCCTCAAAGTTGCATTAATTCAACAAGCAGTGGTAAGAATGTTCAAGTTTTAGATCTTGAATTCCTAGTATTTCTAGACATAACCTTGCACACAACTTAATGTCTTTAGTGAACATAATTATACTATGTTTCAATTCCCTACTCATCAACGCCCTTCCCAAACATACATCCAGAGAATAATAGCATTGCACTAGAATCTCACATGAGTCAAAATAACAATACTCAAATTGATTGCAATGATAATTTATAAGCAAAGCAGCACTTAAAAGTGAGAACGATTCAAGTTCAACGACCGAAGTGATAATGTCCTAAGCATAAAATCACTTGTGAAATGGTGATGTCAAGGGCAATTGGATTCTAATGCATCCTAATGCCTTTTTTGGATGTATTGGCATTTCTTTTCTCTACAATGGCATTCACATGATAGTATGCAGAAGAATAGCATTCTCCTAAATCCACGCAATATCAATGAACAACTAAAAATAGGTGATTAATAAAGTGCTAATTTATAAATAGAGATGGTAAGAATCTCCTGAAGCATATAATTCTATGCATAATTTTGCAATGTCGAGCCAAATCCGACACTACAATAACATGTCTATGGACATGTAGCTAGCTTTTGATGCAATGGTAATTGAGGTACATTTGAATGTGAATCATTTTTACAACAAAAATTAGTGGATATATTTAAGCTTAATCCATGTTCACAAACTTGTGTGTCCCAGGTTAAAGTCCCCCACCCTAATAAGGCAACCCACAACTTGAGCGTCATCCCTATTAAAGGCAGCCCCTATGAAGCTTAAAAATCATCAACTCGAACAATATTTCTCTTCAATTCATCATGGTATTTATATTTCAGAGTCAGACTTAAAAACGTCATGCATTTGAACAGGGCCAAAATCTTTTAGCCAACATGAAGCAATTATTCATGTCCATTTTATAATTTCAGTGTGATTTCGTGCATTTACACAAAGTCGTGGGAAAGATATTTCTAACCATTTCCTATTCACCTTTCATAGCGAACAGGGTCACCCTGTACATTGTAAATTATTCATATTACTCTTTACAAACACTCCATATCCAGAATTTCAGAAATGCTACTACTTCTAGAAAAAGTATCAATAATCCATACTAAGGATAAGATTGGATTAAAAAGCATAGAATTTCCACATACATTTGGCTATAAAATGTTTCCAAAATATGGGTGTAGCTTACCTTCAAGCCAAAGTACAGAGACAATAAAATTCTAGCCAAAACGCTCGAGCCTATTATTAGAGTCTGCAAATTTGGTGGCTTGTATATGTCAACAAATAATATATTTGAAGGATCAATAAATCTTGCTTGACACCACAATTTTCTTCTACCACTTGTGTGTGATAGAGGATTACATTTGTACAGGTTAAAATTGATGCAATGATTGCAGGATATTCACCATTTGGATATGTTTAAAAGGCTTTAGAAACTTCAGTAAACACAATTGAGCCAAAATCCACAACATTTAATAGCATCCTCCCTGCCTATACCAAAATGGTAGCTTTAGAAAAGGGTATGGAGATTTGTCAAAACATAATAGAAGGGAGATTTTTGCTAGATATAATAGTTGAAACTGCATTAACATCAAAAATTGTTAAGGAAAACTATTTTTTTAGGCATGTACACAAAATTTGATAGCAAAGACAAGGCACATGAACTTCTTTCAACAATGCCACCTAGCCACCAGCAACTCTCATTATGAAGACACGTCCACAGTTTGAAAACAAACCTCTGACAAAGGAAATAACTCCTTGCAGCCATTAGTGTCCAAGCAACATAAAGAAGCACAAGTTTCAAAATCTCCCAATGCATATTCTTGCGCATGATTTTCTAAACATTTAATACAAAAGACTTTCCCATCTGCACACTGTTTAATAAATAAATTTATGGTTTTAATAGTAATTAAATAAATTTTAGGGCATGGCATGATAGAAATTAATTTTGACACTCCTAGATGAAGATGTGATCAAAAGGTTACCAAAACCAACATTTGGAAGCATGCCCAAAGTATACCGGTGACCCCAACCTATATGATTTTCATGAACTACGTGTTTCAATTATATAGTTATTGCTTGTAATTTCAAGCATTGTGAACCAAAGTGACTACCGGATCAAACTTATTCCACCTAGCTTCACATCTAGATGTCAATTTTCCTAAACAACCAATCAAATGTTGTGCCATGAAGTTTCACAATGTAAGCACTGAGCAAATCACTATTTACAGTAGACACACATGTATCTTCCCCTATACATTAATCTATTCAAATCATACTCTTACAACCTAAATTATGTGCAAATGTGATGATTACCTGAAGATTGAACTTGTGGCATATTTCAGACTTGGCATTAGGGTCCAAACCAAGCTCAGGTGCAACTACTCCACCAAAATTGAACTTATGATCAAATTCTTTCCTTGCACTATTGTTATAACCAAGTGTCCATGATGATTGAACTTGCCATCATATTTTGTACTTAGCATTAGAGTCAGCTACTATCCTCAATGTAGTTATCTATCACTCTGATGGGATTTTCTTCCATGTCAATGCTCTCCTTAATATTCTAGGCCATGGACACCAATCTGGATCACTCCGTAAACCCCAGCATTGCTCATTATACTGCCTAATATCAAGGGTTCATATAGCACGAAGCCAACTTTTGTCATCGGCACTGTTGACACCATGACACAATTTGTGCAGAATCTTGAGGTAAATCACCATCCATAAGCAAAGAAGTATCATTAATACTATTTTAACATTTTGTCCACCACTATTACTGAGCAAAAATTTCTTCACTGTTAAATGGATTTTGTGTTAAATCTATTTTTTAATACTTATTATATTTTGATTATTTTAGGTACAGCTATCTTTTTTTCTACACCTTTTTTCCTAGGACTTGGGGTTACAACCATATTCAAATCACATCCCTTTTTTCCTTCATCCCCCAAAAAGATGACTTTGTGGAACATAGGAAGGTTTGATGGTATTTAAGATGAATTCTATTGCAGCTTTCTTCTAATGGATCAAACCATGATGAGCTAGAATTTCAAGTTGTTTTGAGTTTGTGGAGAGAATAGAGGATTTACCTCTGGTATGATCCCACCAAAGACTTTCAGTTCTATGGTGTACTATGGACTACTCAACACATCTTGTATGTTTCCCTTTTTTATCATTAATGAAATGAATTTATTAATGTTTATATGTTGCTATTATATTGTTTTGATATGACTGAATCTGAATCACATAAAACTATAGATTCATGGTGGACAACGTGCCAACTAGAGTATTCAACAACCATAATTTCAGTGTTCAGTCAATGGAAGAATCTTCAGAAGAAGATATTGCAAGAATAAAACTACAGATTGTTGGTAGACAGCATGCCATCCAGAGTGTTCAACAACCACAATTCTAATATTAATATGCAAATCTCATCTACACCTTTTTAGAAGTCTATATGTATTATAAAGCAAAAAAAATGTAATCGAATGTACACACCTCAACAATAGGAGTCTAAAATACATGAATCTCAACCCCTTGTTTTTGAAATTAATTCTTTTCTGAGTTAAAAAGTTTGGAACATATTTTATGCAAATAACTATTCTAAACATGTGTTTCATTTTGACTCAAACTAATATAAAAAACAATCGGCGTAACCATTGCACCTCCTTTCGGTGCAAGTGCTAGTTAATCATTTTAGGGGAAGACGGGTGAGATTTAGTCAAAACGTGTTGTTTGCATCAGAGAAATTTCAGATATCTACAAAAACAAGTAAATTTATTATCAAAATAATTGATAGATACATATTTTTAGAGTTTTGTTAACTAATATAACATTCTAATAAATTGCTAAAAATTATATTTTTTTAATATGTTATCATCTACCTAATACTTGATGGTGCAACCTACTCAAAAAAATGTAAGATCCTAACACAAGTTTATCCAAACTCAAATAAATTCATTCTAAAAAGTTTACAGCTTGAATTCTCATATTTAAAATTGGCCTAATATTCACTCTTGAAGAATTTCATAGACTTAGAAGGCATATACACTTTGACTTAATAGAAACTTCAATTTCATAGTTGAGGAGACTCCTAGACATCCTTAGTTACTAAGAAAACACATAGCTATTAGGTAGATCATTTCTATAATCAAATGTGGGCTTATATTGGTAATAAATATCACATCACAGTAATCTAGATTTGTGCACTAAATATTGGTTGTACTTTAGTATTGACACTTGGCATTCTTAGGTTTACTCTTAAATTTTTTTTGTTCAAGCATTTTGAAAGGACAAATTTAGAAACTTTAGGTCTTAAAGTCTTCAAGCCCCGAGAAGAGAACATGAGAACATGTGACCAATTCCTATTGGTTTTGTTCATTAGATTTCTTAGATTTAATAAACATAAATTCATGTACATGCAAGGATTATCTGAATCTTGATTTATTTGGTGCTTTTATGGGGCTTCCTAAATATATACGCATTTTATGCCTCTCATTTACCATAGCCTCTTAGTTTTAGATTTCAAATGATTCTAATTCTACATGGTTCAATAGATGTAAGCCATGCATTAAGTTTTGAATTTTTTTTATTTATTTCTATAATTAATAAAAAAATATAATTATAACTAGAGATGTAAATTAACATTACTTTTTGGTGAGTGCCCATGGTGGAATACTTTGTCTCATTTTCAGGTGTAGACATGAATGTCGTGAATGATGAAGACATAACTACACTTGACATAACATTTGTAGTAGCTCCACACAACCCCAACTATGCCATCCTCATCAAATAGAAACTGGAAGGCGTAGGGGCTATTGGTTGATGTGCCAAAATATAATACTGTAGCAAGATCATCATGGACATATGAAACAGTGCCAACTGTCCTCCCAAATAATTGTCTCTGACTAGTTGTCGAGACAACCAGTGTAAAAGAAGTGGTGAAGGCTGCGATTTGAAAAGATTACGAAATGCCCTATGGTGCTTCCAAGATGACATTTTATAAACTTTTACAAATTTACATATACTCTTGACACCACTGACCACAGCCTTCACCACTTCCTTTGCAATGATTGTCACCTGGTTACTTCTACAACTAGTCGGAGACGATTATTTGACAAGACAGTCGGCACTGTCCCATATGTCCGCGATGACCTTGTTGGTCTCAATCTTATGGACGATAGTAACATACGTGAGCGCTACCATTCGAGAACTTGGAAAATAAGAATGAGGAGGTTTCTTCATATATAGAATGCTTTGGGTAAGAGATATTTGTGGCAATCTCACCACCAGTTCCAGTTGACATGCTGCTTTTGTTTTCGGTTTTTTTTGGGAATGGAGGGAGTCTCTCTTGTCTAGGCATTTTCTGAATGAATGCAGAGTTTATCATTTTGCAAGTTGTGTTCAAATTTGTTATTTGTTTTGAATTCTAGCTTTGGTTAGTATCTGAGCAAACTATTTTGTTGGTTCTTTACAATAAAAAATAGTGCTTTCATATATTGCAGTTTCTCGGAAACAAATTAGACCATTCATTTTATATTTCTCTTTGAAGTTCCATTGACTGCCATGGTGTGAGAAAACTGGTTCATTGTATGTGTGTTTGGAAATATGAGAATCGATCGATTTTATAGTTTCTCCGGTGGTGGTTTTTCATAGTTTTTTAAATAAAGGAAAATTCTCTACAACAATTTATTGTCACAAAAAAATTAAATTAAATTAATCGTAAGTTTGGCAAACTTTTAATGTGATGAATTTTTCCCAATGGTGAATTAACCTGTCATATGAAAATTTTATGACAGTTTAGTCATTTAAATGTCTGTCAAAAAAATATTTAATTTATAAATTTTTATATAAAATCTTTTATAAATACAACATCTTGAAAAATTAGAAAACAATTATAATTATTAGTAATAAATATAAAAATCTATTGTTAGAATTAACAATTAACAAAATTTTCTAAGTTCATATTAAAAAACCAATCTTGTTAAATATATTTAAAAGTTAAAAATAATTATATTCTATTTTGAAAAGATTCTAAATTAATATATATATTTATAATAATATTATAAATGACATATATTAATATAGAAAATGACAACTATTATAAAAATGTCAAAAGTTTCTAAATTTATATTAGAAAATATTCAAAAAATTTATTCTATTCTAAATTATTTTTTCTTTTTATAATAAAAAATATAAAATAACATATATTATTAATTAAAATATTATATATTATATTTTTGCTTATAATAATTTTGTATGGTTTAATAAAAATATAGCAAGTCAAACTATATGGTCTGATAAATTTAAAGCTATAATATATGGTCTAAACTTGGAAAAATGATCAAATAGATCATCAAATTTGTCCCGAGCCATTTTTAGAGTGAATTATGTTATTTGATTTTAAAATTAAAAAATATGTTTTTTATAATTTTTGTTGACTAGAATTTTTTTTTTAATATTATAATATTTATAAATAAATTATAAATGTATTATTTATAAAATTATAATTAAGTGTAATGATAAAATTTTATATTTATGTTAATTTTTTGCTAGTAGTTTTATGTTTATTTGAATAGAGTATTTGAATAAATATTTTTATCAATCAATAGCATACTCTTGTATTAAATTTCTATAAAAATTTAATATCTTCTATTCTCTTCATTTTTACTGACATTTATTTCTATGTATTCGACCTTATCCTTATTTATACAAGTTTTCCTATATTTACTTGAAATCTATTCAATTGTGTGTGATCATGCTCACCATTATTCACTATGCTTTTCATATTAAATTTTGGAAGAGGTTCATTATGTGTATTTTGAGACATGTGAGTCGTGGTCTAAATTTGATGGTCATATGAACATATTTTAATATTTTATTGTAAAATTCAATTAACACTTTAGGGAGATTATATCACATTAAAGGAAATATTTTGAATAGATGGATTTATATAAGAGTACTATAATATATATTTTTTTTGTATAATTTTATTGATAAGGTATATTATATTATTTCAAAGGTAATTTTTAATGGATAATTATCATTAAAAACTTGTTTAGTTGGCAAGATTGATTGTCAAATTTAGGTTGTAATGTCAATTAGTTGAGTTTTATAACTTCTAGGGATAACTGCCACACTTTGTAATTTGTTTAAATTTACCAAAATGGACAAATTAGTTATATTTTTTGGTTGAAAAATAGTAAGAATGTGTCCTTATAATCTGGATTTCTTATACATACTTTTTTTAATAATATAATATTTTAAATAAATTATGGATACATTATATATAAAATTATACATGTGTGTGTGACAGTGAAATTTGTATATCCACATTAATTTCTATTTTTTATTTAAAGTTTTTCTTGATAGAATTCCTTCATATAATGACATCACAAAGTAGTATATTCTTGTGTTAATATTCTCTCACAACTTAATAGCTTTCTCTATTTTCTTCATCCCTATTTACATTTGCATTTATGAATTCAACTTTATTTTATCCTCATTTAATCACGTCCTTATATATTTGCCATTTAGATATTATTTACCATCTTGCACAGTACCCATGTCAACACATTTGTTCATTGTCTCAAAAATACCAATCACATCCATTTTCACTAGCTATTGTTAGCCATCTTGAGGCTCATTTTTTAATTATTAGTATATATTGGTATTCAAAGATTCATTTGTGGGTAGCAAAAAATACTGGTTCACTTTTGTGCATTTTTGGGTCACAATTTTTTATTTTTTAGTATTTATCACACTTTTCCAATTATAACAACTATTAAGTGTTTAAGAAAAAATTAAACTAATGGTTTATGAGATTTTTTTTGTAGATTTAATTTATATTTCAATTTATTTTTATATAGAAGTTTTTCTATCATATTTGGTTACTTTTTAATTAGCCAATAGGCTATTTGTGTGAAATTTGGTCAAAATTTTTGTCAGCCTCCCTGGTTTATGATCAACCTTCCAATGGTTGTGAAAAAGGTGGCAATTTTTTTTATTTAAATAACTTTGCTTGGAATTTTCATTAGCCTCTCGGTTATCCATCAACCTTCTCATTTCTTAAGCCTTCTAGCGGTCATGAAAATGGTGGCAGAGGTAGTTGTTGGTGCGCGTTGGGAATAGGGTGGTGGATTTCCCACCACGTGGATAGAGAAAGTCGCCAAAATTAAACACTAGTTGACATCAACATTAATTTTTGTATGCTTTTTGTGTACTAACGATGGTTGTAATAACAACTATCATTTAAGACCTCAGGAAACATAGTGAATGTCTATGAAATTTTTGATAAGGCATTGTTGGGTCTCGTTCTATTGTTATACCTACTATCAAAGTTGTGAGCAAGGAGGGTAAGCTTTTGTGAGGGTGCAAGTTCAATCGAGCCTTGTATAGCATTTGCAAAGGTGGTTGGAGGATACTTTTTTTTTTTGCATGGGGCAATGGTTGTAAAAGATAAAGAAAAGTGTTTCTATGATAATATTTTTCCCATTTTGTACAAGGAAGTTAGCAGGAAGAGGTGTGTTTAAAGCAAGCGGGAAGCGGTGCATATCAAAAAAACCCTTTGTGATATTGTTTCATTTGTGGTTCGCAGTTTGTGGCATGCTATATTGTTTGATTTCTGATAAGGTACTATTGATTGTTTCAAATTTTCATAAGTTGTTGTTGAGAAAACACTATATAGTTTGTAAAAATGAATATTGTTTCATTTATGGTTCATGTTTTGTGTCTATGGTTTTGCATGGGTTTGTTACTATGAATTTTTGTGGGTTTCTCTTTATCGCTTTCATTTTCTGGCTATGTTTGCAGTGAAATAAAATTGTTTAGGCTATGCAACTTTTTTTAGGCTTCAAGAAACAAGGCAGCGTAGAGAAAGCTAGTGGGAAGAGGTCTGTTTGAAGCAAGCGGGAAGAGGTGCATATAGAAAAATACCTTTGCAATATTGTTTCATTTGTGGTTTGTGGTTTGTGGTAGGCTATATTGTTGGATTTGAAATAAGGTATTGTTGATTGTTTCAAATTTTGATAAGGTGCTATTGAGAAAATACTATATATTGTTTGGTTTAAGGTTCACATTTTGTGGCTATGGTTTTGCATGGGTTTGTAACTATGAATTTTTGTGTTTTATGGGTTTCTCCATTTGGGTCGGTGTTCAAACCAGTATTGTTTGGTTTATGGCTTCCGTTTTGTGGTTATGGTTGCAACAAAATAAAATAGTTAATGTTATATAGTTTATGTTTGAGTCCATTGGGCATTGCTGATTATTGTTCTCTGGCTTAGGCTATATTGATTCATTTTCAAAAAGGTGTTGTTGAAAAGGCTATATTGTTTCAATTTTGGATAAGGTTCTGTCAAGAAAAGAGTATATTTTTGTATGGGTTTGTTACTGTGAATTTTTTGTGGGTTTCTCTTTATGGCTTCCATTTTGTGGCTATGTTTGCAACTGAATAAAATTATTGATGTTATGCAGTTTTTCTTAGTTGTTGTTGTCTAGCTCAGGCTATATTGTCTCATTTTTAATAAGGTTTTATTGGGAAGACTATATTGTTTCAATTTTTGATAAGGTGTTGTTGAGAAAAGACTATATTGTTTGTTAAAAGCAATATTGTTTCATTTATGGCTTTTGTTTTGTGGTTATAGTTGTGATGGAATAAAATAGTTAATGTTGTATAGTTTATGTTTGATTACTTTAGGCATTGTTGATTATTGTTCTGTAGCTTAGGCTATATTATTTCATTTTTGATAAGGTGTTGTTGAAAAGGCTATATTGTTTCAATTTTTGATAAGGTTCTATTGAGAAAGGAGCATATTTTTGGATGAGTTTGTTATTGTGAATTTTTGATAAGGTGTTGTTGAAAAGGCTATATTGTTTCAATTTTTTATGAGGTTTTGTTGAGAAAAGAGTATATTTTTGCTTGGGTTTGTTATTGTGAATTTTTTTGGCTTTCTACTTATGGCTTCTATTTTGTGGCTATGTTTGGAACAAAATAAAATTGTTAACATTATGCAGTTTTGGTCAATTGTTGTTGTCTAGCTTGGGCTATATTGTCTCATTTTGGATAAGGTGTTGTTGAAAAGGCTATATTGTTTCAATTTTTGTTAAGGTGTTTTTGAGAAAAGACTATATTATTTGTTAAAAGAAATATTGTTTTGTTTATGGTTGGTGTTTTGTGGCTATCATTTTGCATGGGTTTTGTGGGTATGGTTTTGTGGGTTTCTCCATTTGGGTTGTTGTTGAAACAAATATTGTTTGATTTATGGCTTCTGTTTGGTGGTTATGGTTGCATTAGAATAAAATAGTTAATGTTATATGGTTTATGTTTGATTCCATAATGCATTTTTTATTATTGTTCTTTAGCTTAGGAAATATTGTTTTATTTTCAATAAGGTGTTGTTGAAAAGGCTATATTCTTTCAATTTTTCATAACGTTCTGATATGGTTTTGTTGAGAAAATACTATATTGTTTGTTAGAAGTAATATTGTTTAATTTATGGTTGGTGTTTTGTGGCTATGGTTTTGCATGGGTTTTGTGTATTGTTGATTGTTTTTCTCTAGCTTACACTATATTGTTTCATTTTCAATAAGGTTCTGGTCAAAAGGATATATTGTTCCATTTTTTATACAGTGCTATTAAGAAAAGACTATTTTTGCATCGGTTTGTTACTATGCATTTTTTTGTGCTTTGTGGGTTGCTCCATGTGGGTCATAATTGAAATGAATATTTTTTGATTTATGCCTTGCATTTTGTCCCTATGGTTGTAATGCAATAAAATAGTTAACCTTATACAGTTTATGTTGATTTCCATAAGGCCTTGTTGATTATTGTTGTCTAACTTTAATATAGTTAACACTATATAATTTATGTTGATTTCAATAAGGAATTGTTTATTGTTGTTGTCTTCCTTAGGCTACATTGTTTCATTTTGATAGGGTGTTGTTGAAAAGGCTATATTGTTTCAAGTTGCGATAAGGTGGTGTTGAGGAAAGATGAGGAAAGACCATATTTTTGCATGGCTTTGTAACTTTGGAACTAGTATCGTTTGATTTATGGTTTTCATTTTGTCATTATGGTTGCAACACAATGAAATAGTCAATTTCATTCAATCTATGTTGATCATTGTTTCCTAAATTGTTAGTTGATAGGCTATTTGTGTGTACATTGTTTGGAATTCCTATCATCCATCCTGATTTTTGAGCTTTTTGGTGCTTGTGAAAAGGTGGAGGATGTTTACTCTAAATTTTGTTAGAATTTGTCAACCTCCTGGTTATCTGTCAACCTTCCCATTTTTAAGCCTTCTTACAAAGGTGGAAAAGGTGGCATAGGTAGTTGGCATGCATTGGGAGTAGGGTGGCAGATTTCCCATCACGTGGATAGTGAAGGCCACCAAAATTAAGTGTTGGTTCACATAAACATTAATTGATGTATGTTTTTCGTGTACTGGAGATGGTTGTACTAAGACCTATCATTTATTCATTTGTTTCTTCCATTTAGTGGTCATGGTTACAATGTAGCTAAATAGTTAATGTTATGTAGCTTATGTTGTTTTCCATAAGGCATTGTCAAGTGTTTTTGTCTAGCTTTAGCTATATTGTCTCATTTTTTACTGCGCAGTCTTGGGAAAAATATTTGAAATCCTTCCTTTAATGGCTTCAAAAAGGTTTTGAGCACATTGTATGTGGCAACCAGTGTTTCTTATTATGTTTAATATAAAGCCTATTGTTGTAAGAGTTCCTTTTTTAGAATGAAACAAATAACAACTTTGTTCCCAAATAAATAACTATGTTCTCAAAACAATAAATATGAATGTTTTGATTCCCTTTCTAATAATGTTTTATTTAATATATAATTCTTATTAAAATGAGTTCCACTCATGGTTCATATGGTACTTAATTAGCATGACAAGGTGTTGAGAGTCAAATATTTAACCATCAAATCTCAAAATAAACACCTAAAGGGGCAATCAAGAACACACATATATAACTAGATATATATATCTATATCTACACATGTATATATCTATTTATATACAAACTGCTATATCTAAATAGATGTGTGTACCATATTTTCCCTTCACTACCAAACTAGTTCCCTTCAAATTTATGAAGAGAGCAAACATCTAGACTGAATTTTACCTCAATTGACTCATTCAGAAGGCTACAAATTCAAATATTTTGTTGCCTATTTAATATATTGCCTAGTCCAAAGCAAGGCATTATTATAGACAACAAAAGGTTTGAATTTGCAACCTTCTTAACTAGTCAATTGAGGTAAAATGTAGTGTGGATGTTTTCTCTCTTAAATGTTGGATGTCATGAACATTAATTTTTGTATGGTTTGTGTGTGTTGGCGATGGTTGTAATAACAACTGTCGTTTATTCATTTGTGGATTTTATTTTGTGGTTATGGTTGCAACATTGCCATATGAATGTTTTGTTTATTATATAATTTGTGTGTGATGGAAATAGTTGTAATAACAACTATCGTTTATTCATTTATGGCTTCTATTTTGTGGTTATGGTTGCAGCATAGCCATATGAATGTTTTTTTTTCCTCTCTAAATAATGTTTTTTTTAATATATAATTCTTATTGAAATTAATTCCATTCATGGTTGATATGATCCTTAATTAGCATAACAAGGTGTTGAGAGTCAAAGATTTAGTCATGGAATTTTAGAATAAAGACCTTAAAGTTCAATGAAGATGATATTAGTAGTTTTACTTATAATAATATGTTCACAATTCAATTATTGCAAAATAGACTGACTTAAAGGTACATACCTATTTCTCTTGTTGGTTGATATGTTGCATTCCACTTTTCTAGAACTTGCATTTTATACTTGTTGAAGTAAGAAAATAGTTTATGCTATTTTCCATAGGGCATTGTTGATTGTTCTTCTCTAACCTTGAGTAAATTATTTGATTTATGGTTTCTGTGTGGTGGGGATGGTTGCAAGGTAATAAATTAGTTCATCTTCTTCTTGATAAGGAATTCTTAGCTATTTTTGTGTGTGTTTAATGATGGTTCTTATTTGTCTAGGCCTTAATAAGATTTTTTTAGAATGACAGTCTGTATATTAAGTCCAAGATGAAACATTGGTCTCGCTATTGATTACAGTGGAAGACCAAAAAATACATTTCCCACCACTGTAATCAATGGCAATATCTATGTTTTTATTACAACTAATACAAAGTCTTTTGTGCATATAAATGTTGTCTGCATATAATTTGACAAAGATACATAAAAATACAATCTAACATCATGCATTGGATGCATATCTAGGAATTTGTTGTTTGGAAATATACACACTAAAAAAGTACATGTAGAAATGTATGTACATGGAATTAGATGTAAAAAATATACACTCTTCCCACTTTCTTCAAATACACCTCTTCATGCTAGCTTTCCTACAAAAATATGGGCAAAAAAATATCATAGGCGACACTTTTCTTTTGCTTTTGCAACCATCGCCCCATACAAAAAACATAAAATAACCTCTAACCACCTACACAAAAGCGAATATTATATATATATATATATCCATTGAAAAATAACATAAACTATTTTTGAAATACTCAAGAAATGGTTTTTTCAATATGCACCTCTTCTTGCTTGCTTCAAATGCATCCCTTCCCACTTGCTTTCTCATCTCTCAGTTCTTTCTTCATCGCTTTTCCAACCATTGACGCATGCAAAAAACACAAAATAACCTCCAACTACATTCATAGAAATTCCACAACTGATGATTGCACTTGCACCTACATAGAAGCTTTCCCTCCGTACTCACAACTATCTTAAACAACAAGGTAAACCCATAGAATGACACCCAACAATTCCTTATAAAAAATTGTGTAGACATTGGCTATATTTTTCAAGGATTTTAAAGGTAGGTGTTACTTACAACCATTGTCACTACACATAAAACATACAACAATGAATTCTAATGCCATTTCACTAGCCTTCTCTATAGGTGTGCTAAACACTTTTTAATTAAAAATAAAAAATGATCTACCACTGGTTTTCATGGATTTGTTATTGTGAGTTTTTGTGCTCTGTAGGTTTTGCCATCTGAAGTAGTGTTTCATTTTTCTTTCCTTTTGTGCACATATGTATGTATGTAAAATTAGATGTAGACAACATTCATATATACTTGGTGTGCGAACCCCAACCTTGGTACCTACAAAACAACAAGAATAAACAAGTTAGACAAGAGATTGCAATCCAAAACAAGGATTCCCCATGAAATCCATTTACAACTTCAAACTAGGAAAGAAAATAACAAAGAACACAATGAAAATGATAAAACAAAGATTAAATCCTAATTAGATGTGCAAACTCATGATCCCATGGGGGAATTGGTGCCAATTTGATGTGAAAATTGGCCTTTTCCCAATTCTTATGATGCAATCTTGATGTGTTGAAGATGATTGATCCACTTTGTTGATGAATAATGAGAACTCCAAGCCAAAATCTATGAAAACCTAGCTATGACTCAATGATAATGGATGAAATTCAAGATATATTTGAGCATGGTAACTTTTCCTAGATTGTGGGTGATGAAATGAGGATATGAGCTCTTTATTTATAGAATTCCAAGATGGTTGAATGTCCAAATTTGAGCAATGTGGGGCTAACATTCATCCAATGGTATGATGCCACTTGTCAAGCTATGAATGGATGAAGGATGTGCAAGATTTGGGGTTTGTACCAATAAATGCATAATTTTGAATTTCAAATTTGTTGAAATGACATGTAAGAGGGAAGGGAAAATGCAATAAATGCCACTTGGCTCAAGGCAAAGGACATGTAAGATGAATTTATTTCCTTGTTGGATGTACATATTGACTTGGAATTTTTAATTCAAATTGAGAGAATATTCCAAAAGATGCCTTGTGAGGAAAATAGAGATTTAATAAATGAATTAAATCTATTTTCATGTGCAACTTGCATTATCTAGAGGATGGGACATGAGATGAGATTAAATTAATCAAGGGTTAATTAATTTAATGAGAGGTTTGATGGTGTGACCTATTTGACTCAAATTTGTGGATTTATTTAAATCAAATAAGAAGGAATATGACAAGAGATTAATGAAATAAGGATTTTGATTTATTTAATTAAAAGAGATGGTGTTAGATTAAATCGAATAAGGTTTTAATTTATTTTATTTAATGAATAGACTTTAGAAATTTAATCAAATAAAATTGATTATTTAATTAAATAGGGATAATTAGATCAGATGAATTGATTTAATTAACAAAAGAGATGGCTTGATTAGATAATATGATTTATTTAATTAAGAGAGGAATATTGATGAATTTAATCAGATAGGGGAATTTGATTAAATGGTTAGATCGAGGGATGATTCAGGAAGAAATGATGTTAGTAAGTCAGGATCAGATGCACAATATCAATTGGTATATTTTACGTGTTTACATTTTTCTCCTCTTTGAAGCAATGCACTCGTTGTGTTGGTTCAAAGAATAAACGATCTCGATCAAAGCCAAAAAATTTCAATATTTAAAAACTTGCCCCACTGCTGCATGGCGAGAGAAAACATGTCATTATAATGACCCCTCGAGAGATCAGACAAATTTTTTATTTTTTTGGCTGATCTCGCAAAAAAAATGACAAAGTATCTAATAGGTTTGAAAGGGCTCTGGGAGGCTAAACACATGTCTAAACATAATAAAACAATGAAAAACAAGCCTCAACCTAACGAAAACAAGTTCGGGGGTCCAGAACCCTAGCAGGACAGCTAAACAAGGTAAAAAACCCTAATTTTTAGGCTTAAAAGGGGCCCGAGGGGTCACTTTCAAGTCATTTTCACACACCTCCACTAGCAACCTTGAGATTTGAGCTCTGACTCTCCTGCAATATGGCACAATGACAACTTCCCCTACACATCACTAATCAAGTTCGGACATACCAGTGGCCACCTGGCATCTGGGCACCGGTATGTGACCCTTACCCAAGCTTCGTCTTTACATGTAATGCCTTAATTAATGCTTTAAAGGAGCGGCTCACCTCCAGTGGTGCTATATAGCGCCGCTCGACATTCAAACTATGCCACATGGTGCTATTTTGCACTGTAGTGGTGCAGTTGAGAGTTTAAAAACTCTGACACTAAGCTGGGTTTGGCAGGCTGATTTGATAAAGTTGCAAGGCAGCATCGCCCATTTCACAAAAACTACAATGCTGGAGGGGAAAGTGTGCCACAGCAGTGCCATTTGGCTCTTTTTGGGCTCTAGCATCGGAGTTTAAGTAAAATCAAACTACGAACCCATCACAAACTGCACTGCTGGGGACATTTCTAGAGCATCTGACTAAGAATTTTTTTAAAAATTAACATGTTGACCTTCCTTGATGCAAGATGTGACGAGGGAGCTCTACTCTTGGGAGCATCGGTCACGAGATTTGGCTAGTGTCTTATGGGACCTAAGCGATAGGGACCAGGATCGAGTGGGAGTTGCGGGGTTGTGGCACATTACGTACACGACACCTGTGCACACTCACCTAGGGATGTTGTCAGTGTTGGCCGAGAGGTGGTACAACGAGATGTTGTCACTTCATCTCCCTATTAGCGAGGCTACCATCACTCTAGAGGACATTTGGCACATTCTATGATTTCTTATTCACAATCGGTGGGAAATCTTCCATATGGACAAGGGGTGTGAGGCCTGCTGCCGAGTCCTCGCCACACAAGACATCATCTTCTATGAGGGACAAATTGAGTTAGAGCAATATAGGGTTATAGCACCCCCTAGTGCTAGGCGATTGCAGCCATCATTTCAAGTCTCGTTTCCCCAAACAAATGAGGGTGATACTTCAGTCCCAATTGGGGGTATTACTGGGAGTAGATGGTTCGAGACAGGCTAGTTCATTTTGCATGGGGACCTGTTCTCCTAGCCTCGCTTTATAGGGACCTTCATGAGTATGTATACATGGATGGCAGAGCGCTGGGCATTGGGGTGACTTTACTTCATGTTTGGGCATGGAAGCACATTTTTGTGCTACGTCCACGTGTCATTCTAGTTTCGATTGGGGCAGATGATGTGCTCATGGAATGATATAGAGGCAGTGTGTCCTTTACACACACCGGTGAGCATGAGATCCCCTACTAGAGGCAGGTCCTAGATGAGATGCTAGTTTTCACTTGGCATCCATACCTTGGTCAGCCTAGATGGGCCAACAATGTTGATCAACTTTTTCATTGCTTCTAAGATTGATACATGTAGGGGCGGGATCATACTATGATCGAGAGGTACTTGCCCGGACACGTGCAACATTAGTTCAGAGAGCCAGAGGATTAGCCTAATGACGACTATGTAGCCATCTTTGCTCGTAGCATGCCATAGGTGTCATGGGGACATTATACTCCTGCCTCAGAGGTAGTTGATAGTTTTTGGCATTTGGTAGCTCAACCATGGGCTTATGATCAGGGTTTAGCAGATCTAGGCACCACCTAGGCCTACAGGGACTGGTTCCACCTCCACTTTGGTTGACCATTCTAGGTGAGGACCCAAATGTGCAAAGAGTCAGAGGCAGAGGGGGAGGCCAAGGATAGAGAGTTGAGGTTCGACAAGATCCACCGGTCGTGCCCCCAGTCCAGCCAGGGTAGGGGGATGTTCATATGCAAGATCAACAATAGGTGCCACCAGTTCCACCACTACGAGTTGAAGGTGAGGATCAGTCTCATGTGCAGCCATGGGTACAGCCTGTAGGACAGGAAAATGCACAGGACACCTTGATTACACAGCTACAGGCCCAGGTTCAGGTGGTGACAGTGAAGAGAGATTAGGCGAGGGTTGAGAGAGAGCAGCTCAGGGCTAAGAGGGATTAGGCCCTGCAGTAGAGATAGGCTGCAGAGCTATAGGCAGCCACTGAGCTAGGCCAACGACAATAGATAGAGAGTATGATAGCCTCCTCCTCTCAGGGTACAGTGTCAGTTCGATTCTACAGGGATGCTATCCAAGAGGCAGAGTATTACCGAAGGGCTTATCATGATACCATGCCTAGAGCAGAGTGGGTCGTAGAGTACTCAGAACAGGCCAGCCACAGACTAGTAGAGGGTCATGGTGACAAGGGTGAGGGTATCATCCACAAGGGCCGAGCTTGATCGAGATGTTACCATACTTTTTGTGCCTTATGGGCTTGTTTTTGATAGCCTGATGGGCCTTTTGTACTGATTGACACATATGTACAGTGATCCGATTTATTCTTTGTACTATGACAGTGATATTATTGATGATATATATGAGCTGATTTTGATGCAATGTACTATGTTCTCCTTTATGCATGGATGGTTTACTTCTATATGCTTTGTAGTGATGTCTTTATGGATGCATTTATTTTTGGTGATGCATGTGTTATGATTATGACTAACAGATCTATATTATGTTAACCCATGATATGCAAAAGTGATGATCTATTTATGATAATGCAAATACAATGGTCCGATATGTGAAGTGATATGATCCATTATGCGCATGCAAAATGATATGTAAATTATGCGTATGAAATGTTAATGAATGGATGCATATATGAATTGTTTGTAATGAATTTTATATGTCTATGCCTATGTGGAATGATTTATGTAATGAATGTTTTATGATGTTATTTATGAGATGATATGGATAATGAAATATGAAATGCAATGGTCATAATGTGCTGCAAATGAAATGGTGTTAATGCATAATGAGATGGTTTTATGAGATGCTTCGAATAACAAATGTTATTATCCTAAACGTAATAAATAATGATGTATGTGATGCAATGATATGTTAATGAATAATGTAATGTGAACATAAGGTGGTGAGATGATGTCATTTATGTTATGAAAGTATGTATGCCTAATGAATTAAATGCTTATATACCTATCGATTATGAGAAAAATGATTTTGAAATGCTTCTGTAGATCCTTATGTGATGATTTATATGAAATGGTTATGAAATGCAAATGAATTTTTATGCGATGGTTGATTATAAATGCCATGAGATGCAATGTAATGGTGAAATGCACTGACATGGATGCACCTATCTATGAAGAATGTTTATGATAACCTGTTTATATGATGATAAAATTGCAATTCGTATGTTTCCTATATGATATGTTTATGTGATATTCTAATGATTTGTGGATGTAGGATTGGTGATGATGATGGTGATGATGATCAACTATCATAGTACCTTGTTAGTCTAGTTAGAAAGAAAAGAAAATTTCATTTCAATGAGACACAAGATAATGCAAATGTAAATGATGATGATGATGATGATGATTACTTGCCGAGGAATTGGGATTTTCAAAGGGCCAAATTTTCTTATGTTTGATAACACACGTGGTATAATGCATCAAGGTATAGAAAACCAGGATGGCATTGTACCCAGTGAGATGGACTTTGACTTGACAAGTAGATAGGAATATTCTTATTCACACCTAACATATGAAAACCTTGGTACAATGCACTTCAGAAGTTTCATACACCTCAGACCAAAACACAAGAAGGTAAACCTATCCATGCAATAGTCAACAAGTTGTCCTAGACCTCTTCCATGCATACCTAACAAAGCAAGTATTCACTGAGGTTATATTACAAGAACGTCCAATAAGCATAGCAGACAAAAGACAATGATCGTTGCCCCATTCCTATTTCTCTAAATTCTCTATTTTGGGATATCATCGAGATGTCCTTGGAATGAGTGAAAATAAGATAAGTCAAAAGATAAAGACCAAGTAAACAACAAAACTGATGCTCTTCAATACCACAAATTAAAAGAGGATGTGTTTTCTAAGGATAAGAACCAAAACTTATTGCAAAAAGATACTACCCATTGTAGGAAGGATTCATCCTAGGACATGTTAGTGGATGGTGGCATGTCATTTTGTTTATCCAGAGTGTTCTAAGAGATGATTGATATGGGACCAATTTAGATGATGTGTTACCAATACAAAGAGATGACCAATTTGCTTATGCACTGACTTAGACCTAAGAATTGACGTTTGGAGTTTTACTTTTTAATCTGCTAGACTTGCTTCTAACTATTTCACCAAAGTTTTGAAGATGACGATTAGTTTATTCTGAGTGGTGTTATTGAGGGTGCAAGCGAGATGAGGTGGATGTATTTTTTCAAATATTTGGATGTTTTTGATGTTTTTGCAATGTTTTGAGGCTATTTTTGGTATTTTTTGAGATTTTGCAAATGTTTTGATTTTTTGATTTTCCAAATGTTTTTGGGATTTTCTAAGATTTTGACCAAGAGACTAACCTAAAGACCTATATTAGGGGTCTCGAGGGCTGATCAACAGATGAGCCTTGCCTACATTATATACGCAGAGACCATGTAGTTCGACTAATGACTCGACTGATTTACAGATGATGATATACATGATGATATGTCAGTTTATTATGATGGACTCCTATAGGACTGACCTAAATGTCTTAGGGGATGATCAAAGATCAACCTTGCCTACTTTCAAGCTCAGAGACGATGTAGTTCAACAACACGACTCTGTTTTTGACTTTTTTGAATGACCTTTTCACTTGTTTTTGGTTTTTGATACGTTTTGATTTTTTTGGATGCTTTTTCTGATGTTTTTGGATTTTCTGATATTTTGATGCTTTTGGATTTTTGGATTTTCTGATGTTTTTGGATTTTCTGATTTTGGGACTTGAAGATCATACACGAATCTGATCTGATAAGAACATGCCCCCAGCGTGATGCAATAGACTATTTCGATAAAGGTAGGACAAACTGACTTTAAGGATGGGCCGAGTAGTACCAGGAGGGATCATGATATGAAAACAAGACCAAGCTATGGTGTAGATGTGAGTGGATGAGTGATGGATGGAGACCTGAATGCGATGGATGATGGAAGTGAAATGGAGGGATGATGTCAAACAAGCCATAAAGATCCTGGTGGATGGGAAGTGCTTATTTATGCAAGGTGCCTGTTTGCCAGGTTTTCACCAAGGTACTTGTTGAAAGTGCCACCGAAGTGGTTTTCACTATAGGACGATTTTTTCTTTTTACTATTTTTTATTATTTTTTCTCATTTTTTCTCATTTTTTGCTTTTTTGATATTTTTTGTTGTCACCAAAATGCCTATTTGCCAGGTTTTTGCTAAGGTAACCATTTTTTAGGACATTTTCTATTTTTTTTTGGATTTTTGGTTATATACCTTAAAAGATTTAGGCATAAAACTTTTTGATATCGAAGCTATTCACGGGCTCTTACAGAGGTTCCCCTTCAGTTGTTGATAACTAATATGCCCCTGATTTGTAACTTGCTGTGATGAAAAAAGGTCCTAACCAATTAGGTTCAAACTTGCCTTTGCTGCTTGGGTTTGGGACATTCTTCTGATTTTCTTTTAAGACCAGCTCTCTGACTTGGAATGTCTTGATTATGATTTTCTTATTGTAGCTCCTTTTGAGTCTATTCTGATAAAATTGTAAATGATTCAAAGCATCGATACATCACTCATCCAATAGCTCTAGCTCATTTAGTCTTCATACCCGATACTCTTCATCTGTGATGAGGTTTTGTAGTGATATCCTAAGGGATGGGTGTGCGAATGGGGTGGTGTCGGTGGGTGTGTGGATGCTGGTTCGATAGGCCAAAAGGGAGGGATTAAGTTGTAGATGCCAGTCACAACCTGTGTCATTGACTATTTTCTTGAAGATTTTTAGAATGGTCTTGTTTGTAGCTTCTACTTGGCCATTGCCTTGGGGATAGTACGTAGTGGAAAAGTGATGTTGGATTTTGAATTTCTCACACAATTCACGAACATCCTAATTCTTGAATGGTGTCCCATTATATGAGATAATGGCTTGTGGGACCCCGTAATGATAGATGAGATAGTTCAAGATGAATTTTGAGATTTACTTCCCAGTTATGTACATCATGGGTATGGCCTCCACCCACTTTGTGAAGTAGTCAATTGTGGTTATGATGAATTTGTGGCCATTAGATGAGGTGGGTGTGATTTTTTTGATGAGATCGAGTCCCCACTGTGAAAAGGGCCATGGTGTGACAATAGGATGAAGCTCTTGAGTTGGAGCATTGATGAGGTCTCCATGCTGCTGACATTGTAGACACTTTCTAGCATGATCATGTGCTTCTCTTTCCATTGTGGGCTAATAATAGCCCATCCTCAGCAATTTCTTGGCTATGGTCATTCCACTTGAGTGTGAACCACATATACTGTTATGTACTTTAGTTAGAGCGGTTAATGCTTCCTCAACATTTAAGCAGCGTAGTAGGGTACCTTCTATGCTTCTACAGTATAAGGTATCACCTAGGATGACAAATCTGGATGCCTTTTTAACAAAGGTTCACTTTAGGTTTGATGATAGGTCAGCGGGTATGATTCCTATTCGAAGATATGTGTAGATGTCACGATACCAAGGATCACCTGGACCAACGATTTCACACATGAATTCTGATTTTGGTACCTCGAATATGGGAATGAGAAGCTGCTTAATCAAGAATTCATATTTTGGAACGTTGTTGGGGATGTCCAGTAGGGACCCAATTATTGCCATGGTGTCTGTTGCTCTGTTGTTGGTTCTAGGAATCTGCTCAAATGTTATTTCTATAAAAGATTCCTTGAGAGTCTCCACCAATTTCTTGTATGGAGTGAGCTTATCATCCTTGGTCTGATATTCCTTATTGACTTGATTTATGATCAATTGAGAGTCTCTGTACACTTTGAGAGCCATGATGTTCCATTGCACTGCTATCTTGAGACCTATAGTCAAAGCCTCATAGTCCACGATGTTGTTGGTACAAGGAAATGCCAGTTTGTATGACCTTGGTATGCAATCCCCTTGTGGGGTGATGAAGAAGACACCAACTCCTAATTTGTGCTATGTGTATTAGCCATCGAAGTATAGTTTCTAGTGGTCTGCTATGCTGAGGTTAAAAATGGATTCATCTGGAAACTCTGAGATAAGAGGATTCTCAGAATAAATAGGTGCTTCTACTAGTTGATCTGCAATAAATTGGCCCTTAATGGCTTTTTTCTCGACATACTCGATGTCATACTTTGACAATATCATTACCCATTTTTTCATTCTTCCTGTGAGCATTGCCTTTGATAAGAGATACTTGAGGGGGTCAATTTTGGCAATGAGCTTTATCTTGTGTGCCAACACGTAATGTCTGAATTTTTGTGATGCAAACACTACTACGAGGCATGCTTTCTCGATGAATGAGTATTTTAGCTCATGACCGACCATTATTCTACTGATATAGTAGATAGCCCTGTTTGTTCTATTTTCATCATGTTGAGCTAGGAGAGCTCCAAGGGTTGCTGCTGTTTATGATACATATAAGATCAATGGCTTTCTTGGGATGGGTGGCATTAAGACTGGTGGTGTTAGTAGATATTCCTTGATTTTCTTGAATACCTCTTCAAATTTTGTATCCCATTTGTATGCTATCCCCTTGTGGAGTAGGTGAGAATATGGGTTCTTCTTGTCTGCTAGTTGTGCTATAAATTGTCAAATGGATTGAAGGTGGCCTTGGAGGCCTCTTAGTTGCCTTAATGTTTTTGGTGCCTCCATCTCAAGGATTTCTTTCACCTTTGCTGGATCCACCTCAATACCCCTCATGGACACTATGTATCCTAGCAATTTACCTGATTGTATGTTGAAGATGCACTTCTTGGGATTTAATCTGACTTTGTATTCCTCCAGTCTATCAAAGATAACACTTAGGGTTGCTATATGATCTTGTCTTTTTCTTGACTTAGCCAGAATGTCGTTGACATAGTCTTTGACTATTTTATGAATCATGTCATGGAATATCAATGTCATGGCCCTCTAATAGGTTGCTCCTACATTGTTTAGGCTAAATGGCATCATGTTCTAGTAGTAGGTCCCCCATGGACAAGTGAAAGTCATTTTATGTTGATCTTCTTTTGCTATCATGATTCGGTTCTATCCTAAAAATCTATCCATTAGTGATAGCAACTCATGTCTTGCTGTCATGTCTACTATCATGCCAATGTTGGGAAGTGGGAAATCATCTTTCGGACATGCCTTGTTCAAAACCCTGAAGTCTATGTAGATTCTGATGGCTTCGTCAGGTTTTGAAATAGGTACCAAATTTGACACCCATTATGGATAATCGATTGGTCAGATGAATCCTCCATCCAACAACTTTTTGAGCTCCATTTTGACCAATAAGGTGATTTGAGGATGCATTTTTCGAAGCTTTTATTTGACCAGATTTGCTTTTGGGTACACTACTGAATGATGAACCACAGTCTTTGGATCAAGTCCTGGCATGTTAGCATAACTCCATGCGAAGTTTATTTGTCTTTCCTTTAGGAATGCCACTAGGATTTCTTGCTCTTTTGATAATAGTGATTCCACATAGAATGTGATATGCGGGGCCTCCTTTGTTCCTAGGTTGACCGGATTGCATTTTTTAGCCAAGATTGTTGACTTTTCCTAATGAATAGCTCTTAATGGAAGATTGAATCCTTCATCCTCGAGCACCTCAGAGAGGTTTTCACCATTGGATAAGTCCTTTTTTTTTACTTTTTTCTTGTCAGAGAGTGCCACAGTGTGGTTTTCACTCAAGGACTTAGATATGATTCTTAGTTTCTCATGTTTGCGACTGAAGGATTCAATCATTTCCCCATAAAAGGCATGTGTGTCCAATCCATTATAAACCTTACTTTGTGATCCCCATCTAGAATTTTGTCCCGCAATCCCATGAATTCTGAGAGTACCTCATCATTTTTGAATGTATCAAGAATTGGTGGCCCTCGTTGGTCATAATCGATGAGTTGGGGATAGACTAAGTGGATCTCATGATTTTGATGGTCTGTTTCAAAGGATAGTGTACTAATTATGCATAGGGTGGTATCCTCAAATAACCTAGGTAGATTGGTCATGGTATCATCATCATTGCTACTAATATAGGACTTCGTTATAAAATTATGTATGCCTCTACCTATGGATATTGGTGAGCGTACTTCTGCTACTATTGGATGAGGAGAAATATTAACCGTTCTAACCAGAGGACTTTGGCCACATATGGTTATACTCAAAGGGGTACATTCGAGGCCAAGATTTGTTATGGGTTGCATCTTTGGCATGATAGGTATTATGATCCCATTGTCGTTTTGTCCTAGTCTTTGATTTTTGTCGTAGCCCATTGTGAGCATCATTTGTAGGCCCTTGCTTGTCTCATCCATTGGTAATTCAGGTGTTGATCTTTCATCTTGATATAACATGTGAGATGGATCTGCTTCAGTAACCTCCTAGGCAAGGTCTCCCCATCTTATGAATTTGGGATGTCTTTAGGAAACATTTGTGATGTGGAAGCTTGATTTCCTTGTGGACGTCCCCATGATCTAGGAGATTGTGGTAACTCTCCTATCACAAAAACATTGTTAGGGAGTTTGTAGCTTCCACCACCATCTTCCTAGATGATGGGCTTGATGTCAAAGATGGTGGGAATGGTGGGAGTGGCAGGTGTCTCTGTCGTAGAAGTGGACGCGAGAGTGGCGGGGTCAATGTATGGTGTGGATGGGCCCTCATCATTTTTTGGCACTTGGGATTTTGTAATATTTTGCTTCAATATTTTTTCAATATGAAAAAGGTTTGGGATCTCCATGGAAGGTAACTTCTTGTCCATTATGTGTAAATTTCATACATTGGTGGAAAGTTGATGCTACTACTTTCATCGCATGGATCCATGGACGCCCTAGGAGGATGTTATATGGCAAGTCAATGTCCAAGACCTGACAAGTGGTTTCCATGAGATTCGGCCCTACTTGAATAGGGAGTTTGATCATGCCTTGAGACAATCTTTCTTGATCATTGTATGCTCTTATCGTGATACCCTTCCCTTTGTCGATGGAATGCTTTGATATTTTCAATTGCTTGATGAGGTTGAGAGAATAGATATTCAAACCCGCACCTCCATCCACCAAGAACCTTTTGATTTTTCTCTTACGTACTATGGATTCCAAGTGAAGTGCACAGTTGTGAGATGGTTGGGCAGGAAAATCCTAGTCAAAGAATGTAAGAAGATTAGGCGTAATGATATTTCCAACCATAGCTTGAAATTGTTCCACATCAAGGTCTGCGGGGATAGTGGATGAGGTCAAAACTTCTTCAAGAATTTTCCTATGGGCAGATGAGATTTTTAGCAACTCCATGATGGATATTTGTGTTGGTGTTCTCTTGAGTTGATCTAGGACATTGTAGCCATTATGGACGGGTCTGGATGCTGGGACTTTGTTTGGCTAGGATGAGCCTGCGATGGTTAGTTTTCTGCCTCTTGTCGTGACTCCACAATCTTCGGCATAGGCGCCCTTGATAGTAATGACCATGTAGTTTTCATCTAGGGAGGCAATGACTATTTCATACACATGATTTATGTTTGATTGGGTGCCTTTCCCTTTATCATTTTTATTCACTTTGTTACCATAATTAAACATTGGGTTTGTATATATCTTAAGATCCTGATTTCTTGTGGGTTGTTCCACGTTTATGATTTTCTTATCGATGAGATCTTGGATGATGTTTTTGAGTCTCATGGAACTGTTTGTGGTATGACCTTTGATTTTATGAAATTCAAAAAAGTTGATTCTTGTTATACCAAGGAGGTTTGAAATCGGGTTCTTGGTAATTCTCGAATGTAGGAGGCTTGATGAGATTTTTGTCAATCAAATTTTTCATTATGTCCTCAAGTGGTTCCCCCAAAGTGGTGTATTTTCATTTGGGATGACTTTTGCATTGGGGTTGTCCTCTTTGGTCATTGCTATTATTGATTGTTGGATTATTGTTGGGTTGGTGTGTTGTGTGATGGTGGTTTTGGTGTTGAATTTGGATTTGTGGTGTGGGTGTATGTTGGTGTGGGTCACTAATGACCACCTTGGCATCGACGATACCATCATTAGTAACTTTTTTGTTTCTTTCCCATGTGTGAGGTTTATTGTAGTAATTGGATGGTGGGAGGTTGTTTAGTTGTTCGTGGTATGATGTTGATTCCATGGGTTGATTCATAAGGGCTCTTTTGATACTAAGCACCTTGGAGATCAATTGATCATATGTGGTGATGCCCTCAACCTTGAGATGAAATGCCAAACGGCCTTCAAGGTTAGCTATGATTGGTGTAGGAGCACCTAGGAAGTACTAGGTAGCACTAGGCAAATTTGTGAGCCTAGGATGAAATTTTTTGGTTTTAATGCTTTAAGGTCATGTTGACCATTTAGATTTGAGTTAGAAGTGTTAGAATATGTTAGGAGGTAGGTTGATCAGTAGTTCATGGTAGAATGGATGAGTTTCACAACATGTTTTCAGTAGGATTCACTAGGAGTTGGAAATAAAGCCCAAAATGTTGCATTTGTGCAATTTTGGGCCTATTGTGGTGGTTATGTCTGACCAAGGGAGAAGTAACCACTTTGTGAATCTTTAAAAGGTGGACCTCAAACTGGAATTGAGGTTGGAAATTTTTTGTATCATTTGGAGTTTGTAGTTCTTATGGAAAAGCAATGAAACTCTTGTAATTTTCTGGTTTTTAGCTCTTTTAGTGTGTTAATGGAGGGTTCCAGGCACTGAATAGTGTGTGGCATGTGTAATAATTTCTTTTCAAGTTTTGTGGGGTCATTAGTTGAGTTGTTTCATCATTTTCTAACTTTGTTCTTAGTTAGTTTTGTTTTTTTCCATTCCTGATCAGTCCGATAACTATAAATCATGGAGACTTAGACCTCTGTCTTCCACTATACCTGGTGTATAGTCTTTGGGGGTTGAGTCTAAGCTCCATGAATGTAAATAGAATAGGTCTAAGAGTCCTTAGGAGTTAGAAAACTATGGAAAAAGGGTGTTCTTAGGCAAGCTTGGCAGTGCCCAGTTAGGACAGTGAAAGAGTGCAAAGCACTAAAGTTGTAGGGGTGTCAATCCCTTGGAAAACCCAGGTGTGTGGTGGATGCAGGAGGCCTTGTAGATGGATCCCTAGTAGACCTCATGGAGGAAGAATAAACTGACTGTTCAAACAAAAGGTCAAAATTTAGCTTAAAACAAGCCTAAAAGTGCTAAGATCATGGTTAGGGTAGTGTACGAACAGTACAGGCTCCAAACCCCAAAAATATTCAAGGTGTGGCCATAGGAAACACAAACCCCAAGAAAAGAACCTAGGTCATTTGGAGGGTTTTGAAGTGATTTCCACTTTTCTCGGGTTAGGAGGCCTAATTAGGGCTCAAGGGCTACTAACCCTTTTTAAACCCTAGAATAGGGCTTGGTGAGAGCAATGCAGAAATGGTGATTGGTGTTTGATCAAGAACCCTAGAGGAATGGTCTTGAAGCAATGGAAGACATCACACACCCCTGCAACGAATTAGTGAAGGTTGGAGGTCTAGCTAGCCTTTAGGGAGATTAAGGGCTAAGGAGAGAATGACAAAGAGAGTACCGAGATTGGCTTGGTTAGGGAAATGGAGATTATAGTAGGGTTGGCCAAGAGAACTAGGGATTCCTAACAAGCATTATGGCCTATAGGTTAAGAAGGTGGAGAGTGACACCAAGGGTTTTGCCAAGGTGAGACCCAAAGCATGGGACAGTGAGTGTTCCATCCAACCCTATCCTATCAGATTGGTATCAGAGCAAGTAAAAGATTTGGGAAGAATCTTGTATGTCTAAGGTTGAGTCTAGTGATTCTTCCATCATGGTGACAAATGTATAATTGGCCAAGATGGTTGAAGAGCAGAGGAAGATAATAAGCTATTGAGGGAAAGAATAGCTCAACTGGAGCAAGCAGTGAGGAGTGTGCAATTTGAAGGAAGGATACCAAAGGAAGAAGAGGTTGCAGAGGAAGACAAGACCCCTGGACCTAACCCTATTTTGAAAGAGGAGCCTTTCTTGAAGGCATTGAAGGCTTTGAGTGGGAAGGTACTTGAAGGCATACCACTATTTAGTGGAAAAATGGAAGGTGATTTAGTTATTGATTGGATAGAGGGAATGGAAAACCATTTTGAATGTGATGGAGTCACTGAGGCATAGAAGGTAAAGGTGGCCAAATCAAGACTACAAGGTTCTGCCTTGGCATGGTGGAAGTTCATTCAAACAGAGAGGGAGAAGGAAGGCAAGTAGCCTATTTCAACTTGGAAAGGAATGGTTGCCAAAGTGAGGGAAGTATACATGCTAGATGATTATGAGATTTAGTTACACAAGAAAAGACAGAGTTTGAGGAAAAGAGACCAATATGTGAACACTTATACTGAGGAGTTCCAAAAACTTTGCATGAGGTCTAATGTGATAGAGGATGAGAGTCTCAAGGTGGCTAGATACCTTAACGGTTTGAAGTGGAACATACAAGAGGAATTGACTCTTCTAAGCCCTAAGACAGTGCACCAATGCTATCAATTGGCCATAAAGATTGAGGAAAGAAGCAAGAGGAAGCAAGACCAGGCTTCTAAGGGTAGAGGCAAAGGTAGAGATCAAAGAGATCAAAGAGGACAGTGAGGTGGCCACCAAGGAGAGTCTAAACTCACAGAGCATGGAGGAAAAACATCTTCTAGAGGAGGATATAATAGAGGTAGAGGACCTCAAGGAGGTTCAAATAGAGGAAGAGGAGCAGGCAAGAGCAATTCATACTTTGCAAACATGAAATGCTACCATTGTGGTCAAGTTGGACATCCTGCTTATAGGTGCTCGGAGAAAGAATCTTCATCAAGCAATGAGAAGAGAGTGGCTTATGCACAAGAGGACACTATGAGTCCTAAGTCATCTGAGGTCAGTCACATTGAATCAAAAGTGGGGGAGAATCTGATGTTAAGTAGAGTTTTGATCAGACAACCGGTCAAGGAAGAACTAAAACAAAGGAGAGCTCTATTTAGGGTACAAGGTGCAAGATACTTGGTAAAGTATGCAAGGTCATAGTAGATTCAGGTTCAACAAACAATATTATCTCAGAGGAGGCAATAATGAAACTGAAATTGGAGAAGGTACTCCACACTAACCCCTACAAGGTCACATGGCTAAACAAAGGGTAGAGTGTTTTAGTGAATGAGCAAGTAACGATGGAGTTTTCTATTGGAGGGTACAAGGACAAGTTAGTTACAACCTACATCAAGGGGGTGAAGGATATGTGGTTATGTTACAACCTAAAGAAGAAGACAAGGCTAAAAAGACAATCACACCCGAAGCAGTCCTAAAGTTGTTGGATCAGTTCAAGGACATTGTAAGTGATGGTGCACCTACAACTCTACCACCAAAGAGAGCCATAAGTCATAAAATTGACTTCATACCTAGAGCCTCATTGCCTAACAAAGCAGCATACAAGCTTACACCAGATTAGAATCTAGAGGTAGCTAGACAAGTGCAAGAGTTGTTGGATCAAGGATTGATTCAAAAAAGCATCAGCCCATGTGCAGTACCAGTGGTCTTAGCAACCAAGAAGGGAGGTAAATGGAGGTTATGCACTGATTCTAGAGCAATAAATAGGATCACCATAAGGTATAGGTTCCCAATTCCTAGAATTGAAGACTTAATGGATTCTCTTGGAGGAGCTCAATACTACACAAAGTTGGATCTCAAGAGTGGATACCATCAAATTAGAATTAAGGATGGTGATGAGTGGAAGACAACATTTAAGGAAAATGATGGGTTATATGAATGGAGAGTGATGCCGTTTGGCGTCTCTAATGCCCCTAGCACATTCATGAGGCTCATGAATGAAGTACTTAAAGACTTTACAGGGATATTTGTGGTAGTGTATCTTGATGACATCCTCATATTCAGCAAGACAACAAAAGAGCATTTGAAACATGTGGAGTTGGTTCTTAGAAGGTTGTAAGAGGAGAAGTTGGCAATCAATCTAGAGAAGTGTGAGTTCTTTAAGAAAGAACTTGTATATTTGGGTTTTTTAGTATCCAAAGGATCATTGAAGATGGATCCAAGCATGGTGGAAGCCATCCTAAACTAGCCTAGACCAACCACAGGGACAGAGGTAAGAACTTTTCATGGATTGGCTCAATTTTATAGAAAATTCATAAGGAACTTTAGTGGCATATGTGCACCAGTCCTAGATACCATCAAAGGAGGCTTTAAAACTAAATTTAAGTGGAATCAAGAAGCTAAGAAAGGGTTTGAGAAACTGAAACAAGAAATGGCAACTCAACCTATTCTCTTATTACCTAGTTTTGACAAATTGTTCACTGTTGAATGTGATGCAAGTGGAGTGGCAGTAGGAGGAGTGCTAAGTCAAGAGGGTAGGCCTATAGCCTTCTTTAATGAGAAGCTCAATGAAGCAAAGAAGTATTCAACCTATGACTTGGAACTTTATGCTTTGGTTCAGTCACTTAGGAAATGGAGGTGTTACCTTCTACCCAAGGATTTTGTAGTCTTTACTGACAATCAGGCACCTAGCTATATCAACACTCAAGATAAGTTGAGTAATAGGCATTTGAAATGGATGGAATAAATCCAAGCTTTTACCTTCACCATCAAGCACAAGAAGGGATAGCTAAACAAAGTAGAAGATGCATTGAGCAGGAGGTCATTGACAGTGCAGGAGATACAAGTGAAGAGCATAGGGATTGACAGTTTTAAAGATCTTTATGGGAAAGATGAAGACTTTTCAGAGGTCTATAAGGTATGTTCTAACTTTGAGAACCATTTCCATAGCCAATACTCAGAGTATACATTGCAAAGTGGGTTATTGTTTAAAGGAAACCAGTTATGTGTTCCAAGAGGGTCAATGAGGGAAAATCTCATTCAGGAAAAGCATAATGGCAGTTTTAGTGGACATTTTGGCATCAACAAGACTTTAGAACTGGTGCAAAGATTCTATTACTGGCCTAAGTTGGCAAGAGATATTAGAAAGTATGTGGAAAAATGTGTTGTGTGTATGAAAGCTAAGGGAGGAGCTAGTAATGCTGGTCTATATCAACCCCTACCCATTCCTAACAGACCATGGGAGTGTGTAAGCATGGATATTGTGGTAGGCCTTCCTAAGACCAAGACTAGTTTTGACAGTGTCTATGTAGAGGTAGAGAGATTTAGCAAAATGACTCATTTTATTCCCTACAAAACTACTCATGATGCTAGCTACATAGCTCATCTTTTCTTCAAGGAAGTTGTAAGGATCCATGGACTACCTTTAAGTATTGTTTTTGACAGAGATGTGAAGTTCATGAGTCACTTTTGGAAGACTCTATGGAGTAGATTGGGTAACAATCTGTCATTTGGATCAGCTTACCATCCTCAGACTGATGGTCAAACAGAGGTGGTTAATAGGGTGCTAGGTAATCTTCTAAGGTGCCTAACTAAGGAGTATGGATAGACATGGGATATGGTTATCTCACAAGCTGAGTATGCTTACAATGATAGTGTGAACCAGACCATAGGGAAGAGTCCTTTTGAAGTTGTGTATGGGATGTACCCAAGAGGCATATGTGAGCTCAGAGATCTTGGAGCTATGGAACATAGGAGTGGACATGAAAATTACTTTAGTCAAACCATGAAGGAGATTTAGGAGCAGGTGAAGAAGACAGTCACCGAGGCTACACAAAAGTTGAAGGAGAAAGCAGATTTGTCAAGGAAGGATGTGCAATTTGCAATAGGGGACTATGTCATGGTCCACCTTAACAAGTCAAGGTTGTAGAAGGGAATGTCAACCAAGTTGCAAATGAAAAGAGTAGGACCATGCAAGGTATTGGCCAAGTATGGTAAGAATGCCTACAAGGTGGAGTTACCTACCAATCTCGGGATCTCTCTAGTGTTCAATGTAGCTGATTTGATCCAATATAAGGGGACAGTCAATGATGTGGATCAGAATAGTAAGGAGATCTTCAAGGACATCAGCAATATATCCTTACCTAATCAAGACAAGCCTCAGGCAGAGAAGATCTTGGAGTCAAGAGTGCAAAAGTCTACAAGGCATCAGGTGTACATGGAGCACCTTATCAAGTGGAAGAAGAAACATGAATCATAAGCCACATGGGTACAAGAAGATTAGTTCAAGAAGTTTGGTATTAACCTGTCATTGATCTCTCCTTCCCTTCCTTAGTGCTTGGGTTGAGAGGGGAAGAATGGTGCAGGAGCACCTAGGAAGTACTAGGTAGCACTAGGCAAATTTGTGAGCCTAGGATGGAATTTTGTGGTTTTAATGCTTTAAGGTCATGTTGACCATTTAGATTTGAGTTAGAAGTGTTAGAATATGTTAGGAGGTAGGTTGATCAGTAGCTTATGGTAGAATGGATGAGTTTCACAACTTGTTTTCACTAGGATTCACTAGGAGTTGGAAATAAAGCCCAAAATGTTGCATTTGCGCAATTTTTGGCCTATTGTGGTGGTTATGTCTGACCAAGGGAGAAGTAACCACTTTGTGAATCTTTAAAAGGTGGACCTTGAACTAGAATTGAGGTTGGAAAATTTTTATATCATTTGGAGTTTGCAGCTCTTATGGAAAAGCAATGAAACTCTTGTAATTTTCTAGTTTTTAGCTCTTTTAGTGTGTTAATGGAGGGTTCCATGCACTGAGCAGTGTGTGGCACAAGTAATAATTTCTTTTCATGTTTTGTGTGGTCATTAGTTGAGTTGTTTCATTTTTTTCTAACTTTGTTCTTAGTTAGTTTTGTTTCTTTCCATTACTAATTATTCCGACAACTATAAATCATGGAGACTTAGACCTCTGTCTTCCACTATACCTAATGTATAGTCTATGGGACTTGAGGCTAAGCTCCATTCCTGTAAATAGAATAGGTCTAGGAGTCCTTAGGAGTCAAAAAAATATGGCAAAAGGTTGTTCCTAGGTGAGCTTGGTAGTGCCCAGTTAGGACAGTCAAAGAGTGCAAAGCACTAAAGTTGTAGGGGTGTCAATCCCCTGACAAACCTAGGTGTGTGGTGGATGCAGGAGGCCTTGTAGAGGCTAGGAAAGAAGGATGGAGCCCTGGCAGACCGCATGGAGGAAGAATAAATTGACTGTTTAAACAAAAGGTTAGAATTTGGCTTAAAACAAGCCTAAAAGTGCTAAGATCATGATTAGGGCAATGTACAGACAGTACAGGCTCCAAACCCCAAAAATATTCAAGGTGTGGCCATAGGAAACATAAACACCAAGAAAATAACCTAGGTCATTTAGAGGGTTTTGAAGTGATTTCCACTTTTCTCAGGTTAGGAGGCCTAATTGGGGCTCAAGGGCTAGTAACCCTTTTTAAAGCCTAGAATACGGTTTGGTGAGAGCGATGGAGAAATGGTGATTGGTTGTTGATCAAGAACCCTAGAGGAATGGTCTTGAAGCAATGGAATACATCACACACCCTTGCAACAAATTAGTGAAGGTTGGAGGTTTAGCTAGGCTTTAGGGAGATTAAGGGCTAAGGAGAGAATGACAAAGAGATTACCAAGATTGTCTTGGTTAGGGAAATGGAGATGATAGTAGGGTTGGCTAGGAGAACTAGGGGTGCCTAACAAGTATTAGGGCCTATAGGTTAAGAAGGTGGAGAGTGACACCAAGGGTTTTGCCAAGGTGAGACCCAAAGCATGGGATAGTGAGTGTTCCGTCTAGCCCTATCCTATCAGTGATGGTGCAAAGTTGTTGTTCTTCCGGCATGGTCCACTTGCTCTAATTGGCCTTGGATCACCATCATTGTAGGAATGAGGTGAATGATTCACCCTTTCCTTGTTTTAGAGCTGAGAGTTCTTCGAGACTAACATCCATTGCAGTGTTGCATGAAAATTTTTAATGAATGCATCCCTAATTTCTTGGAATTTTCTAATGCCTGAAGGTAAGCAAGAGAACCATTCTATAGTGTGGCCTACCAAGCTACTAGGAAATAGCTGCATAAGATAAGTATCATCATATGCAACCTCCATGCAATGAACCTAGAATTCCTTGATGTGATCTTCAAGGTCTCCCATCCCTCGATATTTTTCAAATTTGGGGATTTCAAATCCCTTGGGGAATGGTTTCATTATCAAGCTCCTATCAAATGGATAGGGACACAAGTTGCTTGGTGTTTTGGTTGTTCACCCTGATTGAAGGTCGAGCACTTGTTGCGAGTGCAACCTAAGTTGTGTCATTACATCATTTTGGGGATCAGGGGGTGGGATGAAAGTGTTTTGGGGTGTTTCAATCATGGGTTGGATGGGTGGGTTGGTCGGTGCATTTTTTGATGGTATCTATTTTTTTTGGCGAGTGAGGTAGGCTTCTACCTACTTTTATATGAACAACACTTGTTGTTGATCTTGTTGTTGTTGCACTAAGATTTGTGCTTGTTGTTGCACTTGTTGCTATTCCAACAATGCTTGTTGTTGGGCTGCCAATTCTACTGCTTCTTGCTGCTATTGGTATTGCTTTAATGCTTATTGATATGCTTGCAATTGCACTGTTTATCTTTGTGCAAGAAGTTATGCTTGATATTGAGCTTGTTGTGCTTGATATTGAGCTTTTGGTTGAGCTTGTGCTTGTGTTGTTTGTGCTTGTGCTGCTTGTTGTTGCAATAGAAGTTGTGCTTGAGTGGCCCTTTGTGTTTTCAATGCTTGTGTGGCTTGGGTGGCTTGTTGTTGTTGTTGTTGCAATAATACTTGGGTTTGTGCAGCTTGGGCAGCTTGTGCAACTTGAGCAGCTTGTTGAGTAGCTAATTGTTTGGATTTTTGTTTTTTAACTTGTTGGTATCCTCTTTGGAAATCAACTTGCAATCTACGTTGTATTGGCTTGATGTGGTGGAAGTTGGTGGTGTATTTGGAATGGTGTTTGTGAAGGTGGTGTTGGTGTTATGTGTGATGGATGGTGCTATTGATGTGATTGGTCCTTGAGAGAACATGCTTTGTGATGTTAAGGGGATGTTTGATGGTGTTGCAATTGCTTGTACATTTGTTGTTTGTTGTTGCAATATTAATGACAACTTTGAGTGTTTGGTGTAATGATTTGATTAATAGTTTGGATATAGGTTTGATTGATACTTGGTAGGGGAGGAAGCCCTAAACCAAGGATTGGTGCGGATGATAATGGGAATGGTGGGAGAGGTGGAAATGTAAGGGGTGTGAGTTGTTGCGAGAATGTCGTGGTGTCAAATATGCCCCCTAGTCCGAACATATCTCCCTCTTCTTGTGAATTTGTGAGAAGAGGTGTTTGAGGTGTTGCGTGGAAAAATGATGATGATGGATCGTCATGGAATGTGAGAGGAACATTCTTATGTAATGGGTTTTGGGGTATGTTTTGTTCCAAGGTTGTATTTGCATCCAAATTTTGATTATTAACAAGGGGGCGTGTTTGAATTGCATTGAGAAATGCACTTCCCTTATTAACATTGGGTTGGGTTGGAGCAAATGATGTTGTGATTTGTAGAATGTTTTGCATGATGTTTTGAGATGGGGGTGTGGATGAGATTGGAGGAAAAGATGTCTCCACTATAGGACTCACATCAAAATCCAAAGGTAAGTTGGCCCCTTGTTTTGCTAGCTCAAGCATGTATAACGAAGGGTTGAGCCTCATCATGATGTTGATGATTCTATGGTTGTCCAGATTTTAGAGCATTTCAGTCATTTCCTCACAAAACATTCCAAAGGTAAGGTCCTCTCCTTGGTTTTCTTCTTGCAGATTTTGCGATGATGAGAGGGTCAATGGATTACTTGATTTGGCAGGATTCATTTCTACGTTTGGCTAAGATCACTTGAAGTGGGTGTTTCTTTGTTGGCTTCCATACTCTTCTTGTATTGAGATCTTGTTTGAACCATAAAACAAGGATCAATTTTCAAGAATATGGGAGATGAATCTCTTGATTCTTTGGATTGATCTCTATTTTATGCTCCAAAGTAGAAAATTTTAGGATGCCTTAAGGATCAAAGGTGATGATATGATGATGATGTTAGGGATGGATGATACATATGTTTTTGTCTTTTGATAAATATTGAATGAGATACAAGGCTTTTAGGACTTGTGGATTTTGATTTTGATTTGTTTTTTGGATTTGGGATTTTGTCCTTGATTTTGATTTTGAACAAAAAATACCCTAAGATATTGGATGATGATCTAAGGGATAGATTTTTTCAAAGGATGATGATTTGAATATGTGTGGGGAGAAGGATGCATCTACCCACACCTATTCAAAACAAGATGATCATTTCACTAAGTACATGAAGAAGGATTCGTCTACATATACTAAGCTAGACAAGATGATTTTGATAACTTTGACTAAGCATATGCAAAAAGATGCATCTACACATACCTAGCCAAAGGTGTTTTTGATAATGATTTTCAAGGATTTAGTCTCAATGATTTTGATAATTTTGATTTTTCCACAAAGCCTAGTATTAAGGATGATTTTCAAGATTTTTCCAAAAGGTGATGATGAGATGGACTTTTTTTTGATGTTTTGGAGGATGGATGAAAAATATTTTGATTTGTTTTGATCCTAAGATGAACCTAAAAAAGACACTTTATTTTCCTAGACCTAGGTATTGAAGAACATGAAAATGCTTCCTATAGACCTTTGTGACCAAGAAGTGATTTCTTTTGAACATTCATTTTCGGATTTCCAACCGATGATTTTTTTTTATTTGGGGTTGTGAATCTTCAACACATATGAAAGTTCATTTTTCTTAGCTTTGATTAATGTCTTTATTTTACCAAAAACACTTTCTTCTATTAGGTTTTCAAACTAAGATGTCCAATTTCTTAATTTCTTCAAACCCCACAAGATATGTTATGTGGAAATTCAATGAACTTAAGGCAAGGGTTTTTCTATTGTTTACTTAAGGAGACAAATTGAGATATAATCCAATGTTTAGAAACCTCTAAGGATGTGAATCCCAAGGGAAAGCAATAACATATAGATTGAGTCAATGGTATTTGTCTCCAAAAGGGTTTGCAATTTGGATGATGTTAAGTGTTTTTTTTAGATGTTTTCGATCAAGCAATGCATTTTGTAACCCAAGAATAAGTACAATCCCATGGATGTGTAATACAATATTTGTTGGATTCCCACTTGGACAAGTCCAACTATGCTTATCTTTAGTGAATGGTTAGATGCTTGACCCCACTGGCTCCCCTCCATGACACTCACCTATATAGGGTAGCCAAGCATCAATACCCATGAAACTCCCATGGCATGTCATTTCTACTAGAAGACTGTAAAAGTGTGGGGTGGCTTTAGAATTACCATTCTTGCACCAGCAAATAGTTTAAAGTATTTTGAAAAATTCTAGCAAATGGGTTTTACTAACGACTTTCCGTTGGTGGAGACTGACCCATACGGAAAGAGTCCCCTTTCAGATCCATCTTGTCAGAATCAATCACATGATATTGGTGTTTCTTCCAATATCCAAATATATATCCTCATTGGAAATACTCTTGGCTTTAGAGTGTTATCGGTTGAGTCATTCCCTTGGGTGAGTAGTTGTTCCCCAAGGCAAGCCCTCTAGGATAAACAAAAGAGAATAAGAAACACTATTCGTAACTCGATCAATACTTGTTGGCAACACAAAAAGAGAATATATTCAATAATGCCCCCACTCACACTTGCACAAGATGTTTTTCAATTTTAAGCCCAAATCAAAGTGTGGAGGTGATTGCTTTGTCTCACCCTAAAGTCATGAAAAAGGCCTTTTGATTCTCAAGATCACTATAAAGTGTGAGAGAAGCACATACGTCCTTTTTCAATGGCTTTAGTTTAAGTAATCCCTCATGAAAAAAAAAGTTACACTTGTTCTTTTTAAATCCACAAAGAAAAATGTGAGTTTGTTTTAGAGCACCAAAACACAAATGCTAGAAACTTTGTTCAATTGTTAATCCAAGAAAAAAAATCTAATAAGTTGTGATCCTAAAGTTCATTTTAGCCTTTTTGCAAGAAATAGAAAGGTTTTTTTAAAACCCAAATGAAAATTAGTGTCCTAAAGAAGTGCTAACAATTTCTTAACCAAGTGTTAAGAAAACACTAAAGTGTTTAAAAACACTTTGATTTGATGAAACCTCCCCCTCATCCTTCCTCCTTTCTCCAATTTTGATTTCCAACCTAGAAGGAGGTAAAAACAGTCAGGTTCTGGAAAATACAAAAATTAAAAAAGCAAAAAGAAGAAAAATTAATCATAAATCAAAAGCACATGCTAAAATTAGATTTTCCCTTTTTACTGTCTTCCAGCATTGCAACTTGTAATTGCGTCACAGTTTTAATTCTGAGCAGTGCCCTCACAGTGCTGCTTACTAGTCAACATCACTCTTTGTCAAGATAGAGAGCTCAACTGCATCACAATTTTTGCCCCGCATTGTAGTTTCCTTCCAACATCGCAGTTTTTAAATTTTTTGAAAATTCTTGCAAGTCAACAAGTCCAGTGGCGGAGTTTAAAATTCAAATATTTTAACAGGACGAGTCCAGCATTGTAGTTTCAATTTCAAGTGGTGCCATATAGCGATGATGAAGAGTCAGCGGTGCCAAAACAACAACGCTGAGCTCCCGACATTGGAATTTTATGTGTGTGAGTAAAAATGCAGAAATTTTAAGAAAAGATAAGAAAGAATGATTTCAAGCCCTCCCTCTTGCGCCAAATGTGCGAACCCCGACCTTGGTACCTGCAAAACAACAAGAATAAACAAGTTAGATAAGAGATTGCAAGCCAAAACAAGGATTCCCCATAAAATCCATTTACAACTTCAAACTAGGAAAGAAAATAACAAAGAACACAATGAAAATGATAAAGCAAAGATTAAATCCTAATTAGATGTGCAAACTCATGATCACATGGGGGAATTGGTGCCAATTTGATGTGAAAATTGGCCCTTTCCCAATTCCTATGAAGCAATCTTAATGCGTTGAAGATGATTGATCCACTTTGTTGATGAATAATGAGAACTCCAAGCCAAAATCTATGAAAACCTAGCTATGACTCAATGATAATGGATAAAATTCAAGAGATATTTGAGCATGGTAACTTTTCCTAGATGATGAAATGAGGATATGAGCTATTTATTTATAGAATTCGAAGATGGATGAATGTCCAAATTTGAGCAATGTGGTACTAACATTCATCCAATGGTATGATGCCAGTTGTCAAGCTATGAATGGATGAAGGATGTGCAAGTTTTGGGGTTTGTGCCAATAAATGCATAATTTTGAATTTCAAATTTGTTGAAATGACATGTAAGAGGGAAGGTAAAATGCAATAAATGCCACTTGGCTCAAGGAAAATGACATGTAAGATGAATTTATTTCCTTGTTGGATGTACATGTTGACTTGGAATTTTTTAATTCAAATTGAGAGAATATTCCAAAAGATGCCTTGTGAGGAAAATAGAGATTTAATAAATGAATTAAATCTATTTTCATGTGAAACTTGCATTATCTAGAGGATGGGACATGAGATGAGATTAAATTAATCAAGGGTTAATTAATTTAATGAGAGAGGTTAGATGATGTGACCTATTTGACTCAAATTTATGGATTTATTTAAATCAAATAAGAGAGGAATATGAAAAGAGATTAATTAAATAAGGATTTTGATTTATTTAATTAAAAGAGATGGTGTTTGTTAGATTAAATTGAATAAGGTTTTAATTTATTTTATTTAATGAACAGACTTTAGAAATTTAATCAAATAAAATTGGTTATTTAATTAAATAGGGATAATTAGATCAGATGAATTGATTTAATTAACAAAGGATATGACTTGATTAGATAAAATGATTTATTTAATTAAGAGAGGAATATTGATGAATTTAATCAGATAGGGGAATTTAATTAAATGGTTAGACCGAGGGATGATTTAGGAAGAAACAATGTTAGTAAGTCAAGATCAGATGCACAATATCAATCGGTATATTTTACGTGTCTACACTTGGATTTATAGTAAACATAATACGAAACATTTTTTTGCAAACAATGTGTTGAAGAGCTCATAGAATTTATTTAAGGAAAAAGTTCTATAGTGATGGTGGCATCAATGTTTGATATAACACTCAATATATGGCTTATTATTCCAACAATTTTTTAGTATGTATCAATGTTGTTTGGAATTGCTATGACATACATCCAAATCTACACATGCCACTGTTCATCAGTGTTTCCCTTGCAACTATTCACACCACATGCAAACCAACAATGCCCTATGGAAATTAACATAAACTATATATCATTACATTCCCATATATACTTTTGGTGTCTATATATATTTTCTCAATTGATTCCTACAAATGCAACGAGTGCATGCAATGCCTACATATGTTCTAGTAAAACAAGATGTGCGCTGATCTTTGCAAAAAAAATCATTGCTTTTACAATGATTGTACCATGTAAAAAACAAAAAATAGGCTCCAACCATCTTCACCGAAATTCCACAATAGATAATTGCACTTGCATGTTTACAGAAGCTTTCCCTCCTCACTCACACCTCTTATAGAAGGTAAAGCCATAGAACCAGACCCAACAATGCCTTTTTGAAAATTGTGCAAACATTCACTATGTTTTCTTAGGATTTTAATGGAAGGTGTTACTTACAGCCATTGCCACTACACAAAAACCATACAACAATCAGAATCTGACAACGACAAACCCATTCAAAACTGCCCTGACAAAATGTAAACCATAAATGAAACTATATTGGTGTCAATAGTCAAAACATATGAATTTTGTCTGTATCAAATGTCAAAAACACACAGATCCGCACATAGGAAATATAAAATGAAACACAACAAGATGAGGCTTGCTATCCATCCTACCATATTGGGTCATGGAGCCTCATCGGCTCTAACTAAACCCTCGAGCAAGAACATACATTGTCCTCCACTCTGATCAATGGTGAAATCAATGTGCCTTATTACTCTTACCATAAAGCCTATGATTCTAGCAACTCCTTTTGTGAGGCTAAAAGAAATAATAACTAAAAATGTGCATTTAATTTTAGATTCCCCAAATAATAAACATGGCAAGCAATATATATCAATGCTGCCTAAATCTAATTTCACATACATATATATGCAGCTCAAAAACAAAATCCACACTGACATATGTGTGTGTGTGTGTGTGTGTGTGTGTGTGTGTGTGTGTGTGTGTGTGTGTGTGTGTGTGTGTGATGTTAGGTGCACATATACATGCATTGCTGACCATCATGGTTGCATGGGGAGCACAAATGAAACAATATACCATCAGCTAGAGAACAACAAAGAACAATGCCCTTTGGAGAATAACATGAACTATTTTCAAAATACTCTAGAAATGGTTTTTCCAATATGCACCTCCACCCACACCTCTACTTGCTTGCTTAAAATGAACCTCTTCCCACTTTCCAAAACCAGTACAACAGTCTAGGTAATGGGACTATCAATCAGAGTGATGGAAAATGTTTGACCCCTATGCACAGATATATATGTATGTCATAGCAAATGCAAATAACATTGATTCCATAAGACATTGGCAATTGTTGCTCTCTAGGTTAGAGTGTACTGTTCAATTTTTGATAAGATTTTGTTGAATAGGCTTATACAATTTTATTTTCAAAAAGGTTCTCTAGAAAGAAGCAAATGAAATTAGATTCCATGCTTTATGGACAACATCATAAATTCTATAATATTTACTATTGGATTGCAAATCAAATATGAAACAATATAGCAAGAGCTGAAGTCATAAAACAATTTATGTTGTTTTCCTAACTTCAAAGAGCTTTTCAACACTTTGGATGTGGCAAGCAGTGTTTCTTATTATGCTTAATATGAAGCTTATTATTGCAAGAATTCCCCTTGAGGACAAAAAAAATAACAACTATCCTAGCAAATCAATAAACAGGGGGGTGAGTTTATATGAATGTTGTCTACATCTTATTTCACACACATACATATCTGCACACAAGGAAAGAACAATGAAAGGAAACAAAAGAAACACATACTTTAGTGTTTTTCTACACACATACAAATGCATTACAAACACATTTTTCTACACACAATTGTATCAAGATGTTGTATGCACTAAGAACCTTTAATTGCATGCATAAATGTTTTAGCATATGTATATGTAGATGTATACATGCATACAACCATGCCCATAAGTATGTATAAGAAAAGCTGGAAATATAAAGGTTTTTTAAAAATTCCACCTCTTCTTGCTTGGTTCAAGTGTACCTCTTCCCGCTTGCTTTCTCTTTGCTCATTGCTTTCTTTAGTGTGTGAAAAAAAAGGGCAATAAATTATCACAATTGACATTTTTGTATTGCTTTTCCAACTATCACCCCATGTAGGAAAAAAAAAAAAAAAACTTGCTCCTAGCTAGATAGTAGCTTGACAATGCATGATCCAACTTGTACCTTCACAAAAGCTTGCTCTCCTTGTTTGTACTTGTGATAGCTGGTAAAGCCACAAAATGACAACAAAGAATGCTTTGTAAAAAATTGTGCAAATATTTGCTCGCACTGATGGACAATGTATTTCCCCTATGTGGAGAAATGTATGTATTTCATAGTGGATGCAAAGAACATTGATACATAGTGATACCTATCTTTATTTTGTTGGGACATCCTTGGAATCATAAGGTGTATTTTCTGTGCTCTATAATAATGTTTTTTGCATCTAATATCACATATGTCAATTTTTGCACATAGGGGAAATAAATTAGTGCCAATAATAGTCAAGAATGCTTTTTGGATAACAACATAAACTCTATAACATTTACTATTTTATTATGCATTAAAAATGAAACAATATAGCCAAAGCTAAAGAACAACAATCAACATTTTGTTATGGAAAACAACACAGACTATTTTATTATGCTGCAACCACTGACATAGAATGAAAAGCATATATGAAACAATATTAAATTTTCTTGTGTGTACAAATATGTATGTATGTCAAAGTAGATGTAAAAAATGTACATACATAGTCTTGCAAATGTTTATTATTGTTGATGCCTCTAGGAAAAAAGTTGAGAGATTAAAAAAATGAAACAAAAAAATTGGAATAAAAAATTGTATGTTAAGTATTATATGAATCATTTAACCCTTTATTTTTATTAATCCTTTGATGTCATATTCTTAATGCCTATGCAAAAAAATTGAGAGCTCATGTTGTCTTTTGAAGTCATAGACCTTGTATTCAGCCATCAGCATTATAGCTCTCATCTTTTAAAAGAGCAGCCCCAACAATGTCGGTGGCATTTGGCTCTACCCAAGCTAATGAAGAATCCTTAAGCACCAGTCCTGTAAGTCTATTTCTTTTTTTTTCTTTTGCTGTTGACGATTAAATTGACACTTTGCCAAGTGCAGCAAGCGAATTGTGAATATGCTTCATTTGAATTACTAGTTGTTATGATGTATATTCTAACTAATTTATATTCAAACTCTTTATCTTTTCCTTTCGATTTGCTAGCCATTTGGGAGTGACCTGTGTGTTACAGGAAAAAACATTATAGTTTTCAAATGTGTCAATATTGCTGTTTGCTTCTAGACTTGTGTCACAACCATGAATATCTCATTGCTTCAACACTGCTGAGTTAAACTGCCTTGTAGGATACAAATGAAAATACAACCTTGACAACACATGTGATACAGTCTATTGATGTTGGAGATGTTGTCCCATCTTCGGTTCTCCAACTAATATCTTTTCAAAAAATAGGAGGCGATCAAAGCCATTTGACTAGTACAAAGTCATCCTTTTTGATGGAACCCACATCTAAATAGGGACTTTTCCTGAAAAATACAATGACCTTTTGTTTACAGGGGCATTAAGAATAGGTTCCATCTTGTGTTTGATAAACTATCTGTGAAGAAAGTTACGGGAATTAAGGTTAGATATTGTTCTGCACTACTTGTACTTGTAGTTTTATTTGTTCATGTTTGTGAGGACCACCTTTTTAAGTATTTGATGTTCATTTGGTTCTAGGGAGATTGTCACATTGTCCTTAGGTGTCAAAATGTTAGATTTCTAGCTAATTGGAAAACCTAGATATTTGTTTAGAGATCAAGAAGAGAAAATAATTGGTTACGACTCACCCTCCCTATCCAAACGAGCCACAACATTTGGGATTATTATATCCCCAAGACAACATGATGCTCCTACAAATATCAACCCTATGAAAGGGTTGAATATTTACCAAACCAAATGGACAATAAAAGGTTGGGTAACAACAAAAAGAGATATTCACCATTACAATAAATAGGGACACAAGGGCCAAGTATGTAGCTTTGACATTATTGATAGTGAGTGAACAGAAATATGAATCACTTGCTTTAATGAAATAACTGAATTGCATTATGATAGGGTTGAGGTGGGTCATACTTATTATGTGTCAAAGGACTTAGTGAGATAAGTAGATAGGAAATAATTTTGGATCAAAACTCAATGTTGAAATACCATGATGATGAGGCCTTTGTGTGAGAGAAAGTATTTAAATTAATCCCAATATATGAAATTTCAAATTGCAATAATAATAGTTTGATTGATATTATTGCCCCATGACTATGGTGCATGTAGGAATGGTATTGACTCTACAAAGAAAGGATCAGTCCCAAACAATTCATAGGACTATTAAACTTAATGATTTTTCATCCTTTTCAGTTGATGTTAATTTGTGGGGCTCAAATTGGGAAGCAAAGGGTGACAAGATGGAAAGGTTGTACACCCCTAGTTCGATTGTCATCCTTATTGTTAAAAATGCACGTGTTGGCTATTTCAATGGACTAGTTGTGAACACAACCGCAAGGAATCTTCTATATATAAATCCTAACATAGTAGAATACAAACCCTTAATCCAAAGATGACATATTGATCCACCTACCATTGAGCCCTCCTGGACAGTGCCTCGAAAGGTTGCTTTGGAAATGGAAGAGTCACTATTGCATATATCTTAGATCATTGCCTTGGCTTGCCAGAAAATTTGTAGTATATTTTCAAGGCAATAGTTAAAAATATATTAAAACTGATGCATTCTATTATGCTACATGTTCCTTGTAGGCAACTGGCATACAATGCAAGAAAAGTGTGAAGATTCAGGGATGTACAGGATCATGATGGGCCAAAAAGTGGCGATATGATGGGTATGTGTGTAGGGTATGTGGCTGGCAACTTTTTTTTACCCAAAATTGATGAAATTAAAAGGGTTTCTAAAGGAGATTCTTAGCTTTCCACCAATATAAATTATGCTTTACTTTGAGTTTAATAAATAATTATTATTCAATTTTTATTTGAATTATGACTAAAGTCATAATTGATAGGCTGATTGAAAAGAATCTATAGCTTTCAAATGGTATCACAATTTTTGAATTCAAAACATGCATTTCAGTCTATGGTTCACATACTATATGATTAAAAAAAATGAATTTCATGAAGTTTTGACCAAGTTAAGGTGGTCAGAGATACAAATTTTTTATATTTTTCAAAAGTTGTAATAAAAAATTCATAATTAATTATTTACTTCAAAAACAATTACAAAAAAATATGCATCACATCCGGACATGAGTCCTCTACTTATATCTAAAATCTTATAAAAAAAATTATCATTTTATTGTCGTTAGGGTGGTCAAACAGACACCTACTTCTTACTTTTTTCTTGAAATTTAAGTACTACTGCATTGATATTTCAAATTTTCACCAAATAGATTTTTTTTTAAAATAAACCTAGTAGCCTAGAAACTACATTCAATTTGCTACATATTCTATTCTTACATATTTTTGAAATAATATAGATAGCTTATTCATTTTTTTACATCAAGTTGTCTAACTCTAATTTTTTTGAATTTTATCGCCACTAAAGGGCTTGCTTTTTCCATGATGATTGTGCACATACCCAATCTGAGTAAAATACATGGTTCTCCCCTAAATTCTAGACAACAATATTTGATTGTTACTTTTGATATTTATTTCAGCTTTAAGATGGAAGACCACACAAGCGAGATTTGGGCTACTGCTTTTGATGAGGCTACAACAAGCTTATTGCAGATGTCAGCAAAGAGCTTTACATGTTGCAATATGAGTCTTCTACTGCAATGAATGTTGAGTCTATTATCAATGTTCTCACCTACACCTCATTTTTCTACTATTCTTATTAAAACTAAGACCTATAATTTAGAAACAAGGCTTAAAACAACAATAGTCAAAGTTGCAAGAATTAACTTTAAAGTTGAGTGCAAGTTGTTGCTATGACATTTGTCTGCTATTTTCCCTATCGTGTGAGAGTCCGCAGAGATAGTTTTTGTACTTCCTTGAATTCCAAAACAACCATGCCTAATTGTCACTTTGGATATTTGTTATAGTTTCTGTTGACTCGACATTTGTTTCCTTTTCTTTCTTTGTAGTTATTGTCACATAAGAAGACCTTTTCTTTCTATTGCTATTGTTTTATTGTTCATTTAACTAGTTATATATTAATACAATGAATTATAACTTATAATGTTTAACAAAAAATGATACTTTTGTTTTCTTTTCTATTATTTATGTTGCTTATAGTTTTGTTTTTTCTTTATGTGTATGTTCTTGATTTTATTTTATGTTGTTTGGTTATATAATTATGTCGTCCTATTTAATAGATGTATCAATATTTATAGTTGTTCTTATATATACTTGTAGACATGGTTGTGTGCATGTATACATTTATATATATGCATATACATAAATAAATATGCATGTAATTTGAATTTCTTAGTGCATACAACTTTTTGATTTAGATTTGTGTAGATATATGTTTTTGTAATGGATATGTATGCATATATGCATGCACAGTTCAATATTTATAGGTATCTGTGATTTTTTTTAATAAAATATTATTTTGATCTTGTTTTGTATGTTGTTAGTGCATACAATATCTTGATAGAGTTTTGTGTAGATATATGTGTCTGTGATGTATTTGTATGTGTGAGTGTGTATGTTTGTATATGCATTTAATGCTTCTTAAATGTTCTCCCTACTACTTTGCCATGTCTAATCATAATGCCATCTTGGATATGGATATCATATGGTTCTTGGATGTAATGTTTGTTGTGTATGTTGTGTAGCTCAATCTACAACCCAACGTTGAACAATGCCTTATTGAAATTAACATAATCTACTCAATTACTTTGGTAAGTTTTAAATGCAAGGTATTATTGCAACCATTGCTAATATATGAAGCTTATAAATGAAACAGTGTTGCCATGAAAAGCTCTACCAAGTGATGTTTGTTTCCTCTTCTTAGGAAACATACACATATATGTGCATTTAAACTCATCTATATTTCTTTCACATGTATTGAAAACTTTGGGTGTGCATATGTATGTATGTTTTTTACAAAAATAGTCATCACTATGGTGGCTCACAATCTTCATAGTAGGTAAAGCTACAAAACAACAGTCAAAAATGCCTTATGGAAACTAACATAATCTGTCTAATTGCTTTGGTAACTTTAGAACTGACACCAACTTATAACTTTTAACCAAAAAAGACACACGTCTTTTCTTTTGTATTGTTTATGTCACTTATAGTTTTGTATCACTTTTACTCTATGCTCCTCATTTTAATTTGTGTGGTTTGCTTATATACCAATGTCACCCTATTTAACACATGTACCAACATTTTCAACTGTTAAATTGCCTTGCAACCATTAGGACCACATGAAAAGCATAAATGAAACAATATTGGTTTGAACAAGGGCTTATTTAAAATACACCACTGTAGCCAAAGCACAAAACACACTTCACTATGCCTTACGGACAACAACATAAACCATATAACATGCACTATTTAATTGTGTTAAAAAAATGAAACAATATAGCCAAAGATAGAGGACAATGGTCAATGATTCCTTATGGAAAACAACATAAACTATATAGCATTACAACCATAACCACAAAACGCAAGCCTTAAATGAAACAATAATGGTTTCAACAACCTAGGGAATTCTTTTTTTCAACAGGACCTTATTAGAAAGAAAACAACCTTGTTATTGGAATGTTTGATTGCTTTGGAACCATCACCTCTATATGGAAAGGATAAATGAAATAATATTTATTGCTTTGCAATGATTGCCTCTATATGGAAACTTTTAGCTGATAGGCTATATGTGTGAACTTTGGACATAATTTTTGTCAGCCTTCTTGGTTTTAAAGTTGTTAGGAAATAATCAGCAATGCATATATATTTGCATCTACCTTTGCACACATATATATTGGTATACATTTTGTTTTCCACCTAAATCTTTATCCATTTCCTACGTTCAATGCATAGATAGGAATCTGTTGCTTTCAAATGTATTACCACAAAAAGTATATGCTTCTTCTGTTGTGTATCATTTTCCTTTTTTTGTGTGCAGATATGTATGTATGTCAAATTAGATGTAGACAACATATACTCCTCCCTTTGTTTATTTTTTTCAACAGATAGTTGTTTTTCTTTCCTACTCAAAAGGGAATTCTTACAATAATAGGGTTTATATTAGGCCTTATAAGAAACATTAATAGACACCATTCATCACAGTGGTGGGTAGTGTATGCTCTTGCTTGGGGGTTTGGTGAGAGCCTATTAGGCTCCATGACCCAATATGGTAGGGTGGATAGCAGGCCTTGTTTTGTTTTGTTCCACTTCACTTTACCTACATACAAATATGCATATTTGTGAAGTTAGCCATTGACAACATTCATGCCTATGTGTAGCTATGTGGATATGTGAAATTAGATAAAAACGAGTAATATTTCCATGCCAGCTTGTGTCAAGTGATGTTAATGTCTCAACCTATGTCAAGTGATATTTATTTCCTTTTCTTCCAATGTGATTTATATATTGACAAGTCCATGTATGGCTATATATGTGTGTTGTCTACTTATAAACTTTAGCTCACAATAACAAGCTGATTCAAAAAATTCACAACAAAACATGAACCATAAATGAGACAATATTGGTTTCAATAGTGAGAAAAATAAAAAAAACCCACACAAAACACATGATATTAACTATTTTGTAACAATTCACACAAAACAATGGCCATAAATGAAACAATATAGCCTAATCTAGAGAATTGCAATCATCACCATAGAACAAAAGACATAAATGAAACAATATTGGTATCAATAAACGCCCAAATGGGAAAACCTACAAAGATAATTTTCTGACCATATTTTTCACATCACATCCAACATTCATCCCTATGTGTAGATGTGTATGTATGTGAGCTCAGATGTAGAGAACATTCATATATACTCCTTCCTATGTTTATTCTTTTCATAGGGTAGTTTTTTTTTTATCTCTATACTTAAACTTCTTCATAGAAATTAATTGCTACTTGCTATTACATAGCCTTGTCTCTATTCGTTGAGAATTGCCATGACATCTAACAAAAGAACGGGTACATATGTTTCAATTGACAGTTGTATTTTTTTTGTTTGAGACCCACATCATGCGTTTATTGAAATTTCTTTTTTCAACTGAAACATGTGGTAACTATTCTTCTGTGAAGTAATTGGCTCACACTTAATATTTTCTAGTTATTTTTGCAAAAAAATTAGGTGGAGCATAATCCACACCATGTCTCAAATTACATATGTCCACATATGTTTAAAACCTTGGGAAACATAGTTAATTTCTGTGAAATTTTTGATAGGGCATTGTTGGGTCTCATTTTGTTGCTATAGCTCCTATTAGAGCCATGTGCAAGGAGTATAAGATTTTGTGAGGTTGAAAGTTTGATCAAGTGTTGTCCAACTTCTATGAAGGTGGTTGGAGGTTATTTTGTGTTTTTTGCATGAGGAAATCATGGCAAAAGAAAAAGAAACGTGTCACCTGTGATAATTTTTTTCCATTTATTTTTCACGGAAGCTAGTGGAAGAGGTGTGTTTGAAGTAAGCGGCAAGAGGTGTATATCAAAATAAACCTTTGCAATATTGTTTCATTTGGGGTTTGCAAGGCATTTTCTATGTTTTCCAAGGATCTAAAAGGTAGCTATTACTTACAACCATCACCACCACATGAAAATCATACGACAATTAATGTTGATGTGATTCCATTGGCCTCTCTATTGATGCAGTAGACACTTCTAATTTAAAAAAAATCCAAAAAAGTAATCCATAGTTTGGAAGAAACACCTACCATTTCAAGCCTCAAAATACATTGTGCTCGCCTCTAACAAGGGTAGACTTTTTTTAAGGCCCAAGTGTGGTTATCTGTTGTGGAATTTATGTGAAGGTGTTCGGAAGTTATTCTATGTTCTTTGCATGGGAAGATGGTTGCAAAAGCTCTACAAAAGTGTCAGTTGTGATAATTCTTTGTCTCTTTCTTCCAGGCATGAATCTTCTATATAACACTTGAAAATATAATTTATCATTCCAATAATGTCCCATAAAGTAAACATAGGGATCAATATGTATCAATGGTGTTTTCATCTTCTATGACATACATACATATCTATACATAGGGGAAATACATTGTCCACCATGATGAACAATCATGGCATCAATATTCCAAATAACACTCAAAATGTTGATAGTCCAAGATACTAAGAAGCGAGAGTGAATCAATATCTTCTTAAATTTTTTGATCAGACACCATCCAACTATTCCAATGCATACAATAACAAAGATAAATGAAAGCATTAATAGAGCATGGAAACACAAAACACATGAACACCAAAATTTTTACGTGGATAAACCAAAATGGGAAAAACCACGGTGAGTGTTAACTCACAATATAGTATAACTAGTTATAATATATTACAAAATTGGGTGGCTCACTACCAGGATTCATTGTCCAAAAACAAAGGCTCACTACCTATAGAATTACATTGAAAAAATGGTTTTTTATCTAGAGAATGAACTGATAGAGTACACCTAGTGAGTGTAGATTCAGTTCCAAATAAAGCTCAATAAACAGACTTGACAAACTTCCTCATATTCACACTTCTTCACATCATCATATCATTTCTATCACACATCATTCAATCTTCAAAAATTTTCTGTTATATATATCAAATCTCTTTGCAATCATCAATTAGGTTGGCCTAATTAGATGCACTTCTTATTCACAAAATACCAATTGTTGGCTTCAAGATTTCACAAAAAAATCATAAATCAATTAAAACATCTCATACACTACATGTCGTATCAAACCAAAAAATAGCTTGCACATATTTTCTCTTAACAAAATTAATCTACTGTATCACAATTAACCCAAGAGGTTGGCCTAGAATAGACCTCAACACAAAAAGTAGCCAACAGAGTAATGCCACCTCGCCATATGAGTACCAAAGCACATAATATTTTGAACGTGCATGTCTCCAACAACCATAATTAATCTCCCAAAACCAAAAATTGTGATTATCAACTCTGGAGAAATCTAGACCAATATATCAGAGGATGTAAGCAAAATACTGGATTAGATACTCAACTAGAATACCCGAGCAACTTCAAACTTGATCTTACAATTGTACCTCAAATATCATGATGACATCAATGAAAACATAAAATAAAAAAATGAGACATTCTTCTTCATTTTTCTAACAATATCCCCCTTTGTCATCGATGGAAACATGTGCCAAAAATAATATTTACAAAACTCCTTATTTACAACACTACTCCCCATAATTGACACTTCTCCTTATTTACATAGCATTTCATTATACTTCACTCCCCCTTTGACATCAAGGGAAAGGGTATCCTGAAAACATTAAAGAAAGCAAAGAAAACATGTATCAATCAGAGGATGGTGAGCCTTAAATCTCCTTTAGAATACCTTCCCAAACTATTTTTCATTTTCCCTAGCCATCCTTTGTTGCAATCAGCATCTTGTTTAGAGATTCTAGCTCTATCAAAGTTTCTTTAGCACCGTCTGGAGTACCAAGTGTTAGGTTTATCTTCTCAAGTCTTGTTGTGCATGCCAAAGTCTTTCCAAATGGAGTGTTTTCCAATCTTACAATATCACTTAATTGACTAAATTTTCTAATAATTTCTTCCTTTTATTTTTGCAAGGAAAAAAAAAATTCTTTATGCATAGTGATGGACTTCTAGGTTGACGTATCTTTATCATTAAATAATCTATAAGTACCAAAGATGATAGATAGTTGAGACTCAATGGAGTCCATGACAATCTTGATATTCTGAGTGACATCCAACCACTTCAAGCAATAAGTAAGAACATCATCTGCTACTGACTCACAAACCTTCATAGCTTCTAGACACTTTTCAACACAAGACTGTGCAAGGGCACACATGCCATGCAATGACAATAGCCTTTTATCTACCAAATTTTCCTTTATCTATTGTCTTGTCCTTTCATTAAGCCTAGAGGAATACTCCTTGAATGATTCTAACAACAATCTCACATTTTCAATAGGGGTGAGAGATGTATCAATGGATGCACTGGGCATAACTTCCTACAAAGCTTTCAAAGCATCCTCTATAATTTTTTTTCCCTTTTGATGTGTTTCAAGAATTTCCTTCCTTTTGGATGCTTGCATAGCATCTCCCAACACAAATTTATGCATCAAAGACATCTTTTCCACATCAACATATCCTTCAATCATAGGGAGTTTCAAAAGCTCCTCAAGAATAATTAGTTTGAATTTGATTTGCTTAGATAATTAACCTTTTTGCATATCATTACCAAAGGATGAATCAACGGGATGCTTCAGAGATTTTATAATCTATTTTTCTTCTTTTTTTTTCTTGGAGGATTCCTCATCTTTCTTGTATTTCTCTCCCTTTTCCTTTTCCTTATCTTCCTCTGCTTTCTCTTCTTCTTCTTCTTCTTCTTCCTCTTTCTTTTCATTCTTTTTACCTTCATCTTCACCTTTATCTTCATCCCTGTTATCTTCATTGCTATTTCCTTTATCTACCTCTTTATCCTTTTCTTCCTCAACATTGTCCTTTTCTTCTTCTTCATTGTCATTACTTCCTTCATCATTACCTTCCTCTTTTCCACCTTTTTCTCCTTCAGCATGCTCCAAAGGAGCATCATTGTGATTTTCAAGCTAAACCTCTCCTTCATTCTACTTTTCATTTTTAAGAGGATCATTTTCACCACCGACATCAACTCCAACATCAATTTTTTTAGGAATATCTTCATTACCTGTATCAGGAGGAGTATTTTCCTTAGCATCTTCAACAACAACATCTTCACCAGCTTTGCACATCCCATATTTTTCTGTTGTTTCCTAGATCACCTTTTCTATTTCCTTCCTTACCTTCTTTTCTAGCCTTTTATTTCTTGTCATTAGCATGTTTACTCTTCTTTTCACCCTAAAAATTTCTACATAGATCTTTCTCAAATATTCCAAATCATCAGGGGTCAGGGAAGACCCAATTTTATTATATGCAGCATTCCTGATTTTCTCTTCAAACCCAAGTACTTCAACTCTTCTTTCCATTAGTGCTACCCACATACTTTTAGGTACATCTTTCCTTATGTCATCCCATTTAACATCTAAAACTAATGACATATTGAATGACAACTAACAATAGAGTTTTCTTATCTTCTTCTCTGACATTATGATAGTATTCTATGGTAGGTTGTAGCATATTCTCAAAATGTATCAAAGAATTGACAGTTGCCTCTAATTTAAAGCAAGGACCAAAACTTATCAAATTGTCCTATTTTTCTCTCTGGTTTTTAGAAGCTTCATCAAACACTTTAGACTTCTTCATTTTTGACTTGGTGCGCACATGAATACAAAATTCTTGCATGTACTCATCATCAGAAGATGATATATCATGTACTCTCTTTGAACTAACAACTTCTATAGAAACACCATCACTAGAGGATAAACCTCCTCTATTTCTCATCATCAACTTTGCATAAAGATCTTCTTCCACTTCATCCTGGTCATCTATAACATTGAGCTTCTTCTCTCTTGTCACTTTATCTTTCCTTCCTCTCTTTACATGGGTAGTCAGAGTGGTCTCTTTTCTTTTCTCAGATCTAGTGGCTAGTCTGGAGGAAACAAGACCTTTTTCCTTTATCAACAATATCTTTTCCACTCTTTTCTGTAGGGCCTACGAAGGGTTTTGTAAGGGTAGTCCTACTAGATCTTCTTGGGCTAGATGATTCTACCTTCATTTCTTCTTGTCTAGCCCTTCCAAGGGAAATTTCTTCATCTGTGAATCCAATCTTTTTAACCTTCATTTCTTCTTGTCTAGCCCTTCCAAGGGAAATTTCTTCATCTGTGAATCCAATCTTTTTAATTTTTTCTTCCATATTCTTTTTGATTTTAGGATTCTATTGTTCCATATCAATTTCCATAGACTTCTCAGTATATGTGCCAATTCCAAGTTCATTAGGATCCTTTGGATTCTTCAACAACATTTACACATAACCTTCAGCTTCTTGTTTTGTTACCTCATATCCCAAAGGATAAATCCAAATAGTTCATGGTTCTATAGCCTCAATCATGCATTCATTGGTGGAAACATGGAATATGATGTCAGTTTTATGCTTCTCAACAATTCTCCTTGGAATCCTATCCCTTTAATTAGTGGAAACATGGATTATGATGTCATTTTTATGTCATTTTTATTCTTCTCAATAGTCTTAGAGCCTATCTTGATATCATTTCCCAGACCACTTTTATCTTTACTTAGTTTTTATCTTGCAATCAATTCGTCAAGCCTATCTAAGCTAGATTTGAAGTTGTTTTTAGAGATTTTCACCTTCTCCAAATCCACCTTTAGGTTCACAATTTCTTGTTCAAGTTTGGTGCAATCTTCAGACTTTCTTTGTACCAATTGTTTTAGAAATTATTCTATTCTTTGTTTTCTTCCACTTGTACTTTCAGACTAGTAATCTCTTCGTGTCTTCTTTAACTGATTAGTTACTTCCTTATACCTATCTTTGAACTTTTTCAATTGCTCTTTAAGTCTCTGAACACATTCATTCACTTCATCAAGATTCTCCTTCAGATCTTTTTTTTCTCTTTCAACTTTATCAAGATGATCCTCAAGAGCAATTTGAAGCTCTCCTTTATCATCCATTTCTTCCATCTTCAAGATCTCCCTCAAGCTATTAGGCTTAACTGGAGGAACCAATCTCTGATACCAATTGTTGAAAGTCCAAGATACTGAGAGGAGGGGGTGAATTGATATCTTCTTAATTTTTTTGATCAGACACCATCCAACTATTCCAATGCATACAATAGAAAAGTTAAATAAAAGCATTAACAAAGCATAGAAACACAAAACACATGAACACCATAATTTTTATGTGCAAAATCCCAAAATGGGAAAAAACACGTTGAGTGTTTACTCACAATATAGTTTAACTGGTTATAAGATATTACAAAATTTGGTGGCTCACTACTAGGACTCACTATCCAAAAATAAATACTCACTACCTACAGAATTACATCAACAAAATGGCTTTCAGCAAGAGAATGAATTGACATAGTACACCTAGTGAGTGCAAATTGAGTACCAAATAAATCTCATAAAATGAACTTGACACACTTCATCATATTCACACTTCTTCACATCGTCGCATCATTTCTATCACACATCATCATTCAATCTTAAAAAAATATTTGTTATATATATCCAATCTCTTCGCAATCATCAATTAGGTTGGCCTAATTAGATGCACTTCTTATTCACAAAATACCAACTGTCGGCTTCAAGATTTCACAAAAACTTCATAAAGCAATTAAAACATCTTGCACACTACATCATGTCAGCTCAAACAAAAAAATAGCTCACACATATGTTCTCTTCACAAAATTAATCCATGGTATAACAATTAACCCAAGAGATCGGCTACAAATAGACCTCAACACAAAAAGTAGCCAACAGAGTAATACCACCTCACCATATGAGCACCAAAGCACATAATATTTTGAACTTGCATGTCTCCAACAACCATAATCAATCTCCCAAAAACACAAATAGAAATTATCAACTTTGGACAAATCCGGACCAAAATATTAGAGGATGTAAGAAAAATACCAGATTAGGTACTGGACTAGAATATTGGAGCAACTTCAAACTTGATCTTACAATTGTACCTCAAATATCATGATGACATCAATGAAAACACAAAATAACAAAATGAGATGTTCTTCTTCATTTTTCTAACATAAAATACAACTTATCATTCTAAAAAAGTGCTAGCATGTATTAATCTTGTTTCCATCTACAATGAAACACATCCACATGTGCACATTGAATTGTTCATCATTGTGGTCAATGGTTGCATTATTGTTCCATATAATTGTTAAAATAAAGTTTATCATTGCAAGAATGTCTAAATAGAATAAACATACGCATCAATATGTATCAATTTTTTTTGCACTTATGATGACATACATACATATCTACACATAGGGGAAATCCATTTTCCATCACTCCAATCAATGGTGTCATCAAAAAGAATTTTCTATTGCTTTACCAACCATCCCCCCATCCAAAAAAACACAAAACAAGTGATTTGCATTTCTGTCTACTCATTGTCAATAATTCAAAGCTAAATATTTGGTCCTCACATTCTTGTTTATTGTAATGGTGATTATCCCCTTTAGTTGTCACGTGGCCTTTTATTTTCCATTGTCTACCTTTTGTCTATATGTAATTCCACATACATACATTTCCACGCATTGTTTATGTGTCTATATATATCCAAGGAACAAACCCCTACAAATGCATCCAGGGCATGCAATGCTTGTATACCTACTTGGAAAGAAAAAATTGCATCGCTTTATAGGTATTATTGAGACCAGGTCTCATTTTGTTCCTATGATGGTCCATGGCCCAATATGTTAGGGTGGACATCAGGCTTTCTTTTGTTGTGTTTAATTTTATTTTATTTTCCCTATGTATAGATATGTATCTATGTTATTATTCCTTTAAACCTCAAAAAGAAATTATTTGAATTATAGATTGTATATTAAGTGTAATAAGGAACATTCATTTGACCATTCATCAATGTAGTGGACACCCAATATGGTAGGGTGGATAGCAAGCCTCATTTTGTTGTGTTCCATTTTACATTTTCTATTCCCACAACTGAATTCCTCACTTGAATTAGGTTCTTTAGCATTATGTGTAGATCTGCCTTTCTATTCTGCTAGATATTGCAGGATACATACCAACAATTACAGTGCACTATGAATCAAACAAGAGGATCATCTCCAAAATTTTTGTTCATTTCCATCATCGTGAAATGTTTCTATTCTTTATGGTAAGTGTATTTCTTCTCTTTCCCTCTTCATTACTATGTATATAGAATCTCCATTTCTAAATTTGCTTCCTTATCATTTTTTATATGTGAGTTGTAATCGTGGTACTACATATATTTTTCTTATAGATTGTAGAATTGTTTAGATTTTTCAATTTACATATTTCTTACTAATAACACATGTTCACCTCACCAAAGTTCACATTTCCCTTCTATGTAGCTAAATCCCAATGAAACCATTTTAGATTGCAACTACATTCTATTTACATTCAAGGAATATAGATCTCCAAAATGCTAAGTAGCTTTACTATTGCACATTTGCATGGTCTATGGACTTCACCTACATTCTATTTGTATACAATGTAAGGATATATATCTTCTAATGCATTTCTTATTTCACAAATCCATGTCAATTTATTAAAGATGTATAGCATTGCTTTAAACTCAACAAATTTTTTTAGGTGCCAAGGCATTGCTTTCACCATTTATCAAACTAATGTTTATGCTTGAGTATTTGGTGAGAGCCCATGAGGCTCCATGAGCCAATATGTTAGGGTGGAGAGAAGGCCTTCTTTTTTGTGTTCATACTACAATCCATTGTGTGCACAAGGTATTCCTACATTTTATTTAATTACTTTGTTGTACTACAACTGTGTTGCATATTATTTGTTATAAATTATACAACTCTTTATATTTTTTATTTATTTATTGTCTACCAATGGCATGTGTTTATTGCACTAAAATTCACATTATCCTTTCATGTTTACAGAGCATACTCAACCCAAACAATCCTCCTTCATGGATGTTTTGACGGTACTAGATCTTGTATAAATTCAGTAGGGGCTAAAACATTGCTTTCACCATTGATCATAGTGGTCGAAAATTTATCTTTTTGCTCAGGGGTATGGTGAGAGCCCATGATACTCCATGACCCAATATGGTAGGGTGAAGATCAAGCCTTATTTTCTTGTCTTCATACTGCATTTCGCCACATGCATTAGGTATTCCTATATTTTATTTATTTCATCCCTTCCATTATAGGTGCATTGCATATTATGTATTATAATTTATAGAACTCTTTATATCTCCTAATTTACATATTATCTATCAATTACAGATGATCACTGCACTAAACTTCACATTTTCTTGTTATTCTTGCAGAGCATACTCTAGCCATAATGGGGATTTTGATGAAGTAATGTGTTATAAATGACCTTTCAGAATAATCATAGTGACTACAAAATTTGTCCCAATGGTACAATAAAAAATTAGATCCTCATAGACTATATATTAAGTGTAATAAGGAATATTTATTTCACCATTGATCAAAGTCGTGATTGATGTCTGTTCCTACTCAGGGGTTTGGTGAGAGCTCGTGAGGCTCCATGACCCAATATGGTAGGTTGGAGAGTAGACCTTATATTGTTTTGTTTCATTTTATATTTCCTATGTGTAGATCTCTATGTTTCTAACATAATATTCATACAATATTCATATGTTTCATAGGTTTTATATTGAGTGTAATATTAAACATTTCTTTGAACATTGATTACATTTACACAACAATCTCTATTTTTAAATCTTGTGTCCAAAAAGTTTACATGTAATCTTTTGAGATGTATTTTGATTGCATGTAAAGTCAATTTCCCAAAGAAAATGAAAAAATGTAGTTCAAAATTAACATCAACAAAATCAAATGGATGCAATTATCTCTGTATCAAGTTATGGTTGCCATCACTTATGAAAATATACCTTTTTGACAATTATATGTCCTCTTGCAAATCAATAATATTATAAGCTTTCAGATAATTCTATTATTCTTGACATTAGCATGTACATATATATCTATACACAAGGATAATAAGATATAACAAGAAAAAATCAATGTTCCAACTAAAACTTACAATATATACTACCATTTGCTACATGTAGATATCCACACACCCTCTACTCTCTCTCAGATTGCATTCCACCAATTTGTGCTTCCCTCCACCTATCAACTCATCGTTGCATGTCACTACATGCAACTACTAGTATTAAAGTTGGTTTGTTATTTTATATGAAATTCATTATACAAATCAATAACCTTTAAAGAAATTAGTATTCTTGTAATCCAAGCTATGCACATTTTATACAACATTTGACCAAAAGTGCTAAAAATTGGTTATAGTATAAATATGTCTACCTTATGAAAATCATAAAGAAGTTTTAAATAATGTATTTTAATCATTTGTGATTTTTTTATGTAAATTTTATTTATAATTTTAATCTTAAATATTTGGTAATAAATTGATTTATTTATAGATATATGATAGCTATGGAGACAAATTTATTATAGACAATCATTTGTCTTCATCTCTATCTTAAATTATTTTCTAAAATACACACCATTTATCCATGTTGACCATGATCTCACATATAAAGACAATGCCACTTTATTTCTTCATAACCTTTTCCATTTAATCCCAAATTTATAAGAAAGAAGAATGTTTCTTTAGTCTACCCAATCCATGATATTCCATGCATGTCTTAAATCATAGGGAAGGGTAGTATAATAATTATGAATACAAAATTAAATTAAGAAATCAATATTTTTGTATGAAATTTATTTTAGTAGTTTGCAAGTTTAAAATATATCATTTTGTCTATATTACGAAGGGGGAAATAATCTTTTAAAGATGCTTTGTTCAAATCACAATAACCTATACACATCATAATATGATTGTCAAGTTTTTCAATTGAAACAATGTTTGAGATCCAAGGAGAATAATCTATAGGTCTTATGAAACTAGCATCAAGGATTTTTTTATTTCTCCTTTAATGAGCAAGGCTATATTAGGATTCATCTTTCATATATTTTTTCTAACTGGCTTAGCATTTTCAGCAAGGGCTATGTTGTGTGTCACAATCTTAGCATCGATTCCTAGCATATCTGAATAGTTCCAAGAAAAAAGTTCAAGAAAATCATGGAGTAAAGGTTGTGTTCCTCTTGTTCTTCATCATCAAGGCAATTTCCTATCTTAATGAATTTTTCCTTATCATTGATGTCAATTGGTATTTCAATTGTATCTCCTAGAGGAAATGCACTTGGCTTTGGAAATTCAAGGTTGTATTCTTCAAATGTTAATCATGTCTATTTCACCATTCTCCTTTTCTCCATATTTTTGTTTGGTATTGATAATAGCACATGTAACAGGTCTTTTTATTTTGAGGAGTAGTAGATGATTTTTCATAAATTCCTAGCATTTTCTTCAAGGCTTCACCATCCTCAAGGTATTCCCATGATGGTTTAGAATCCATATCAAGAAATTCAATATTTTTCAAAGTGAGATTGACTTTTGGTTTGCACATGACAGTGTTGATGTTTAACAATGGTCTGTTTGTTGCTTGTATAATCTTAGAAGGGAAATATTTCAAGCTAGTTTTTATCTCTTGCATTTTGGGCTCTATGGGGACATAGATACCTTGTTCCTTCTTTTCACATCCTTTACCATGATAGCCCAATTGTTTCACAAGTTCATAACCTCACCCATAAATTTTTTCCATTTATTTTGGGTTTGGTGGTTGTTGATAGTCTATCTCATCAAAGTTTGTTGTATAGCTTGTATCTTCTTCAAGAGTGGATGAGGTAGATGCTTGTGGATTTTCTTCCAAATTTTGAGTTGACATGACCATTGGTTTCTTTTCTTCCATCTTTTTTTCTTGTGATTATGTATTCTCTCATTAACGAGGGTATGAACTCCAAGGAACCCCAATCATCATCTAAAATTTTTGACACTGTTTCCACTTCTTGCTTGTCAATTCTATAGGGTTTATGTTGGATGTTGGAATCAATGTGCCTAGAGAACTTGTCATTCCTTTTTTGACATTTAAGAAACTTTCTAGCTTAGGGTCTATTTCAACTTGGTATACCTTGTTATAGAAATATTTCATGATATGATGGAGGGTCGAAGACACCACATGCATCCCATGAATCCATGGTATTCCAAAAAGAAGATTATATGAAAGTTCATGAGGCATAAGGATATGTGCAGGATCATCATGGAAAAAACAGGCCCTAAAGTGGCAGAAAAATAAGAAAAATCAGAGTTAGGAAACTTGACATAAAAATTTGAATAAGTTATCTATATTATTTAAATAATATGTAAGAATAGAATATGTAGCAAATTGAATGTCATTTTTAAACTACTAGGTTTTTTATAAAAAAAATCTATTTGGTGAAAATTTAAAATTTCAATGCAGTAGTACTTAAATTTTAGGGGAAAAATAAGAAGTAGGTGTCTGTCTGACCACCCTAAACACAATAAAATTATAATAATTTTTTATAATATTTTAGATAAAGTAGAGGACTCATGGCCTGATGTGATGTATATTTTTTTGTAATTTTTTTCATAATTAATTATGAAATTTTTATTACAATTTTTTAAAAATATAAAAAATTCGTATGTCTTACCACCATAACTTGATCAAAACTTCATGAAATTAATTTTTTCTTTTTTTATCCTATAGTATATGAAGTATATAATGTGATGCATGTTTTGGATTGAAAAAGTGTGATACTATTTGAAAGCTATAGATGTTTTTCAATCAATCTATCAGTCAGGACTTTAGTCATAATTTGAATAGAAAATGAATAATAATTACTTATTAAATTCAAAGCAAAGAATAATCTATATTGGTGGAAAGCTGAGAATCTCCATAAAAAACCCTTTTCATTTCATCAATTTTGCGTTAAAAAAAGTCATCAGCCACATACCCATCATATTGCCAATTTTTGGCCCATCATGATCCTACACATACCCATAACATGAATAGGAGTTTGTAAGGTAGCCTTTTCAAATGTAATAGTTAAATTAATCACACCGAGTGGTTTCTTTCCTACATTTTCAATTCTTGGAATCGATAATGAGTTAGGGTTAATTTTTTATTTGACTACGCATAATCTATCTAAGATCTTCACACTGCACATATTAAGGGTTGAACCATTATCAATAAGGGTCCTTTTTATGCCTATTCTATTGAATTGAGCTATTATCATGAAGTAATAATGTCTCTTTCTCATCTCTAAAGGAGGGAGCTCATTTTGGTGAAAGGTAATGTCTACATTAACTGTATTCATTCCTTGTATTAGAGCCACCACATTGTTTGCATTTGTACCAAGAGGAACCACTACTTGTTGTAAGGCTCTTTGAAGCATAGTGTGATAGTTGGGTGAATTCTGAATTAGATCCCAAAGGGATATATTTGTAGGAGTATTCTTAAGTTGTTCAACAAGATCATACTCCTTCCCACCATGTGAAGGTAAACGGGGAGCACTAGGAAATATGGGATTAGGTAAAGGTAAGGGTTTCAAAGTTGGTTGTTGTGGTTGTGGATTATTTCTATTGTTCTATGTATGAGAAATGGTATTATGAATTAGTTGCTACAAAATGTTATTCTTATGTGGGTAAAGGATAAGTTTAGGTTTGGTTCAAGAGTTTGAATTTTATGTGAAGGTGGGTAAAGGATGAGTTGAGGTTGAATCACATTAACGTCTCTTGTTTTTGGTTTCTCATAATAATCCTTAATGGATGATCCTTATGAGATGAAATCCTCAAGGGCTTCATCTAGCCTATGAAATTCATCACTACTAAAAGGCTTGAAGGTTAGGTTAACTTGGAATGAGACATTTGACATAGTCAAATGACTATACTTTCTCCAAGTGGCTTAGGTGTTTTTCTCTTGTTTCTAGTTTTGTTGTCTGATGTATGTCTAATGTAATCTAATTTAAATGCTGAAAATGAAAAGTGCAAGAATCTAATTCTATCCACAAACAATAATAATAGCAAACAAAATCTTGAAAACTAGAAATTTAACTCTATAAACAAGAGTTTAGAATTTGCACTAGGAATGATTCAACCAGGGTGGCGAATGAGTCACAGTAGGGATTTTTTTCAAAAAAAATTGAATGTTTCATTTGATTTTAATTTTTTCGATGTTGTACATGATCTAGATATAAGATGAAAATGCAAATTTTCAATGATTTTCAATGAAATTAGATACAAAAAAAGAAAGCTAAATGAACTTTAACTAATGCAAAATTTGAAACCCTAGAATCCAAATTAACTAAAGAAAATCCTAATGCAATGTTAATGCAAGCTAAATCTAGGATGAAAATGCACTCTAAATTAGAATTATGATGTTCTAAGTGTAGGTTCACCAAAATGGAACTGATGAAAAATGGCAGATATGATGATTAAGTGTTATCACACCCACTTTCCAAGAAATTCCACTCAAGAATAACCCTAGAGATCTCAATTCAAGAGAGAAATATATCTTGAAATAGGGCTATCCTAGGGGCTGAATAGAATCTAATGAGGGGTTCACCACCAATTTTTAACTTTGAAAAGACAATGAAATGCTAGATGAAATGAAATCCCCTTGTTCAATATAATGACCTACAAAATGACCTATAAATTATAGTAAAACATAATAGAAAAGAAACAAGATGAATAGTGTGCACCTGGAAAACTAGAAGTGATTGATTGCAACTCTGAAACACTAGAGAATTTAAATTTTTGACCAATTAGGACTCATTTTCCAACTTGGGAGAATCAGTCCTAGATTTGGGTTTTTGCACAGGAGTTTGTTTTAGGAAAAAGGGTATTTGAATCTACAAAGAGATCTAGAAAATATGTACAATGGGACTCATTCACCACTCTTAGTGAAATAGTCCCATTCTGCTTCTTCAGGAATTGAAATTTTTTATCTACACTTCAACACCTACTATTTCCTTCCAACTTGAGTTTTGGGCCCAACTGTATTAAAATACCTACAAAATAGAATATAAACTTGATTTGATAATGGGGGTTTGCGTTGGTCAAACCCCTAGTTTGGTAATTAAACCTTGATAAAATAATAAAATGTGCATGAAAACCCTACCCTTAAGTGTGTCTAAGACTAAGAAATCTGAAACATGATGCAATCCTATTCTAATGTGCAAGAATATGATGCAAGAATGGAAATATGATGATGAATTACTCACTTGAGGAGACCTCTAATCTCCCTAAATGAACTTTAATGATGTTTGTACCTCCCTTAGGCATAATGTAGAGTGATAATAGAAGATGGAATCACTTAGGGAACAAGTCTTTAGGCTTGGCTTGATGGCTAGTTGCATCTCCCCAAGCTAGAATCCATCATGATTCACCATAGACAACCATGGCCAACCCTTGAAAATGATATATCTTGAATGAAAGTGAGCTTGAAGACCTGAAAAAACACTTTAATGTTGCTCCAAGACTTCAACTTTGCTTGCTTTTGAAACTTGAATTCTCTTGTGAAAGATTGCTTGAAGATTCTTAATGCTTGTCTCTTTAAAAATGCTTGCTCAAAGTGCTTATATTGATAAAAATGTCTTAGAAACTTTCTTATATAGGTATAAATAAATAATTGATCATTATTTAGATCTCAAAGGCCGACATCCACAAAAAAATTGAATTGAAATGGTGAATTTATAACTCAAAATTGAAAAGGACTCCAAATGGGACTCATTCACCCAAGGTGGTGAATGAGTCCCACCTTAGCTTTTTGAGGTGGGTTTTTTGGTGATTTGAGTTATTTTATGAGATTTTTAGGTGAAATAAGCCTTGAGATCCAAAATAATGGGTCTTAGGGGCCTATAAATGATTATTTAAAGGATAATTAATGCAAGGGTACCCAAGATAGGTCCAAATTAGATAAGGAATTGTATTATCTCCAAGAAGGGAATACAATTTTGGTGGACACCTAGTAGATATCATTTTTTTTAGCGCATATATTTAAATGATATCATAAGTGAAACCCACCTAAGTTAGTAGAGCCTTAGGTGCAAGGGAAATTTATATTAAGGATGAATTTCTTATTTTTTAAACAATCTCCTAGTACCCTTAAATGATAGGAATTAGCTAAACATTAAATAAAAGTAAGGAATTAGTTGGAAACACCAATAGGTATCTTGTTTCACTTACACTAGCCTCTTTAAGGACACACTATGTGTCATGCATAATTTATCTCTAACAATAATTTAACTTTTGATAATTATAGAGATTAAATTAGCTAGAATTTGACATCCATCACATATTCAAAGGATTTTTGATGTAATTTCTTCACATTTTCTAGTTTAACTTTTTTATAACCATCAGAGTGTTCCTAAATTTTATCTATATCATATTATGCATAGGTCATGCTCAAGTGTATTATGATTTTTTTTTATGCATTAGAGCTATGCAATGCAATAAACCATAACCACATATCTTGTATGATGTAACCTATATTGTTCCTTTTGCTTTCGTGCATACCATAATTTATATTTACGCTGTTGAGAACAATAATTCTATGAAGAACTCATGCAATGAACTAAAGAGCTAAAACATATCTTGGAATATTCTCTATGTGATTCCCTTCACATGTCTTTATACTACATATTAAAATTTCTCTCTACACTCCCATATTGAAAATGTGATGTTAAGAGCTTATGTGCTACATTGCGGAGCAGCCATATGTTCAAATCGTAGCTGCCTATTACTTAGCATGGTTTCCTTCTATGTTCAAAATTAGGAATTGTGATGTATTAAGTCTTTGTGATAGAATATCCCTTTGAAAATATCCTAAAATATTCTTCAATATACTCCTTAAGTACATTGCTTTATATAGCTCTATGGACACCAAAAAAGTAGTTCCCTTCAACTTTTTATGTCTTGTTAAGATCCTCTTTATGATTTTGGCTTAATGTTGCCTCGATTTAATGTTGTGATGTTAGTAACACATTCACATTAATTCTTGGACCCTTGTAAATTAAAAATCTTAAATGGTACCTTACTTAGGTGTTGTAAAGTATTATAACACACTTTCACACTTTTCTAGGGTCTTATTAATATATTTCACCTAAATAATATATTTTTATCACTTACCAAGCCTTATTTCTAAGTGTTGTAAAGTGTTGTAAAAAAATTTCACACTTTATTAGGCTTTTCATTAATAATTGGGATTTCTTATGCCTTAATTGGCCCCATTTTGTATCTACAAGCCTTACTTATAAGTATTTTTGAAGATAAACCCAACAAATATCATTTAAAACATTTAAATCTCAAAGCCCACCTTAAATGCCTAAGGTGGGACCCATTCACCATTTTGGGCAAATGAGTCCCCTTAGGTGGGACCCATTTCCTCAAAGTGGTGAATGAGTCCCCTTTTGCTCAAAATTTAAGGTTAATTCAAAATTTTGGCAGGTTTTTATTTTCTAAGATCTAAGGTCGGCTTGTGATGATGTGTTTTCGAGAAATTATTGCATAATCATGTATAAATATAAGGTTTTTACCACTCATTTGACCCCTAATCACCCACCTAGTCAATAAAGAAATCAATAATTCAATCACTCAAGCAATCTAG
>VDFB02000002.1:129118205-129139237 GCA_007258455.2 Sequoia sempervirens | reverse complement strand
TTTTTATTTAAAAAAAAAAAATAGTCCCAAGACTCATTCGACACTTAGGGCGAATCAATCCCTTTACACATGCTACACTACATTTTCTATCATTTACAGATCATTTTCTAAGTTTTTGTTTTTTGTTGTTACCTTTCTATTTTTGTTTCCAGATTTGATGTTTTATTTAATTCATTGCATCTAGTTTTTATTTTTTTCATCATGGATATGTATTTGAATAAGATTTGGATTTCATTAAAGTCCTTAGTCAATGTGTCAAGTTGTGCCTTTGGAACTGGTCCTAATGACATTGAACTCACTCATGCTTCTTCAAATCCTAATGCATGCCCTCGTTGTAATGTTGAAATCATTGAAGAAGATGATGAAAACATGAATAAGTTCCTCAATTATTTCCTTGACAACCTTGAAGCTAATGCATCCTTTTATCCATCCATGAACCAACCAAATCCTCCTACCATACCACCTCTTGAGATGTTTGGTTATTTACATTCTGAAAGAAAAGTTGAACCTAAGTTTCCTACAACAGATAAACCAAGTTCCTCTAAACAAGAAAACACCCAACCATTCTATGATAACAAATTAACAAACACTCCTATTAACCTTGAAGAAACATATGGCAAAGGATAATTCACTATCTAGAGAAAACAAGGATGTAACACAAGTGAGCACGAAATTTGTCAACTTTTATAGAAAATAACAAACGATGAAAAAACAAAGAGGATAGGTTATCAAGATCCCCCTCATAATAGTAAGCCTCGTAGAGAATATCTAAGGCTTCGTGATGATGGTATAGTGATCTTTGATTCTCCCCCCAACCTAAATATCCTTTTTCCTAGAGAGAAACACTTGATTGATATTAATGCCAAGGATGAATGAATCCCATTGGGTCCTCTTCCTTCAAATAAAGAAAAGGGTGAATCTAGCAAATGAAAGAGGACTTACAAGTTGCAGAAACTGAATTTTCCTCTTTTTCCACCACCTGAATGTGAAAGGAAATTAAAAATACTTTTAAACAAAGAACTAATAATATTACCACCTATGAATAGGTTAGTGATATATCCTAAAGATGTCGAAGTTCCACATTGTGGATATCTTCGAGTTCTTGGACATAGTAGTGATTAGTGTCATACATTGAAAGAAATATTGAGCAAGTATCACTTTGATGGCAATGATTATTATCCAGTGATCACATAACATACTCTCCTACTCCTTATCATGTAATGGTTGTATAAAATTCTCTTCTCCCTATTACACTGACCTTTTCCCACCACCTATCTTAGCTCATTCTTGTCTCGCACTCAGTGGGGGCAAGAAGTTGTTAGCCTTTTCCTAGTAATGCATGTTTCATTGTCCCTTTACCTTGCTCTCTACCTTATGCCTATATAGACTAAGATCAAGAGGAAGATAACTTTCTCAACGGTTGACTTGCATTTTCCTTACTAGTCTTTTGCATTTTCTTTTTCTTTTTCCTTTTTTTTTTTTCTGATTGCGTGTGCACAATGTGATCCCCTCGTGATGTTTTGTTTGATGTTCTCTCTCTTTGTGTCATTCCTCTATTTGTACCTTCATTCCTCTCTATGTCATGTATCACTTTTGATTCTTTTTCCCTTTTTCTTTCTTTTTCTGTGTTTCTTTTGGGAATGACGCAAGGCGCCAAGACACCTTGTATGTCTCTTTCCACAGTTGACCCAAAAAGGATTTATTTTCATTTTTCCTTTTCATTTTCTCTTTTGTTCTAGGTTTTCCTTTGGGATGACATGCAAGTTGAGACACCCTATGTCTCTTTCATGTTGACCCAAAAGGATTTATTTTTCATTTTTCTCCTTTTCTTACTTTCCCTTTGCTTCTTTTTCTTGTGTTTTTCTTTGGGATGATCAGTGCCTAAGACACCTTTATGTCTCTTCCATGTTGACCTAAAAAGGTTTTTCTTTTTTTTTCACTCTCTCTTTGTGTCATTCTTCTAGTTCCATGTATTTGGGGATGATGACACTTCCGGACCTCCTTTACAAAGAATTACAACAAAACATCCCTCCTTGACCCAACCATAGATCCCTTTGTGTTTGTATTTACTATGGGGAAACCCCTCTTTCTTTTTTCTTTCTTTTTACATGACACAACCTTTAATTCTGGAAGGCAGCTGGTATAGGGCTTTCCAAGTTGGCTCTCATGTCTTCTTTCTTGTTTGCATTTTTCATTTGTTAATTTAAAGTAATTGCTCATAGTAGGGTGTGTAGCAATTCCTTTAAAGTGGGGGCATACATTGGAATTATCATTTTTCATTTTCTTTTTTGATTCTTAGTGTAACTGTCTTATTTCATATGATGTGTTTGTCGCTTTGTGGATGACATTGGGTGTATTTTCCTTCATGAGTGTGATCTATCTTAGCTTATTACATTCCTCTTAGTGGCTTGATGTGACACACTATATCTCCTAAGTTATGAATTTTCTATTCTTTGATATGTCCTCTCTTGAAGACATTAGGCACAATGATCCCTACGTAAAGACCTCACATGAACTAAGTAAGAATCCTTTGAACATTCTTTGAATTTTTCATTTGTTTTAATATGTCAACCTTGCATAACACAACTTTGATGCCTATGGAGCCATTTCTTTTATTCATGAGCTCCAAGCATACAAAATTTTTCTTGTCTCATGAAGCTCCAAAAGTTATTTTCTTTGTGACACCTTACTAAAGTTATCAGGAGGTCTAACTTTGGTATGGTTGAGTGGGAAGCCCATTATGAGGCATGAATTTCCACATAGCCACCTATGTGTGTGTGAGTGAATACCAACCATAAGTGTATGTTTCTCAATGCTTTAGGACTTCTCACCCAGTGGACAACCATGAGTTTTGTCACCTTAAAGTGATTATGCATTTTTTAGACAAACAACCTAGATCTGATCCACATCATCCTAGAGAAACAATCAAAGCTTGATCTTGTTCGTTCTTTCCTTTTTCTTTTCTCTTCTTCATCTTTGACATTATACATGTATGTGCCTTCTTATTTTTCTTGTATATCATTATCATGCATGTTCCTTTGTGCTTATGTTGGTTTGTCATGAGATCATGATCCTGGGGGATTGATCACCTATCTTGATCATTGTCATCCCATCTTGCTAGCATTGGTTCATTGGAATCCCTTTTTATGTGTGTTGATCTACTTTAGTTTGAATTTGAAGTAGGTTCATTCTCTCACTAAAGTGGGTGCTAAATTTGGACATTGAAAAAGTAACCCTTCTACTTTTTTTGTCTTGTGTATGCCCTCCTTGTGATTTTGGCTTAATGTTGCCTTGATTTAATGTTGTAATATGAATAACACATTAACATTAGGTCTTAGGCCCTTCTTAATTAAAAATATTAAATAGTACCTTACTTAGGTGTTGTAAAGTGTTGTAACACACTTTCACACTTTTCTAGGGTCTTATTAATATATTTTTCCTAAATAACCTCTTTTTATCATTTACTAAGCCTTATTTCAAAGTGTTGTAAAGTGTTGTAACAAACTTTCACACTTTCCAAGTCTTTTCATTAATAATCAGGGTTTCTTATGCCTTAATTGGCCCCACTTAGCATCTACATGCCTTATAAGTATTTTTGAAGATAAACCCAACAAATATCATTTAAAACATTTAAATCCAAAAACTCATCTTAAATGCCTAAGGTGGGACCCATTTTCAATTTTAGGTGAATGAGTCCCCTTAGGTGGGGCCCATTTGCCCAAAATAGTGAATGATTCCACTTTGGCTCAAAATTCAAGGTCAATTCAAATTTCTAGTAGGTTTTTATTTTCTAAGATCTAAGGTTGGCTTGTGATGATGTATTTTCGAGAAATTATTGCATAATCAAGTATAAATAGAGGGATTTTTCCACTCATTTCACCACTAATCATCTACCTAATCAATCAAGCAATCAATCAATCAATTACTCAAGCAATATAAGCATCACTTGCATTTTCAATTCTACATCCATTGGAGTTGTTACTTGCATGTTTGCATCATTCTACTTCAAGGTTTTGGTGAGTTGTAGAATTTTCTTTGTTCATTCATCATTCTCTTTCCATATTTCATTGTATTTCAAGGGTTTAATTACCAACATAGGGTTTGACCAAGGAAAATCCCTATTCACTAACCCCACAATAATTTTTCCCTCTCTTTGCATGTGATTTGCAAGTCTAGGTTGTACATTTGTCAAGGAGCAAGATTGGAAAAGTATTCATAAAGTTGTCAAAGATATTCAATGTTGTCAAAGTCCTAAGAGAAGCTTAGAGAAGACATAGAGGTTGAATTCTACAATTTCTGACCTAGATCTGAATCAATAGTAGAGAAGCAGACTAAGGGCTATAGATTCCACTTTAGAGTTTCCAGAAATCTGGAAGTGGAAAAAATCACCATTAGTGGTGAATGTGTCCCACTATAGGGGCCTAAACATGAATTTTGAAAATCTGAATACCCTTTTAATCTCATAATTTTTTGCTATAGTTTACTTGCATTTGTAGGTCTTTTTGCATATCACCTAGTGTTTTTTCTAACATCTTGCATTTTCTAATTTTACACTTGGTGATGAACCTCTTTCTTGTCTAATTCATCTCCAAGGATATCATTATAGTCAGATCTCTCACATCCTTCCTTGGGTTGAGATCCCTAAGGTATTATTGAGTGTGGACATTGTGAAATTGGATCTCTCTCCTTCCATCCATTTGGTAGACAAGGAGGTGTAGCATCCATTTTTGGTGTACACAAGATGATCATAATTACCATATGTGCTTCAATAAGATGGAAACACATATCATAATCCTAATATCCTTTCCATCTGCATAGTTTCACTTTACATTGTGGACATGAAAATGTGACGCAATATCCCTTTGTGATGCAATGCCTCAATGAAACCTACCCAAAATGTGAAAGGAATATTTGTAGTGTAATATTGCAATGCACTATTCTTTATAAATTGTGATCTAAAGGGGTAATGTGATGCAACAGGAAGATGCTAGCTTTTTATGCCCCACTTACTCATTCCCAAGGAATTTTAGCAATGTGTTATCCTTGTGAGATTTTGATACACTAGAAGAGTGCTCAAATATGTTTCCATCACATGTCCTCCAAGCTCAAAGGTTTATAAGCCATCACATGACACAATTTATCCATGTGCTAGGAAGATGAATGTGTGATGTGAAGGAAAATTTCAATGTAACGAGAGGCTTCAATGTGTCTCAAGTAAGGTGGGCCCTTGAAACATAAGTGAAAAAATTAGCATGCACACTAAAATTTGTTTTAAAATGGGGAAAATTTCTAGGTAACATGAAGAACATAAACTTATCATAGGCATGCATATCTTAGACATTAGCATAAAATGTTTCAACAAAGCAGATGGGGATAATAGACTGATAGGTGACTAGGCCTAGGGGGATGATAACCTAATCGATATCAGTCACATAAGTTGTAACTTACAAGACCAACAACTAACTATAGGAAGTCAATAAAGTTTTGGAACAAAAGTGCAATGGGAACATGAATATTAGGGTTTTCAAAGGGTTTTGGATATAAAAGAAACCCTAGACATAGTGTGACAAGCCCTAGCCATTTGTTCAAAACTTGAAAGCTCAAGAAAATGGGAAAATTTTGGAAATCCAAGAAGTATATTTAAAGTCCCATTAGTCATAAAAATATAAAAGAAACACACATTTATTAACAAGGGAAATTATAATACTTACTAAGAAATCAAATGTTGGAAATAAATTAGTATATAAAATCAAGTGTGGTATTAATCCAAAAGTAAACTATCCAAGATAAATATTTTTTATATTTTTTTGTGTTATACTCAATAAAACCTAAGAAATATGGCTCCCTCCTTTTAGGATATGGAGCACAAGGGATGAGGACCTAGACCTATTTCACTTAGTTGCACTCAAGGAAACCCTAGAGATCTCAATACAAAGATGGAATGAAGGAAAGCCATCTGCTAAAGGTTGTCCTAGGGTATGATTAATGACTAAAGAAGGGTTCACCACCAAGATAGGGCTTGGAAAGGCAAGAAAAATGTAAGACCTAACTATGAGACTTAATGATATGCAAGGCTACAATAAATGACCTAGAAATAAATGCAAAAGAGAGTACAAAGATGGGAAATTAGAGAGGTGTACTTGAAAACCTGTAGCAACTTGAATGAAAACCTAAAATGTTGAAAATACTAAATTTAGTGCAAACTGGGACTCATACACTAGACTTGGTGATTTAGTCTCGGATTAGGGTATGTGGGCAGGAACAAAATCTAGTAGAAACAATTCTAGAACACCCAAAACCTAGAAAGTCCACTATACTAGGACTCATATGCCAAAAGTGGTGTATCAATCATGCTTGGACTTTTTAGAAATTCAAAGTCTAAATCTTCTCTTCAACCTCTACTTTATCTTCTCATCTTGATTTCTAGATCTGAATTGTTGAGTTCTGCTTTATAAGTGTCTTTTAATGATCTTGTAAACATTGTGGCAACATGGAAACCTTTACAAACTTGAAAAATTCTTCCTAGTCTTTCTCTTCAATATGTCTTCAACTTAGATCTGCAAATGAAACACTAAAGTGAGGGGAAAATTTTGTTTTGTTAGTGGAAAGGGGTTTTCGTTGGTCAAACCTCATTTTGGTAATCAAACCTTGTAATGAAATCAAATGTAAAGGAGGAATAATGAATGAAAAAACTATAATGTTGCAACTCACCAAACCCTAGAAATAAAATGATGTAAACATTTATGAGATGGTTCCATGGATGGGGATCTTGGCTCTTGCTTGAATGTTGTGGATCTTTAATTGAATGCTTTCTTGAATCATGAACTTTACATCACAATTGTTAGCTCAAACACAAACATGATGCATGATAACTTTGACTTGATGCTTGATACTTGAATAATGCTCCAAAATACTTGATAATCAGCTCTTGAAGGCTCTTGAATACTCTTGTAAACTCTTGAATGATATCATGAACTCAAATTTTCTATAAGGAATGCTCTCATGAAATGTTTTGGGTGAAAATGAGTGAAATAACCTAGTATTTATACTTGTTTATGCCCAATTCCTTGAAATTACAACACTACAAGTAGAAATTAGATCTACGAGAATAAAATACAACAAGGAATTTGCATTTAGTTTTGGTTTAAGCCACATGAGACTCATACACCAAAATTGGTGTATGAGTCCCATTAGGCTAGGCTATATGACACATTTTTGAAGAAAAGCTTAGATTAATGTGAAATCTAGATTAGGACCCCAAAAATTAGGAGGTACCCTAATGTAGAGAAAATCAACTTCACTTATGTGCATTGTGATAACAACAATATTCATGCCTTCAAATGCCTATAAAATTTGCTTAAAACTTCAAATATTGTAACAAGTTGTATGTGCAAACATATCCTTGTTAAATTTGAGCCTTAAGATTGTTATTTGTCAAGATTACTCCTCTTCTCTTAGATGCAAATTAAATTTGATAAATTCCAAATCTTAAAGATTGTCATTTATCCCTTTGATTCCTTTAGTTGCAGCAAAATAAATGTGGATTAACCTCTTAAACTTGCAGCCCTTAAATGAATATATTTTGTGAATATTGTAGCAACAATTTCAACTATGAAGTAACATTATATCTTGAGAATTTCATACATAGTAGAAAAAACTCACAACCCAAATGTTTTATTTCTGCCAATCAAGATGGTAACACACATACATAACCTCCACAAATCCAACTAGAAAGTATCTCTTACAAACTTTCCACTATCCACCTTTAGAAACTTACAAAATCCAGAAATTTTTCACGTAAAAAGTCACCATGAACATCCACTTTCTTTAAGTCAAAAAAATTGATGTAGTTCCCTTGGAGAATTATTTTCAATATCACCTATGGACATCCTCTTGATTACCTACAAAAATCAGAAATATACTTGGGCTCTTCTCTTCTTTTTCCAATTCTCTTTGGAGCCAAACCTCCATCAACTTATAATATCTCCTTTTCCAAGTTTCATCTTCCTCTTTTAGGCTTCAATGACTCTTGGTATTAGTTTTCTTTCTTGGTGGCATCCAACTTGGAGAAAGATGAATCTTAGGCTTCCTTTGTTTATTTCCTTCATGACTTGGGTGCTTTGAAGACTCTTCATTGTCTAATATGTCTTCTAGCATGTAGGTGACTAGGATTTTATTCATATGCAATTTTTCTTGTATTTTCCTTGGAGTGTAGGAGAGTTAAAATATTTATTTTATTTACTCCAAATTTGATTAGAAAAATACAAGAAAAACAAATGGTTAAATAAATAAAATATATATGCAATATTGCTTGTGAGCCCAGATGCTTCTACATCATACTCATATTCCCAAGGTGACATATGAGTTCCAAATCACTAAATTTGGGCCATACAATCCAAAAACATTAATTTATGATTGGCCATTACTTATGTGTCAAGATTATCCTCAGATAGATGCTTTAATTAAGGCTTGTGGATGCAAAATAAGGCTAATTAAAGCATAAAGAAGCCCAATTAATTAATAAAAACTCTATATTAGTGTGAAAGTATAATACAAAACTTTACAACACCCTAAATAAGGCACCATTAAGTTCATTTATTCTATAAGGGCCCAAACAATTGTGAAAATGTAGAGCGATACATTTTTCTACACTACATTTAGCCCACACTTTATTGAGAGGAGGAACTTGCTTCAAACTCAAACTAAAGTAGACATAATCGCATCAAAAGGGGTTCAAATGTACCAATGCCAGTAAGATAGGATAACAATGTCCAAGAGGGTTGTGCAAGTCCCTAGGATCAAGATCCCATGGAAAACCAACATAGGCACAAAATAACACACATGAAAATGATATAAGGAGCAACAACAAGGTACAAGCATGCATTGTTAAATACATAAAGAAGAGAAAAAAAATTTAAAAAGGGAGGGGTGGATCAAGCTTCGACCATTTGTCTCACATGTTGTGGAATAGATCTAGGCTATTTGTCCAAAAATGCACGCTCACTCTAAGGAAACAAAAATTTAGGTTGTCCATTGGGTGAGTAACTAAAAAGGTGAGACACAGATGCATGTAGTTGGTATGCCCTCTCACACACAAGAAAGTGTCTATGGGAAAGTCATGCCTAAGTTTGGCTTCCAGTTCAACCAAACCAAAGGTATACCTCCTGATAACTTTGTTAAGGTACCACACAACAATGAAATTCAAGCTTCATGAGGAAAGAAAAGCTTTGTATGTTTGGAACTCATGGAAAAATAGGATGGCTCCATAGGCGAGCAAAGTTTGTTATGCAAGGTGGCCATATAACAAAAATTATAATGTACAGTGCATTCAAAGGAGTTTTTCTTAGTTCATGCAAGGTACTAACTTAGGGAACATCACATCTAATGTCTCCAAAAGACTACCTATCAAAGAATACAAGATTCACAACTTAGGGGATGAAGTCTATCATATCAAGCCACTAAGAGGAATATAATATGCTACAAGAGATCATGCTCTTGAAGGAAATCACACCTAATGTCATCCCCAAAAGGAAAACACAAGATAAATGAAAAAGATAAAGGAAAAGCTTTTGGGTCAACATGGAAGAGACATGAATGTCTCAACACCTTGCATCATCCCCAAAAGAAAAACACAAGATAAATGAAAATGATAAAGGAAAAGCTTTTAGGTCAACATGGAAGAGACATGAATGTCTTGACGCATTTTGTCATACCCAAAAGGAAAACACAACACAAATGAAAAAGATAAAAGAAGAGCCTTTGGGTCAACATGAAAGAGACATGAATGTCTTGACGCCTTTTGTCATCCGCAAAAGGAAAAAACAAGACAAATATAAAATATAAAGGAAGAGCTTTTTGGTCAACATTGAAAAGACATGAATGTCTCAATTCCTTGCATCATCCCTAAAAGGAAAACACAAAAAAAAAAAAAAAAAAACATGTTTATGACATAGAGAAGAATGTTGGGACAAATAGAGGAATTCACAAAGAGAAAGATACATATTATGCTCATGGAATCACACAAAATAAATAGAAAAATGATGCAAAAGACTAGTAAGAGGGTGATCGCACAATACCGATTTACAATTTTTGGTTAAATTGGACACTAAAATAGTTTTTTCTAACTAAATCTTCACTTTTGGGAACCTATAGCAAAATTTAAACCGCGGAAGAATTTGAAGATGATGCAAGCTTTTAGTGATTTGTGCATATTTTATTCAGATTTTAAACATATTTTTTTTCAATAATTTGGAATCGATTGCAGCTTTTTTCCATCCTTCAAAAACTAGTTTTTTTAGTAAACAACATTTTAAGGAGTGATGGTCACCGTGATAACGATAATTTTTTTCCACCTAAGGATTTAATTTTTTTTTAATTTAGATTTGTAACTATGATATATCTATTGCTTCCCACTTGGTTACATAGTGTTTTATAGAATTTTTTTTTCTTAATCAAGTTTTGAAGTCAAACCAATTACAATTCAAACATAGGAAGACCATATAACACAAATTTTTTGTATGTATCAAAATTCAATTTTTTTTTGTTAGATCAAGGAATTCAATATCTGGCACACTCATATTTTCAATTTTTTGATAATCTACTATTTTTCCAATGCAGTAGAATAAAGAGCTTGATTTTTTGATTAAAAACCTACATTCACAAGAAAATAAATAAATATAATAATCAATTAAATTAAATTAAAATTATACTTTTTGGAAGCTTATAATAAGGACTACATACAAAAAATAAATTTTGGAATTCATTTGATCCCCCAAAAGGTAAATCAAAGTGGTTTTTTATCAGCATTTTGATAGGTGTAAAGGAGACTCCGTTATAGGTATGGTTTAAAACTAGCGGGGTTCTTTCCAAGGGGGCTTGGTCTAAGATGGTTTGATCAAACCCTATTCAATTTGAATCCTTTAAATGGAACTTTTCAAGGCTTAACTCATTATATTTTCTAAAAATATAAGATTTTAACAAAAGTTAGGATCTCCCAAAAAGTGTAAACCACTATTGTGGCAGCACCCAAGGAAAATGGGAGTCAACCTATTATCAGGTCAGTTGCATCCCAATCATGTTAATTTTATATAGAAAGTAGACAACTAGCCAAAGGGATAATGACAAAAGAAGTACTAAAACAAGGCCATATAATTCTTGCACCCATCGAGTGCAAGACAAGAATGAGATGAGATAGGTGATGGGAAAGAGCCTCTTGCATTTTGAAAGGATTTGCAATGAATGTAAAGAATGTAATAGTGAGAATGTGATGATTCTTCAACTATTACATGGCAAGGAGTGAGAGGTCATGTTTTAAGGAAATATTTCTATGATATCAAAATTTTTTAATATTTTTTTAAAGCATGACACTCATTGGTACTATGTCCAAGGACTCTATGATATCGACAATATGATGTGTTTGTATTTTTTTAGGATTTTCAGATCGATCTTCTCTAATGGGTGGTAATGCCATCATTCCTTTATTTAAAAGTATTTGTAAAGTTGTTTCAGTGGAAATTAGTGGACAAGGGAATTTAAGTTTCTTTATTTTGTAAGGCCTTTGTCACTTGTTAGACTCACCAATTTCCTATGATGAATATTGAGGAGGGGGAGCTAAGATGATTCTATCATCCTTATCATCATTATAAGTAATTGGTTATTCTTTAGGAAGGAAGAAATTCATATCGGGAGGAGGATCTTGATATCATAACTCTTTAGTATCTTTAGTTGGTATTTGTTCTAAGAGTTGAAGAATTTCATGTTCACTTGTTCTATCACATCCTCATTTGCTTAAGATCATGAATCCTTTTCCATATGTCTCTTCTAGATTGATGGGAGTGTTGCTCACTTTGTTAAGGTAGAAGGGTTGATTGTTTGTTTGGTTAGAGGAACTAGGTTCACCTATTGTATGGAACTTAGACTCAGTTTTTATCTTAGTTTGAGGATGCAAGTTACCAAACATTTCAAGTGGTGGTATTATAGGGGGTGTTGGTTGTTTCATGGATGGATAAAAGGATGAATTAGTCTCAAGTTTATTAAGGAAAATATTTAGGAATTTATTCATGTTGTTATCATCTTCTCCAATGATGTCAACATCATGAGGAGGATGTGCATTAGGAGTTGAGTGAGCATAAGTTCAATGTCATTAGGGTTATTTCCAAAAGCACAACTTGACACATCCACTAATGATTTCAATGACATCCACGACTTACCAAAGCACATATCCATGATGAAATCTAATGTGAGAAGATAAAATAAAAGGTCTAAATGAAAATTTGAAATTATGCATTGTACACATGAACCAAATGAAGATAGATGCAATCAAATGAATGAAACAAAGACTCTTGAAACTGAAACAAACAAATAATAGCAGCAAACAGAAACACAAAAATAGAGTTTTTAGTGCTAGAAAATGCAATTTAAAACTTGAAACATGAGAAAATCACCCAAATGGGAATATGACCCCAAATCAAAGCTTTTTAAGGGTTTATACCCACAAATTAGGAAAAACCATGTGTATTAGGACTAAATCACCCAGAGAGGTGTATGAGTCCCAGACTAGGGTTTTTGTACCATTTTAAATAAATTTTGTGCGAATGTTATGTTTTTTATTTTTGATGATGTATAAGCTAAGTTAAAATGCAAATTTTAGATGAAATTCAATGATGCAAGATGCAAAAATGAAACCTATATTCACTTTCACTAATGCAATATTTAGAAACCATAGAAGCAAATTAACTAATGAAAAACCTAATACAAAGCTAATATAAGATATATCAAGGATTATGATGCAATCCAAATTAGGATTAAGATGTTCTAAATGTAGGTTCACCAAAATGAAACCTAAGAAATAGGAGTCCCACCTTTTAGGAGATGGAACACAAGGGATGAGGACCTAGGCCTAATTCACTTAGTTTCACTCAAGGAAACCCTAGATATCTCAATCCAAAGATAATGAAGGAAAGAAATCTACCAAAGGTTGTCCTAGGGTATGATTAATGATTAAACAAGGGTTCACCACCAAGCTAGGGCTTTGAAAGATAAGAAACATGCAAGACCTAACTATGAAACTTAATGATATGCATGACTACAATAAATTACCTAGAAATGAATGCAAAAGAGAATAGAAATATGGGAAATCATAGATGTACACATAGAAACCTATAGCAGCTTGAATGAAGAGCTTAAATATTCAAAATACTAAATTTAGTGCACATTGGGACTCATACACCAAGTTGGGTGATTTAATCCTAGATCAAGGTTTCTGGGTAGGAACAAAAATCTAGTAGAGACAAGTTTGGAATACCTGAAAATGGAAAGTCTACTATACTGGGACTCATATTCCAGAAGTGGTGTATCAGTACTACTTGGGCTTTTTAGAAAGTCAAAGTTTGAATCTACTCTTCAATCTCTGCTCTTTCTTCTCAACCTGATTTCTGGATGTAAATTATTGAATTCTACTTTATAGGTGTTTTTTAATGATCTTGTAAGCAAGGTGGCAACTTGGAAAACTTTTCAAACTTGACAACTTCTTTCCAATCTTTCTCTTCAATATGTCTTCAACTTAGATCTATGAATCACACAATAAAGAGAGGGAAAATATTGTTTTGTTAGTGGAAAGGGGTTTTCCTTGGTCAAACCTCATTTTGGTAATCAAACCTTGTAATGAAATCAAATGTAAAGGAGGAATGATGAATGAAAAAATGTAATATTACAACTCACCAAACCCTAGAAATAAAATGATGCAAATATGTATGAGATGGATCCAATGGATGTGGATCTTGACTCTTGCTTTAATGTTGTAGATCTTGAATTGAATGCTTGCTTGAATCATGAAACCCTACATCATAATTAGCTTAAACATAAACATGATGCATGATAACTTTGACATGATGCTTGATACTTGAATAATGCTCCAAAACACTTGATACTCATCTCTTGAAGGCTCTTGAATGCTCTCATGAAATTTTGTGGGTGAAAATGAGTGAAATAACCTTGTATTTATACTTTTTTATCCCCAATTCCTTGAAATTACAACACTACAAATCGACATCAAATATAGGAGAATAAAATCCCGCCAAGAATTTGAATTTAATTTAGGTTTAAGCCACATGAGACTCATTCTCTAGAAGTGGCATACGAGTCCCATTAGGATAGGCTATGGGACAAATTTTTCAAGAAAATCTTAGATTAATGTGAAATCCAAATCAGGGCCCCTAAACCTAGGTGGGACCCATACACCCAAGGTGGTGTATGAATCCTAGATCACTAAATATGGGTCATACAATCCAAAAATAATAATTTATGTTTGGTCATTACATATGTGTTGGGATTATCCTTGAAAAGATGGATTAATTAATAAAAACTCTATATTAGTGTGAAAGTGTAATACAACACTTTGCAACACCCTAAATATGGCACCATTAAGTCCATTTAGTCCACAAGGGCCCAAACACATGTGTAAATGTAGAGGGATACATTTTTCTACACTACACTCAATAGCTTATAAGTGAAAATAATAAAATTAAATAAAACCTTGAAATGCATTTCATATATTTCTAATAAACTTGTAGATTATAGAACATTCCTAATATCAATGTTTACTGGATAGACTTTCACATTTGTAACAATAAAATAAAATAGAATACTTATCTACAGTATGATTAACCTCTTCCCCTTCTATTCAATAAGTCGATAGCACTTATAGAAGAATAAGATGGTTAAGGATCACATGAAACTACTTAAATCATATAGATAACACATATATACTAACCAAAAAGAAGGTATAATTATTCCTATAACCCAACATACTACACATGGATATTAAAGGATTTTATTCCCATGTGACTATAACACTTCATGACTAGGATATAATTTTAAATGAAACAATTTTCTTATAAGTAAATTCCAACATAAATAAAGATTAAATTTTTTTTTTTTGATTAGTTTAATAAGTACTTCTTTCTTTATTGAAGTAATGCATCTTGGAAATGGAATTGATTTGTCATAGTGGTGGAAAATATAGTTCTTTTCTTTTATTTATTACTAGTGCATGCCTCTTGATAATTTGTTTGATATCCATCATCATAGTATGGAGTTTCAAAATTAGTCTTTATTTAATATAGATATTTTTCATTCACTTTGGTGTTTTTCTTCAAAGACTATATTTTCTCTTTTTTTTTTTTTGTGTTCATCAAAGTTAGCTTCTACAAAATGAATGTCAAAACTATACCCTTAGTATGAAAAAAATAGCTTTCAATTCTATATGGCTATTAGAATTCTCAAGAATTAAACATTCATAATCAACAAAAGGAAAAAGAATACATTTGGTGAAAAATAAATGAGGTAGTTGTAGCCTCATCAAGGACATCAAAGTTTGATTAAATGATAATAAATCCTTTTGTAAGAATCAAATTTATCATAAATTATTAGTCCCTACCATTATAGCAGGAGAATAATGTTTTTGATTGAGCAAAGAGAAAATTTATTTGTGCATTGGGAACCCAGCGCGGGATATAATGTCATGTTAATCCAAACTTCGGATTTTTCATTTATTTTACTAGAAAAAAAATTACTATTATCTCCCTATGCATTAGCGAGTGCCTAATTTCCTAGGAGTTTACATTTTATAGCAATCATTTTAAACAGGATGTCCAATCATGGGGAGAGGGAAAAGTATTACGAATGTTTCCCTAATGTTTTTTCTTTTCTTTTAAGGAAGGGCACATAGACTTAGAACTGGATGCGTGGATAGATAATGCCTCATGACAGGTGTCAAGACTAATGTTTTCATATATATCTAAAACCTATTAGTTGCTACCTTGGACATGACATTGGCATTGAGAAATGGTTGTTTTCCTAATGTCTCCTGCAGTTAGATTTAGAAAATAATTTTGTCCATTTTTTATTGCTTTTTTTTTATTCATGCATTGTTTTCTTGTAGGGGTTTTAGTATTTTTTCTATTTCCAAAAAATATGGAGATTTTTTCCACGAATCAGACATGAGCAGAGAATTTGTTTTAAAGGATTCCTAAAGTTTTTAATCCTGCATGAGTTGCGAGCTTGTTTGGAGGCATATAGGGAGTTATGTGGCTTCTGCGTAGGACCATGTGTTGCCCTTGGGGCATGTGGCTGCGCAGTGTAGGAACACATAAATAAAAACACATTTTAAAGCATTACTACAATGTAGCAATGGGGAAAGGTGAGAAAAAATGGAAGGAAACAAACAGGTATGTCGCGGTTTTGAATCCCATTAAGTTTGAACAAAATGCATGTAATGTGAATTGTGAAGCAGTTTTTAGCACTAGATTCACGTTTTTTGGTTTTTTCTTTTTTTCCCCTATAAATCTGAGCTTCTGGACTTGAAAATATGGTAGATGATTTTATTTGTGAATAGAATAGTTTTAATTATGTTATGCATTTGGGATTTGTTAATTCACATAAATTTGAGTATATTTAGCTTCGTAATAGAAATCTCAATCACATTTGATGAGCCCTGTATCTAGTGGGAGCATAATCAATTGAGGGGATACAATGCAATGTGGGTAAGCCTCATATCTGTGTCTATATCCATTTTCGCAACTGAAGAAGAAGTAAGCAGGTAATCCCTATATTCGTATATGTCTCGGGCCCTAAATGGAGATAGACTATTCAGGTTCTATATGGTCCAGAGCCTTGACTGAGGGCTGGGAATACCTAAGCCTAAGTGAGTAGGAAGTTTCTTACCCCTTATGCGATGCAATTTGTTATGGTTGGGAAGAGACCCTTCCTTTTGTTTTTTATATGCACTTGAGATGTCACAAAAATACCTAATCCTAAGGCGTAGAGGATTAGTTGCATGAATTTTAGGTGAGTTTAGCTTAAATTCAGGTGCATTTGGTCACATTTTGATGAACTTTTAGCAATGATTATAATGAAGAGTCTTGTTCTATACAGTATTCGACCAAATTAGGAAGTGTTTGATGAAATGTAACAGAGATACAAGGTGTTTAAGTATTATAAATGCTATCTCGTTGAGGATATGTTACAGAGTAGGGTTTTGGAGTTACAGTTGCCATGAGAAAGAATAAATTAGAAAAATCATCAATGGGTTTGTTTTCCAATTACCAATTGGGGAGATTCAAATTATCTCACAGGTGTAAAGTGAATGAGACGTAAATTATTTGGGGGAAATTAAGTTTAGATGACTTGTAATATATGTCTAGCGACTGGTGGTTTGTAAGAATAATGAAAAGTGTGTTTACTTTTTATAAGATTGTATATATGATTGTTTGATCAGAATTCCCCAAGTGATTTGTGAGGATAACATATCAAACAAAGGGTTTAATGCTTTTTATAATGACATTTTGATTCTTATTTACAAAATGTGTTTTGGTTTAAAGTTGAAATCAAGCTAAAATTTGAATACAGGAGATTTCTCCAATGCACTATTCAAACAATAGATGGAGATCTGGAATATTACCTGCACAAACAATTGCTAGAAAATAACTTCCCTTAGATTGCAGGGATAGCCTTTCTAAATTACAAAAGATACATGTCTGCAGTGATGTTCATGCTAATTAAATTTCAATTACAAGGAACATTTACACCTGCAATGGACAATTGCATCATAGCAATTGTCAAACAAGACAATGTTGTCACACCTCCACCTAGCTAAAAAGCCATTTGCAGCTTGACACAGGTACTTGTTCTACACAAAATAATTACTTGAATTTTATAGTTCATCTAGTGTCAATTTCGTTTGGTGAAATAAAAGCATCTTTTTGGTGTTAGGAAATAGCAATGATGGCCTCTCTCTAGAATGGATTTGTCTCCATACAAATTGTTGTCTTTATTTTTCATGTTAAAGAATCTTTTTTGTTTCAGAAAAAAAACTAAATTTGCATTTGGTCATTTGTACTGATGATTTAGAAAATGCATATCAAGTGAAAGGCACTAAGCATATTTTCTAATGTTTTCTTACCAAATATATGATCACATTTGTAGTAACATTTGACAAAACTATTCTCCATCCTCTTGTATAATGACTAAACAATTTATGATAATTAATTACATCCATAGATCTTTTATTATAGAACAAAAGAACTTATTTCATGTAATTTTTCTTCTTTGTTGGTGTAATTAAATGTGTTGTACCTTGTCCTGGGTCATAATTACACCTTAGTTAAGTTTACTTAGGGACCACATAGGAGGTTGTTGGAGAATTTCCACTTTTGGTGGACTTGACATCTCATCACCTCATCATTTCCACTTTTTGTGGACATATCATGTGATTATCTCTCCATCTTTGGTGGAGTGATAAGTCTTACTAGTTGTCTCATGTCATAAGATTCTGACACTTGTCATAATCTTATGCCTTCCTATGTTCTCACTTTGGCTATATAACCAAGGGGTCTCTCATTTGTAATCAATCATAATCAGCATATCATATTAATGACATTGAATACAGTTTATTCTTGTCATAATCTTTCTCTCTTCTTGTGCTTTCTATTTGGTCCATAGATCTTGGGTGGCATCCATAGCCAATTCTAACATGGTATCAGAGCGTGTTTGAAGCTATTAGAGAGTCTTATTCTGAAGAGAGATTCTAGATCTGAGGAGGTTCCGTTCGTGGCTCTTTGTTGCAGGTTCAAATCCGAGCTTACTGGTGCAAATTTGAGCTCACCATTGCGTCCGGAAGGTTCGAGATAGTCGATTTTTCCTTTTGTTTCGTCCAAATCGGAGATACAAGGCCAAATCTATGAGGGTTTGAAGCTGAAGAGTGGTTACTAGATCCAGAAGGTAGCTGCAATTTTGGAGCATTTTGGGTCAAATCCGACCCTGCCATCGCGTCCAGAAGGGCCAAAAACCCTAAGATCGACTGTCAATTCATCCGATTCGGAGCAAGTCATCCGGTGAAGCAAAATTTTTTTGCTCAAAGAGTCGTACGGCCCCAAATCGTCGATATTGCGACGGTACAATTTTTAAAAATTTTTATTCGTCGAAAAAAATTTGAAAATTTTTATGTAATTTTCCTTTTTTTTTATGTAAATTTTCCTTTTTTCGCGATTAAATCTTCTTGTAAAAAAAGAGTTTTGAAAAAATTAAAAAAAAAAAAAATAGAAATTTTTTCTGCATACTGGTACCGCAGAGGGTACCCTGCACTCCGCAGTACCAGTCTCGTCCGCGGGCACCATTGCGGTTACCGCGGCCCCCACTCCGTCTGCGGTTCCCACTTCCGACCACCGGCGGCTTCACACCGATGGACATCAAAATCACCGGCGAGTAAAAATCCGGCACGATTCCGACGAGGAAATATTCGTCGTTCCGCAGATTCCGGCGATTGAGAATATTCGGTTTTTCCATCCAAAGATTCCGATTTGCTATTGGCGACCCGTGACGGCCTCTAACCGCCATTTTTAAGCTCGATATCTGAGAATATTCCGCTGGCCGAAGGAATATTCTTTGACGGGAAACCGGATGTCAAATTCTACACACTATTTTTTCTGACGTCATCAATACGTCATCAGTGACGTCAGTAACTGTTTTGAAATTTTGCCCCCTCAATGGTTTGCATTTTGATTTTCATAGGCGAACTTTGAAGGCTAATATCTCAGTCATTTTAAGTCCTTTTAAGTAATTTTTGATTTGGGCTAGAATTTCGTGCTCTATGGACTGGTGCAATCAGTTTTTGGTTTTGGTGCCTGGTTTTTCCAGAAATTGCAGATTCTCACAGGTGTTGCTGCTTCGTCCTCATTTTGGGAATTTCAGGAGCTCATAACTTGCTCCTACGGTAACATTTTTGGGTGCAATTTTTTTTGAAAGTGCATGATTTTTTCTGTACTTCTTAGTGGTATTATCAGATTAATCTTATTTTGTACCAAAAATTGTACTTGATACTGTGGCCTATTTTGGCATTTGTAAGCACCAAGATCAAAGACCACTTTGTTGTTTTTGGCAAGTGGCAATTGTAAACGCACTACTGATAAAGTGCCAAATCAGATATTGCTTGGGGGGTTCTTTGATTGATTGAATTTGGGGGTGATTCTTCTTGTGGTTGTGGTTGCATTCCTCTTGATTTGTGTTCTTGTTTCATCATGGAGCCATCTACAATTCCACTTCTAACACCTTACAACTATCCTAAATGGAAATTAGAAATGAACAAATTGCTAAGAGTAAAAAGATTGTATAGGATAGTTCATGGGCTTGATGGTGAACCACAAAATGATGAAGTTAAAAAGAATAAGTGGTTGAATAGTTGTAAAGAAGCATTGGCTATTTGTGCTTGTATGTCTCTCCTGAGTTGTTGTTTCACATTGAGCAATTGGATACACCTATGGCTATGTGGACTACATTGTCAGAATTATTTGGGAAAATAGATGAAATTCAAGGACATTTGTTGGAGAATGAATTAATCAGTCTCAATCCATGTAATTTTGACAACATACAAGACTTCATTACTAAATTCAAGTCACTAAGAACACAATTGAAGAATTGTAAAATTGAGAAATCAGATACACAATTGATCTTAAGTGTTCTTTCAAAGCTAGGACCTGAATATTCAGTGTTTGTGTCTACTTTCTATGCTACAAAGAATGCCTTTGGGAGTCAGTTTAAGATGCCTTCCTTTGAAGATTTTGCTATGCAACTCACTAGGGAGCAAGATAAGCTTATTCAAATGGGTACTTTGAAGTCTTCAAAATCACATGCCTTGGTTGCAAAGGATGAGAAGTCTTCAAGTGGCAAAGAAAAGACAAAGAACAAGCCTAAGAAGAACACACAATCCACATCAAATTCCACAGAAGAACATAAAGATTCATCTTCAAAAGAGAAATCATCTAAGAAGGAGAGACCTTTGTGCATATTGTGTTAAGGATGGACATGAAGAACACACTCATTGTTATAAGAAGACATTGATGTAGGAGTTGAAGAATTTCCTCAAAAAGAATCACATTGATTTGTCTCTAGAAGTCTAAATTCCTCTTTCTCCTTCTACTTCAAAACGGGGCCTAAAAGGACAAAGGCTTCAAACATATATACGTGGTATAAAGGACAAG